>SJXQ01004268.1:0-83727 GCA_006408695.1 Aepyceros melampus | reverse complement strand
TCACAAGTAAAGAAATGGGGGAAAAACTGCACACACACAGAGCTAGCTTTTATCTTTGGCCAATAGCGAGTTCCTTCTTAGCAGGACAGAGCAGTGCACCTTCCAGGTTTCAGAGAGGAGACAACTTTGAGACTTTTGATACTGTAGCAGAGGCCAGGAAAGGTGAGTTTCTCATCCTGAAATAATCATCTGGCAGGGTCGCCACTGCAGGATCAGAGAAGAGCTTTGCACTGCTAGTTTATTTGCGCTCAGCAGAGGGAAGGAGGGGCCATGGTGACATGCAGCATCCTTCTGTGAGCATGGATGAGTGCTCATGGGTGATGCCAAAAAGCTGAGGCCAAAGGCACGACCTTGGGAATAATGTTGATTTCCTTCCCGTGCGGTGTCTCTCAGCAAGATGTGTGTTTCTCTCTGTTTATACCTGCTTATTTATTTCACCTTCAGGTGGGCACAGGTTTCAGTTTTACTGACCATGTCCATGGATATGCGATAGATGAGGATGACGTGGCTCGAAACTTATACAGGTAAAAGGCCCTGGCGCTCTTTCGGCCATGTTCAAACCAAATGACTTTCTATTTCAATATGAAAATTCCTCCAGTAGTAGAAGTATTATTGATTGGTCATCATAGTCCAGTTCTTGAAGATCTTTTAAGAATACTTCTACATGAGGAGTGCTTGCACACACACACACACACACACATGGCCTGTTTTCCACTTTGTTATGTTATAATTGATAACTGTGAAGTGGCCAGCAGAGAAAGTAGCAAGAAAAACTGACATCTTAAGGTGTAATTTTATAAAAATATCCTTTGAAAAACAATAGAAACAGCAGAATTATTCAACCAAATATACTTTTCCAACCGTTCAACTAGCTGCCTGAGAGGTTTCTGCTTGCTTCCAACATTATTTGTATATTGAACTTTGGATTTGCCAAGAAACAACATCTCAGATGTTTGTTTGTTTTCTTTCCCAGGAGTCCTCCTTTTGTGGAGGACAGGACAGAGCAGTGCACCTTGGCTGTTTTCACAAAATGCAGTTTTTCACTCCTGTGTTTCTTCTTCATGCCTTTTCCAAGCTGAAAGCTCAGCTTGCTAGCTAGTCTCTTACTTTTCCTTTCAGATTACAAAGTTATTCCTTTACACAAAAAATTAAGGAAAATGTGAAGTTGCAAACCTGGTCAAACAATATACATATAATATCTTCCTTTCTCTTTTCTTACATTCATTATAGCTATTTTTAGAACATTTTCTTAAAGTCACCTTTCTTATTTTTTTTTTTCCCAGTCTGTAAATTATTATTAGAGACCAGGTCCTGGAATCTTTTCGATCACTAAGCACCCCCCCAACCCCCCCGCCCTACACATTGTAATAATTTGCTGAAACAATCCTAGTGGCCAAAAAGAGTTAACCAGCTCCTCTATGCTGCCCCCCTACTTTCACCAAACACCCCACCTCGCCTGCTAATTGGTGAGCAAACCCAACCAATCCCCAAAGTGAAAGTGAATCTAATATGAGTCTGTTTTTTGATCTCTGACAAAAGCTTTCCTTTCTCCCCAAGGCATGGCTGGGAGGGGTGGGGGCAGGGGACAGGAAAGAGGCTTAACTTTCAGCCTCTGTCCCAGAGATGGTTCTTCTCTGCTGCCCCGGAAAATGACATGGCTGGCGTCTGTCTTGCACACTTTTGTTTGCTGCATATCCCGTTATTTTAACACAGTCATTCAGTCTCCAGGTGAGCTGACTAGGACCCTCACTTCTGCTTCCAGATCCTATGGGTCCTTGGCCAGATCCTGGCGGGGGTCCCTCCAATGCCACCAGCTCAAACACCTCCTTTTCCCCGCCACAGACATAATCCTGACCGCAGTCCTTACAAGTTAACTCAAGGGCCACGTCTTCCTCATTTAGTACTGACTGTGAGCTCTCATTTTTCAGGTCGGAAACATACACCCCCCATACCCTCCTCCTCCAACCCTCTTTTGGCGTAACTCCAAACAACCTCAGTTGTTTAATTAGCAAACACCCTGAGGGCGGAGGGTCTGTATGACAGAATACATCAGATCCTCTAAGCCAGAGCCTTGCACCCCTGCCCTTCCTCTTCTGGCTCTCCAGCCCCTCCCCCAAAGATGGTCACAGCTTCCAGTTGACCCTCCGAGTGGATATTTACTGCTGACATGTGGTTCATCTCCTCTTGCAAGACATGTAAAGAGAACCTATTTCAAAGCATCCATTGTTTATAGCTGTTTTAGTTCTTTTTGCTTCAGGCTCTTAGAACTGGAAAATAGCTAATCAAGGGTAGCGCAGAAAACTGATTTCAGCTGTTTCCTTTATGGTTTATACTATTTGTTTCCCTTTGTGACTGCACTTTTCTCCCCAGCTGTCCAGATGGGTGTTTGGAATAAGAAGGTCGCTTTGAAACCTATAAACAGGCTACTACAGGTTTAAAGAGTAGAACTTTCTTTTTCTCCCTTTGAAAACCATCTTCCTTTTTTTTTCTGAAAATCCTACTCCATTTCACTAGTATTAGTGCACAGCTGAGAGGATGTCTAAAAAGACATTTGACATTTACATATAGGCTGCTTTTCTTTGTGTTTGGAAATGAAACTTTTTCCGCAAACAAGATGCTTAGACTTTTTATTTTTTGCTGTGTTAGTCGCTCAGTCCTGTCTGACTCTTTGTGACCCAATGGACTGTAGCCACTAGGCTCCTCTGTCCATGGAATTCTCCATACAAGAATACTGGAGTGAGTAGCCATTCCCTTCTCCACGGGAATCTTACCAACTCAGGGACTGAACTTGCGTCTCCTGCATTGCAAGAAGATTCTTTACCATCCGAGCCACCAGGGAAGCCCATTGATAAATAAAACTTCATAACAATGTGACTATGAAACAGTTTTATATATTAAATTGAGAACAGCATTGAATGAAGGGTGCAGGTGAGATCATGGCCCGGCCACACTAGATGTGGAATGAATGAATGCTGAGGATAGCTCCCCATCTGATGCAAAAGAACAAAACCACTGGGATCCTTGTCGCTATGCTTCTTTCAGCCAGACTATCAGTGACTAAAGGTAACCTCGTCTGGCTTTTGTTGGTATGGAGCTTTGGCCGAAGTCATTTTCATCTCAGTTCTCCTGAATGTCCTGTATTTCTATGACCCTGACTCCACTAGAGCAGACCAGAGTACAGAGCTGTCCTTGGATCTGTAATGTGTTATCATTTACATCCACCTTCTCTGCCCTGAGCCCATCTTCTCTTTAATAAAATTATCTGAGGGGTGGTTTCTCCTGATCATTCACCCTTGCCTTCTGTGTTTCATCCTGTTGTCTCTTAATGTAACTTTCTGCCACTGAGTAGCCTTTGACTAAAATTCTACTTATTTGACAAGGCCCTGACACGATGCCAGCAAGGTTCCAAATGGAAAGACATGGAAGAGAGATACGCTTTGTGTGCCATATAGCTCTTGTGCCTGAATAAATTCATGAAGTGCACGCGCGTGCACACACACACCTATGCTATGTATTGGGTTGATCAAAAATTTGTTCAGGATTTTCTGTAACATCTTACAGACAAACCCAAATGAACTTTTTGGCCAACCTGATATTATATGCTTTAGCAGTTGTACTTATAAAGTTTGCAGTTTAATGTGAGGATGATTCTAGATTTTATTTTTGAACAACCCTTTACCACGTAATGGTCTAATCCTTGATGACAACACAGTTCAATGAACAAATGGCATACGTACCTCCAACTTACCAAATTTACCTTTTTCATTTTTCATTCCCATTTAAGAAAGACCTACTAAGGCATTGCTATGATTAGCCAAGTTTTTGTTCAGATCCTACTGTGAAATTAAAATTTCATGATAACTTCCTTAATTGGGACTTTGCCTTGGAAACTTCAACTAGAGAATCCTGTTTTCCCAAGCTAGAAGTAAGCTGGGAGATTATCTCCTTCAACCAAGATTACCAGATAAAATACAGAATGCCAGTTAAATTTGAATTTCAGATAAACAGTGAATAATTTTTTAATGTAAGTATGTCCTGTGCAACATTTGGGACAGACTTATACTAAAATATTATTTATTGTTTCTCTGAATTCAAATTTAGTTAGACATCTGGTATTTTATTTGCTAAATCTGGCAACCCTAACAACTCTCCAACAAATTCTTTAAGGAAATAAGTTTTAAGCTAAAGCACAAGGCTTAATTGAGATTTACTATATTAAATTGTCTATTGCCATTCCAACTAGCAGGAAGAGAGAAAGAGAAGTAATTTTTAGCCTGAAGGTTAAAGAGGCAAGGGTGGAGAATAAACTCCTATTTTTATCTCAGCTCTAAAGGCAGCATATTGCCAGCACAAACATGGAGGCTATGTAATGCACTTTCCAGATTTAGTTGCTGCAAAGATTTTAGTTACTATAAATAATAAATAAATACACTGAAACTCTGCAGTAGAGTTTAATGTTGGCTTGTTTTCTTTAAGATTATTTTTATGTGGACCATTTTTAAAGTCTTTATGAATTTGTTACAATATTGCTTCTGTTTTATGTTTTGGTTTTTTGGCTGTAAGGCATGTGGGATCGTAGGTCCCTGACCAGGGATCGAACCCTCCCCCCTTGCATTGGAAGGCAAAGTCCTAACCACTGGACCACCAGAGAGGTTCCAATGCTGGGTTCTTAATGGAGCCTTTGAAAATTAAGTTATTGCCAAGATTGTGGTGATTGTAATGACCCAATTTTGCCTCTGTGTAACCCTTGAACTTTCTGCTCCTGGTTTTGCAGGGCCTCCTTGCCTTTTATCTTCACTGGCTAGTTCACGGCTTTTAGTCCCTCAGCAGGAAACTGGAACAAAAACCCTGCCCAGCTTCTCAGGCATTGCAATCTAGGTCAAGACATTCATAAGGCTTCAGAGTTTCACAAGTTTTTTGTCTCCTTTATGAAAGATTCTGTTCAAGTAGAGAATCATTCAATAATCCACCATTTTCTTGCTTGTTATGAAATAATTTCTTGAGTCTGTTTAAATCTATTTCAGCATACCAAAGTGGCTGTTGGCAATCTTTAGTAAATGTGGATATTTTGAGCCCAGAGGCCACTTTGCATTTACTTCCATATCTGTGGCATTTGGTGATTTTCCTTTAGATTATAGTCATTTTAGGGGGCTTCCCAGGTGGCTTAGCAGTAAAGAATCTACCTGCGATTGTAGGAGACACAAGAGACATGGGTTCGATTCCTGGGGCAGGAAGATCCCCTGGAGTAGGAAATGGAAACCCACTCCAGTATTCTTGCCTGGAAAACTTCATGGACAGAGAAGCCTGACAGGATACACTCCATGGGGCTGCAAAGAGTCAAACACACTTGAGTGACTGAACAGATACACACCTAGTCACTTAACAGTTTTTCTGTTCTTTGGTTATTAAAGCACTGAAATTCTAGGGGCCCCATTAGAATGTAGAAATGTTCAGTGTTCCCCATAGAGAGAGGTTGGTAAGCAACTGAGGTTCCCATTACGTCACCACAAACTGAGGTTAGTGGGACTATAATGTTTGTAGAGCTAACTCCACAAATTGCTAAATGATAGGTGAAAAGCCTGTGGCACTTTGCTCAAGGGTCCCCTCATCAGGCAAGTGATTCATGTTGGTAACCCAGGGATTTAGAAACCTTTCCAGAGTGTTGATATTCACTTGTATGAACTTCTGAGTATCACAGAGCAAGCCTACAAGTATTTTTCTAACCATCCACAGAGTATGGAGTGTCATACACTCATGAGACTTTGAAAACAATACCTCCAGAAGCTTATAGCATAATGGTATCTTAATTCAATGCGAAACCTCTTGTCTAAGGGTGAAACTGGGTAGTATAGTATGATTCCATGTAATTTTTATTGTTGCTTTTCTTTTTTCAGTGCATTAATTCAGTTTTTCGAGTTGTTCTCTGACTATAGAGACAATGACTTTTATGTCACTGGGGAGGTAAGTTGAAATCATGTTGTCTTGTGTGCTTCCAACATCATCAGGACTGGAATATATTATGACACCTGTGGTTTATCCATTCAGTTTGTACACATACATTAATATTAATTCAATCCATATAAAAAATTCTCAGGTCCTTCCCTACTATGTCTGAGGCTCTGGACAAGCATTAAAATTCAGTGATGAATAAGATATTAATTCTGCCATAAATCTGAGAGTCTAATAATAAATACAACACAGAATGAACAGTACCATTAGAAAAGTAGCTGCAAAGACAAGTGGCTTAAGGTGAGCAAATAGCTACCTCTCAAGATGTGATCTACAGGAAAAGTCAGACAGAGGAGGCAAGAATTATACTGGATTTTGAAGGATGAATATGGGTGTATTAGTCAAGGCTCTTCTGCTTACAAGTGACAAAAACCCTATTCAAAGTGGCTTAAGTAAAACAGGGGATTGACTTGGCATCAGGCATGGCTGGATCTGGGTGCTCAAGCTTTATCGTCAGGATTTGTATCACATTCTCTTGATCTAGTCATCTGGCTTTGCACGTGTCTGGTTTCATTCTCAGATAAGTTCTTTTCACCTGTGCCCTTGCCTCTCCAATCCACTCCAGAGCTCTAGAGATAGCCCACAGGCTAAATTTCTCCCTCATCAGAATTCCACCACATTTCTAAATCCCATTGTCCATGTGGAGCCCATGCCCATTCTAGGGGTCAGGGGGATGGAGTATACAGATTGGCCAGAATGGTGCCTAAGGCCCAGTGCAACGCCCTAGGAAGGGGCAAATCATCTCGAAGCCTTTACACCTGAGCCGCAAGCTTGAGAATGGAGATGAGCGGTCTCCAGAGGAAGATCTGAGTGATGATACCAGAGGGAGGCCTGGAAGGATGCAAGCACAGACCACAGGTGTCCATTGTAAGGGTGTCAAAGTGGAAAACGGCCTCAGCGTTGCCAAGGGAATGGCAAGTTAATGGAACTCAGATCGGATCTTCCTTCTCTTCACCTTCTTTCTCCTTTTCCTAAACTGTCTAGAAAGGATATGCTGACTATTTACCTTGTTACACTTAAGTCTTTTTAAAAGACCGTTACCTAGTTAGGATTTTTTAGGACCTCTACCAGTAATTCCCTGCTGTTCCTTCCCTTTTAACCCATTTCAGAGGCAGCGTGGGGAAGGGGGAAGGAAGCGACACCCCGTCATTTTGGTAGCAACCTTGGAAAACACCCAGTCAGCAGAATGATCTGCTTAGAGTGTAATTCCTTGTCTTGTGAATAATGTGACAATGTTGTTAACCATGATGTTGAACTTTTCAGCAAAGCTGCCAAATTTTCAATGAAAAACTTGACTTGTCTACTTCATGTCAGTCTGGTGGTTTCATGCATGTAATTTCTGAATGTGTGCAGGAAAGGACAGTTTTCTTTTTACATTCTCTGCTGCCAGGATGAATACTTTTAAAGAAAACTGTGCCTTCAAAGTGATGAAGGAAGATGGGAATGAGGGCGGGCAGGGGCCAGAGTGGAGATGCACTTGCCAGGCAGCAGCATCTCTGTAAGAACCATGCAGGAGATGTTAAATCAGGGGGCACACCTTTTTCTGGAAGGAAGAGCACTCAGTAGTGCCTGATGGTTTATTATTTACAGAAAATGGTCTCTTCAGCTTGTTCCATCTGGTCTTCTGTTAAGGCTAGGAGGAAGAATGCAGAAGTGGAAGGAATTCTGCATTAATAATTAGGAGATCTTAGGTTCATCACTGGCTTTGTCTCTCTCTGTATGATTCCAGGCAATTTCTTTAACTTCTCTGGGCCTCTGCATTTCGTCTTACTATCAGAAGGGTTGGTTTTTAAATTAGATCACTTCCAGGGATATTTTGCTTTACTGGATATTCAACCGTAGTTACCTTAGACATACCCTTAAAGCAGCTGTATATAAATGCAGTTTTAACATAATACCAACCCTACCCTCCCTGTGTCCACCACCAAAAAAAAAAAAAATGTTGTAATAGATTCTCAAGAAAGGGGAATCTTTTCTCTTGTGAACTCTTCATACTTTTGGGAGAGGTTGAAAATAATGCTGCTAGATTTGTAGAACTGTTCTTGGAAAAGAAATGCATAAACTCAGAAATGGTTTTCTGCTTATTGCAAACGTGAAACTGTTAGTTGCTCAGTCATGTCTCACTCTTTGTGACTCTTTGGACCGTAGCCCACCAGGCTCCTCTGTCATGAAATTCTCCAGGCAAGAATCCTGGAGTAGATATCCATTCCCTTCTCCAGGGGATCTTCCCAACCCAGGGATCAAACCTGGGTCTCCCACAGGTGGATTCTTTACCATCTGAGCCACCAGGGAAGCCTACTGAAAATAAATGTACTGGACCTAAATATCTTCCACTTTTGTGTGCAGTGAATGAGAGGAGCCTGTTGCTCTAAGCGACTCGAGCAGCTGTTCAGCACCATGACTTTGTGGTAAAGGAGTCTGGAAGTAATAACAGTACCTTCTGTATAGGGTTGTTTTGAGCATTTAATTAGATAATCCTCCTCAAACATTTAACAGAGTGACTGGCTATAGAGAGTGCCCAACACATGATGACTATTACTACCATTCATGTTGAAAAGTTGGATTAATAGATTATTGCTCCAAAGCATATGGCCTAATGCATGTAAGCAGGGGCTGAGATGTTTAAAGAGCTCTGCTCACTTGTTTTGGGGGTGTGGCGTTGTCTCCCCTCTTATTTTGAAATCATCTGGAAAAGAAGATGTTCACTTCATCAGAAGATGATGGTGGACCGTAGCAGCTTTGGATAGTAGCAAAGTGTGTGTGGACCAACCGAGGGCCCTCGCCCCTGCCCTGTGGAACACGGAAAGGGCACAACAAAGCATGGTGTAGACCCGCATTTGAAGCAGTGGAGAAGGAAGACTTGCTTTGTCTTCTTCCCTTCTCTCTGCTCCTGCCCGGAACACCAACTGGAATTAATTTTCTCTAAAGAGAGACAAATGTGTCTGTAAATCACCCTCCTCGAGGCATGAAAAAAATGCACTTCAAAAAGAGAAACAAGCTGCATTTAATTCACATAATTAACTTTCTTCATAAGTGTTATCCTTTCTGAGCCAGTAACTATTAGTGAGATTGCTCTTTTTTATGAGGTTCAGACACTCTTTAGAATCCGCTCAAATGTACGTGGGCCCAGCTAGAAATTAAAGTAAAACCGCCCTGGTGCATGAAGGCAGGGAGGTGGCAGGAGTGAGGGTCCGTCCACTGTCCTCTGCGCCTGTGGTTTTCAGTCCACTCGTGGAAAAGATCCAGTGCTTAGGGGCGGTTGTGCCAATGGGTGGGATTGCTTGTGAATGGCATCTGAAAAACCTGAGCATCTCTTTTTGATCAGCAGGAGAGGGGCTGCTTTCCCTAGAAGCAGTTTGCAACCAGGGTTTATCTGAGGCAAAACTTTGAAGCTATTTAAAAATTAGCGAGCTTAATAGGATACTTTATCTTCATCCACATGAGCAAAATCCTGCTGAGTTCACAGAGTCTGATTTCTTCACTGAAATCATCATGGTCCAATGGATTCAGAGGGGCAGGATCCTAGGAGTCAAGACCCAGGTTTGCCTAATTTGTTTCATACAATACTAGACACAGTGTTTAATGGATGTTATAGAGTGGCTTCAAGCAAGGCATTTGCCAGATAAAAATATCGATGACACTTCTCTTTGGCTTTTTTTGGTCTCCTTTTCATGGTTCTTATCTCCTCGTACAGTGCCCTAACTCCCACTCTCAGCCTTCCTTTCCTTGGCTGTATGGTGTTTGGTCCTAGTTCTCCCATGTTTCCTCCATCCCCATCATGATTATTCTGTTTCTCTCACCAATTCTGACTTGTTATCAGCTCACTCTCCGTTAGAGAAAATTAAATTAAGCATACTCCCAGCATGCTGCTGCTGCTGATTAGTCCCTTCAGTTGTGTCCGACTCTGTGTGATTCTATAGACTGCCATTCACCAGGCTCCTCTGTCCATGGGATTCTCGAGGCAAGAGTACTGAAGTGGATTGCCATGCCCTTCTCCAGGGGATCTTCCTGCCCCAAGGATCGAACTCGCATCTCCTGCATTGTTGGCAGATGCTTTATCACAGAGCCACCAGGGAAGCCTCTTCCCAATATACTTGTCTTTGAATAGAGGATAGAGCCTAAGCCGTAGAAGGATACTTGTAATAGGGGAATTTCAGGCACTGACACACTTGTAAAGGGGCAGGTTGGTAGAACTATCCAAGTGATAGGTTATACTTGTTTATGAAAGCCACACCTTTGTCTTAGCCCAGCCTTGTAATCCTTGACTTTGGTAGTTAAAAGGGGACCTTCTGGAGAAGGAAATTGCAACCCACTCCAGTATTCTTGTGGGAAATTCCGAGAACAGAGGAGCCTGACGGGCACACAGAAGAGTTGGACACAACTGAGCGACTAAACAACAACAAAGGGGACCTTCTAGAGTGTTTAGTCCCTTTGTTTTATGTGAAGATCTTATTTGAGAATATTTATTGAGAGTGGATCATATGACAGGCATGATGCTGAGCCCAGTTTCATGCATTTCCTTGTTTAATCCTCACAACTGCCTTATGAAGCTAGCGCTGTTATCATCATATCCATTTTACAGCTGAGATAAATGAGGCTTGGAGAGGTTACAAGCTCATCCAGCCCAGAATTAGAACCTAAGCAGCCGGACTCCAGAACCCAAGGACTGTGGCCAAGGGACAAGCTAAGGATTATAACCCCTTCATAGAGATGCTCTCTGCAGCCTGGCTGCACTCTCCTCACAAACTGCACTGTCTCCAGAACCCACCCATTCCCACAGAATAGATTTGTCTGTACAAGGGAGGCAAACATCCTTTCTAAATTTTGTGCAGTCTCTAAGGGTTACTGTTGCTGCTGCTGCTAAGTCGCCTCAGTCGTGTTCGACTCTGTGCGACCCCATAGACGGCAGCCCACCAGGCTCCTCTGTCCCTGGGATTTTCCAGGCAAAAGTACTGGAGTGGGTTGCCATTGCCTTCTCCGCTAAGGGTTACTAACCTTATACAAACAGTAAAGAAGTTACCAGCTTCTTGGATATTCCTGTCTTTCTGGCCAAGACTTCATTTTAATCATAAAGGCTTGGCTTTGATCATAAAGTTTTATGGGGTAAATGGAGGTTTCAAGTGATCTAAAGGCTTGAGGTCCTTGGAATGTAATTATTTCTCAAAGCATGGAACTTGCTGAATTTTATTAGATAACATTTGAGCTGCTTTAACTCTTGAGCTCATGACAGATGCTATTTTCAGTTATGTTCTTCTGACTTGCCAATATTTTCTTTTAGAATTGAAAACGGATTTTGACTATTTAATGTGTTTAATATTAGAAAAGTCAAGGTTTAAGCTGCAACCTGAGGAATTGAATGGGGGCATATGGAAATGTTTGCAAATTGGGCCTCAGGCTTTTGGATAGCATATCTAAGTCAAATCAGCACATATTTACTGATTCGTTAGTTACATGGAAAAGAATATGAGTAAATGAGAAGTAATTATAAACTTTGTCTGAAGTGAGCTACCATGCTGGACCAAGCAGCATGGCGACACAAATAATACCTGATTGGAGGAGATGTGTAGGTTGAGGACCGGAAATACTAAATTAAAACTATTATGCACAGCTTCAGCCTTCTGAGTTCTGTCTACAGTGAGCAAATGAAGGATTCAGTTTGTTGACTGTGGTCCAGTATGTTCATGCTCTTTATTTAAAAGTTGAATTAACTACAGTCTCTAAACAAAAGTGTTTACTCCTCTGATCGAATCACCTGGCTTCAAGCTGGGTATGAATTTCTCTAAAATTGGCACCGAGGTCAGAGTTAGGGGGAGGTAAGGTGCATCTTTTTCACTTATTTTAGTCACTGATGGAATTATTTTTTAAAGAAGCATCATCTCAAAACAAATAGAAACATATCATTTGGAAGGCAGTAGATACTTTTTCATAAATTTATGTGACTAAAAGTTGGATACAGATCAAAGTGTTTTTCTTATATGTCTATTCCTGTAGATTCTGCATTTCTTTTTAAGCCCATAGTCAAGAGAAATAGCTATTTAGATAAAATCATATTAGAAGCCGCCCCCTTTTTTTAATCGCAACAGTGTGGTCTTGAAATTAGATGATGCATGGTCTGGCAACGTCTAGGAAGTTGTAGAGATTACCACAATCCATTGTGTAGAAACCAAAGTTCTAGTTTTCTCCATTCACTAATTTTCTGAACTAGCTGTGTTAAGGCTACCCCTCTTCTCTCTTCAGTAGAAAAATGGTGCTGAGGAAGTAAGATTCTGTCCCAAGGCTAGATGCAGTCAAGGTTGTCCTAGCTTAATCCGGTCCTCCTGACTGCTGTGTCCTGTGTGACTCCATGCAGCTTAGGCTTTTCACCAATTTTTTTTGTGGTAAAATTCTCTTCAAGGCCTGTCCTCCTCCTAAAGGCATGTTCACTTTGATCACCCTCATACCTGGGAGTAGCTCCACCACAATCTGTGCTTGGGGATGGCTAGACGAAATGAAACTGGTGTGACTCTGTCCACCAGGAGAGCTCGCCTGTTTTTCTCCTGAGCATGGAAGGGTTCTCACCAGCCCTGAAGTGAATTCTTTAGGTACGTTCGTCCCAGCTGGAGTGGCTGGGGACTTGGTGACAGCAGGGGAAAGGGCGTTGATGACCCTGACCATCCTCATTGTGTCATTGCTGAAGCTGACAACTGCCTTTTTCCACTTCCAAACAGAGGTAAGGGGCTAGGACCAGTAAATAGTGACACTTGGTAACCAGATTTAAAAGCCATTACTCATTGTCACTGATAAAGTTTCTGTACGTTTTACCATAAAAGGTATACTTAGAAGCAAGTCGGAGAATGAATATAACAGTGTCTACTTTAGTAAGAAATGTAGACTACGGAGAGTAGCTTACACAATAGTAACTGCTAACATATGTGAAGTTTCTGTCAGAGGACATTGTTTCCATTAAAGTATTATTCTCTGACATGGTTTTTTGTTTTTTTTCTTCTGGAGGAGCTGATTGAAACTTGATTTTTAGATATAATTTTTTTTCCTTCCTTAAAAGTAACCGGGTGGCAGGGCTGCAGTAAGTCTGCTGTGAATGTTGTTGAAACATGTAAGAAGGGAGAGATTCAGACGGAATACACAATTACAAGTTTCTCTAAGTCCAATTGCATTGTGCTTTTACACATCTGGATAATTAACCAAGCATTACATTCTCTCTAGACTATTTTTACGAGTACAGTATGCTCCTAACATGATTTCCATTAGGCTGTTCCAAATATCATTTAAGAACTCAGAAGATTGCAGACCAAAGATTCAATACCACTGTTTAACTGTAATGTTGAGACCTTTTTCTCTTGTGGGAGGAATAAAAGATTGAGAGCTGAATTCTGAGAGCCTTCTGATGTCAGAGGAGAAGTCTAGGTTTGTTGCTTCTTTAAGCTCCAACAAATACAAGCACACACAAACATACACTAATATCTCTGGCCCTTCTGCTGGGGGGAGCTCAAAATATGGTCACTGTGGAGCAAAGGAACCATATCAGGCTAGTGCTGGAAATCGCAACTTCTTTAAATATTGGAAAGGAGTAATTACTAGGGGCAGACTAAAATCCTGACATGTTGATTGCTGATCAAGTGAATTATTATGATGGTTAAATATATTTATCTGACTGAGTTCCTCATTTGAAGGTCACTATTCTAAAATAGTACATGTTCAGATAATTTCTGGCCACACTTTTCCTCTTTCCTTTTATAATTGCTTTGATGCTGTTCCGAGCTTTTATGAGGCCAGGGTCTGATACGAAAGTAGAAGGTTAGTGTTAACTCATAGATTTCAGGAACTTCCTTGGCCAGCTGCTGCCCACATTGGTGAACCCCAGCCAGAGATCAGAGAAACCTCAGGGCTGATAATTGTGGTTGTCGTTGCTTTATTTGTTGTTATGGGTAGAACTCAGAACAAAAGAGGCAAGAGTTCATAAAATTATAGGATCATAACTATAAGTCCTAAGGGGCCATATAGTCCATTTCTGATCCATAAGACAACCACATCTAATTTCTCCCCGCAGAGTCTGGGCTTCTATTCTATTTAAAATCATATCTGGAAAAGGGAAAATTGGGTAAAATCAAATTGGTTCAGTTTAGTCGCTCAGTCGTGTCCGACTCTGTGACCCCATGAATCGCAGCATGCCAGGCCTCCCTGTCCATCACCAACTCCCAGAGTCCACCCAAACCCATGTCCATTGAGTTGGTGATGCCATCCAACCATTTTATCCTCTGTCATCCCCTTTTCCTCTTGCCCTCAATCTTTCCCAGCATCAGGTCTTTTCGCTTGATTTATTGTCTAGTTGTCTTTTAAAGTGCTTGCAGAGAATTGTTAAATCGAGAAATAAATAGTTCAGAAAGAATAAAAAAAATCTGATCTTGAAAAATAAAGAAAGAAATGTGTCTCAGCAAGGAGAATGAAAATAATTGAAATTTCATTATAATGTTTTGCTGTCCGTTTTCCATAAAATAATCCTATAATTGTCTACTGTTTTGACAGTCTGAGTCACTCAACCAGTGGAATGATTAATGAAAACAACAGGGAAGGATTTGTCACCCTGACACAGGGCAAGGAAGTGTGTGAGTCATTAAAACGCGAAAACCGAGGCAAACATCATCACTGCTAGGTTAGCAGATATGGACTGAACATTGAAGAATCTGTTTTGGATGTGGTTATATTACTACCCATGCCTGCCTGCTAAGTTGCTTCAGTCGTGTCTGACTCTGCAACCCTATGGACTGTAGCCAGCTAGGCTGCTTGCTCCCCAGGATTCTCCACGCAAGAGTACTGGAGTGGGTTGCCATGCCCTTCTCCAGGCAATCCTCCCAACCCAGAGATCAAACTCACATCTCTTTTGTCCTCTGCATTGGCAGGTGGGTTCTTTATTACTAGCAGCACCTGGGAAGCCACTTACATGAACTACCTATATATATATACATATATATGTATATGTATACACACAGACCACGTATAGTGACCGCAGAGTGCGTGTGTGCTCATGTATATACACACACAGACACATACAGTGACCGCAGAGTGCATGTGTGCTCAGTCGTGTCTGATTCTTTTTTTTTTTTTTAATTTTAATTGGAGGCTAATTACTTTACAGTGTTGTGGTAGGTTTTGCCACACATCGACATGAATCAGCCACGGGTGCACGGGTGTCCCTCCATCCTGAACCCCCCTCCCACCTCCCTCCCCACCCCATCCCTCTGGGTTGTCCCAGAGCACTGGCTTTGAGTGCCTTGCTTCATGCATCAAACTTGCACTGGTCATCTATTTTACATATGGTAATATCATGTTTCTGTGTTATTCTCTCAAATCATCCCACCTTCACCTTCTCCCACATAGTCCAAAAGTCTGTTCTTTATGTCTGTGTCTCTTTTGCTGTCTTGCATATAGGGTTGTTGTTACTGTCTTTCTAAATTCCATATATATGCGTTAATATACTATATTGGTGTTTCTCTTTCTGACATACTTCACTCTGTATACTAGACTCCAGTTTCATCCACCTCATTAGAACTGACGCAAATGCATTCGTTTTTATAGCTGAGTAATATTCCACTGTGTATATGTACCACAACTTCCTTATCCATTCATCTGCTGATGGACATCTAGGTTGCTTCCATGTCCTGGCTATTGTAAACAGTGCTGTGATGAACACTGGGGTACACATGTCTCTTTCAGTCCTGGTTTCCTCGGTGTGTATGCCCAGCAGTGGGATTGCTGGGTCATATGGCAGTTCTAGTTCCAGTTTTTTAAGGAATCTCCACATTCTTCTCCAGAGTGGCTATACTAGTGTGCATTCCCACCAACAGTGTAAAAGGGTTCCCTTTTCTCCACACCCTCTCCAGCATTTATTGCTTGTAGACTTTTTGATGACAGTCATTCTGACCAGTGTGAGATGACACCTCATTGTGGTTTTGATTTGCATTTCTCTGATAATGAGTGAGTTTGAGCATCTTTTCATGTGTTTATTAGCCATCTGTATGTCGTCTGTGGAGAAATGTCTGTTTAATTCTTTGGCCCACTTTTTGATTGGGTCATTCATTTTTCTGGTTTTGAGCTGCATGGGCTGCTTGTATATTTTGGAGATTAATTCCTTGTCACTTTCATTTGCTATTATTTTCTCCCATTCTGAAGGCTGCCTTTTCACCTTGCTTATAGTTTCCTTCATTGTGAAAAAGCTTTTAAGTTTAATTAGGTCCCATTTGTTTATTTTTGTTTTATCTCCATTACTCTGGGAGGGGGTCATAGAGGATCTTGCTGTGATTTATGTTGGAGTGTGTTCTTCCTTTGTTTTCCTCTAAGAGTTTTATGTTTCTGTTCTTACATTTAGATCTTTAATCCATTTTTATTTTCTTTTTGTGTATGATGTTAGAAAGTATTCTAGTTTCATTCTTTTACAGGTGGTTGACCAGTTTTCCAAGCACCACTTGTTAAAGGGATTGTCTTTTCTCCATTGTATATTTCTGCCTCCTTTGTCAAAGATAAGGTGTCCATAGATGTGTGGATTTATCTCTGGGCTTTCTATTTTGTTCCATTGATCTATATTTCTGTCTTTGTGCCAGTACCATACTGTCTTGATGACTGTAGATATATGTTTGATTCTTTGCAACCCCTTGAACTGTAGCCTGCCAGGTGCCTACTGGAGCAGGTTGCCATTTCCTACTCCAGGGGATCTTTTCAACCCAGGAATTGAACCTGCATCTCTTGAGTCTCCTGCGTTGGCAGACGGATATATATGTGTGTGTGTGTGTGTGTGTGTGTGTGTGTGTGTATGTGTGTGTATATATAAAACCACTGAGCCACCCAGGAAGCCCAATAAAACAAAATAAAACTACCCATTTCACTTTCTTATTTTCTGTAAGTGATCCACTTGGCAAGTGTGCAGTGGCTAAATCCAAGAGCAGGTCCCAGTTTTGGGGACCAGAGACTCGCAGTCATTTCAGGACTGTTGATTGAAATGGGATTTGATGTGAGAAATGGGAAGAGTGGAGGCAGCGAAGCCCAGATAGAATTCCAAGTGGGTACATGACTGAAATGCACAGACCTTTGTTTTCATGATTTTAAAATATAGGAAGACAATGTTAACTTTACATTGGCTCAGATTTGAGTAAGTGAAATAACCTGTTCATAGTAGATGCTCAGAAACTGAGAGGGTGTTCCTTCTTAATCTCCTGCCTGAATATATCTCAGAGACACATGATGATCGCAAGGGGGAAGGTGCCATAAAAATATGACTGTTTTAGTCTTGATTTGTCATCACTACCTATAAAATACACACTCTTCTAAAAAAGGCAAGTGAGGGATTTTATTGCCAGGTCTTTTATAACAAGACACTTGAGTGATAACATCACTGGAAGGTATACTCTTTTAGCATTTGTACTAATTTCCAATAGAGAAAAAAAATGTTTAGAAATGTCACATGAGTCATTTATTTATCAGATGTCTCTTTATGTACCTAGTTATGTGCTGGGCAATGTACACAAGGTAGAAATAATAAGCCATGAACATGGTAAACTTAGCCTTAATCACATTTGAGTCAAGTTTTCCATAATGTATTTTTCAAAGAAATTATGTTTTGTCATTTATTTATTTTTGTGCCTACTCAAGTATCTATCATGATACCTTTGACGGAAAAGTTGCCAGATAAACCACCACTGAATGAAGAGTATATAATCCATCTTTACCAGTGAAATGATTATTCAAAAATGTTTGCTTTTTGGGGTCAATTTACAGAAATATTACTTGATTCATTTACTGTCCCTAAAAAGAAAATATAGCAAAATTATACAAGCCAAATTTCAGACATGTAAACACATCTGGATAACACATCTGGGAAGTTAAAGTGTACTCGTGAGTATCTGCTGTGCAAGTCGCTAGAGTCGTGTCGGACTCTGAGACTCTTTGGACTGTAGCCCCCCAGGCTCTTCTGTCCTTGGGATTCTTCAGGCAAGAATATTGGAATGGGTTGCCGTGTCCTCCTCCACGGGATCTTCCTATCCCAGGAACTGAACCCTCATCTCTTACATCTCCTGCAATGGTGGGTGTGTTCTTTACCACTAGTGCTACCAGGGAAGCCCACTCATGAGTACACTTTGATTCAACACTTTGCCTAAATAATTATTATAAGAGGAGTTCATTAGTGAGGTGATTTTATATAAATTATGGAAATTACATTCTTCTTTCATAATTTGGAGGTGGTTTAGGATTCAGAATAGGTCAGACCACATTTGGGGCTTCTCTGATAGGCCAGTGGTAAAGAATCTGTCTGCAATGCAGGAGACCTGGGTTCAATCCCTGGTTTGGAAAGATCCCCTGGAGAAGGGAAAGGCTACCCACTCCAGTATTCTCACCTAGGAATTTCATGGACTGTATAGTTCATGGAATCTAAAAGAGTCAGACACGACTCAGTGACTTTCACTTTCACTTTTAAAATTGGGCTTTCCTGGTGGCTCAGCGGTAAAGAATTCGTATGCAATGGCAGGAGACACAGGAGGCGTGAGTTTGATCCAGAGGTCAGGAAGATCCACTGGAGAAGGGATGATAGGCTACCTACTCCAGTTTTCTTGGGCTTTCCTTGTGGCTCAGCTGGTAAAGAATCGCCTGCAGTGCGGGAGACCCAGGATCGATCCTGGGTTGGGAAGATCCCCTGGAGAAGGGAAAGGCTACCCACTCCAGTATTCTGGCCTTGAGAATTCCATGGACTACAGGGTCACAAAGAGTCAGACATGACTGAGCGACTTTCACTCACTCCTACACTCAGACGAGGTTTAATTCTGGCTCTATCACTTAGCTTCTTTGAGCCCCAATGTCCTTACGTTGACATGGGCATAATAACTCCAGCATATGATTGTGGCATGGAATAAGAATAAAAACTTTCCAGAATTCTCAGACAGTGAACTTTGGAGCCCTGGAAAGCCTTGAAATACTGTGAAAGTTCTACAGGTCCATATGTACCCGCATAATGCCTCTATCTATCTAAAACGTGTGCATTGCTGATTCTCAAAGGCATGTAAGTTAATCAAAATTCATTCATTCAGCAGCTGTTTATTGAGCACTCACAAAAACACAGCACCAGGCACAGGGAAAACATTCGTAAACAAAATGGACATATCTCTGTGTTCATGGATCTTCTGTTCTAGTGTGGGTAGAGGATAACAATACACAAGACAATAAAAGTCTGTTGGAGAATGATAAAGATTAAGATGAACAAGGAGAGAAAGGGAGTATGAAATATCAAAAGTAGTGTTACAATTTTAGATAGGGTGGCCAAGGAGGGCAACTCTGAGAAAGCCTCCCTTAAGGAAGTGAGGGAGTAAACAGATGGATATCGGGGAAAGAGCATTCCTGGGACAGGAACAGCTGATGCAAGGGAAGGATAGTGCAGATCACAGTTAAGATTTGGTCTGAGAGGGGCTGGAGATGATGAGCAAGAGGACAGTAGAGGATAAGGTGAGGGAAGCGACCCAATCATGTCAGCCCTTATGCCTCAGAAAAAGGACTTGGCTTTTGCTTTGAGGGAGATGGGAAGTCATTAGCGGGTTTGAGCAGAGGAGTTGCTTGATCTTATTTGACAGACCACTGTCTTGAAATTAAACTGGAAGAGCAAAAACAGAGGCCCACTGAGGAGGCTACTGCAGGAACCTAGGCGAGAGATGATGGGGACCTGGGCAAGGTAATAAAGTATGGATGTGGAAAGACACTGGATTCTGTGTGTGTCTTGATAGAATAGGTAGAGTTGATAAGATTCACTGATGGACTTTTGTGAAGTCTGAGTGAAAGAGGACAGGAATAGCACCAAGTGTGTTGGCCTGAGCAGTTAGAAGAACAAAGTTAACATTAATGGAAAGGGAGGCTGCAGGGAGGGTTGGAGGGTTGGAGCTTCATTTTGAACATAGGAAGTTTAATACTAGACTCACAAGTGGAGATGTCAGGAAGGCAGCTTTTTCATGGAAGGAATACAGAACTATTTTTAAATATCACAACCAATAATAGCTCTTTTCAGCATAATCTAAAAGAAGAATTATTATCATGTTCGTGTCCACAAAATACTTCAAAATTTAAAAAGAGCCTTTTACTGTAAAAGGCTGAAAACAGAGGTAAGTTCAAGTGACCATTTTAGTGGCCAATAAATATTTTTCCTTTTCCTCTTCCTTTAATACATGTCGATTTCAAATTTTGGCAACATTATACAGATTTTGAAATCTTAACTTTGGCCTTTAGATTTTTTTTCTTTTTTTTAATAAAACTTGCAATGGAACTTTCTGGTAAGAGAAACCCTAAGGATGGCAGAATTGTGTTCACTGGTGTTCATGTTATTTTCTTTTGGAAAGAAACTAGAATGTTCACTTAGGGCATGTTCACTTAGTATTTTTTGCGCTTCTAACCTGTAACTTGCACGCACTTGGTACTGTTTGGGATGACAAGAGAAAGAAGGGACTGAGCTCAGTGCTGTTGTGAAATTTGCAGTGTAAGGTTAAGAATAAAATACGTGGTGCGAGTCTTATGAAAATCCTGCTTGTTTGACTGTGATTTTAATTCACCTAAATGTGCCATTTTAGTAGCACCGATAAGTGATGGTTTGCTTTAATGTCTGCCCTTCTCAGTCTTACGCTGGAAAGTACGTGCCAGCCATCGCCCACTACATCCACATACTCAACCCTGTGACGACCGTGAAGATCAACCTGAAGGGAATTGCTCTCGGAGACGCGTATTCTGATCCCAAGTCGGTAGGTGGCTCTTCTCTCCTTTCCAGTTTGTTCCTTAAGGAGATGCAATCCCCTTTAATCAGACAGCTGCTGCTGCTGCTAAGTCGCTTCCGTCATGTCTGTCTCTGTGCGACCCCGTAGACGGCAGCCCACCAGGCTTCCCCATCCCAGGGATTCTCCAGGCGAGGACACTGGAGTGGTTTGCCATTTCCTTCTCCTTAATCAGACAGAGGCTCCTCTTAACCCTAGAGACCTAACTTCATAAAGGGAAATACTGTTGCTTGAATGGCTTTCTAATCTAAATCTTCTAATTTTTACCAAATGTTCTATGGCGTCAACTTACTGTGTCAGCCTAGGTTGGCTGTGAGTGCAAGTGTCAGTGTGTGTGTGCCTGTGCTTGGTGTGTTTGTGTGATTTTGTATGTGTATGTGTTATATGGGTGTGTGTTGTGTGGTTATGTGGTATATGTGTGCATGTGTGTTTGTGTGATGTATTTGCATATGTTGTGTGGTAGGTGATGCCTGTGATGTACGTTTGTGTGTTTGTATTTTTATGTCTGTGTGGGTGTGGAGTATTGTGTATGCATTGTGTGTGTTGTGTGTGTGTTGTCCTGCTCCACTAATTAACAAGTTACGGAGGGTTATTTCTCAAGCAGACGGGCTCCCCTCACATCCCTTCCTCTCCCTGTCATGTCTGTGTTTGCCTCTTTTCTCCTAGATCATAGAGGGCTACCCATCATTCCTGTTCCAAATTGGCTTGTTGGATGAGCAGGAGAAAAAGTACTTCCAGAAGCAGTGCAATGACTGCGTGACATTCATCCACCAGGAGAAGTGGCTTCAAGCCTTTGAAGTGAGTTCTGGGTCCTGCGCTGCCCTGGAGCAATAAGCACCATCTGAGAAGGTCCTGGAAGCACCGAGGTGCCTGGCCTGGTGTTTTATTGTTAGAGAAGCTGTATCCGGGGTGCTGTCACAGGTCAGGAGGCAAGACGAGCGGGCTCATAAGGAAGAAAAGGACCATCTGGGTTTCTTTGAATTTACTTTGGCAATATTTTAAACCTGAGATCACCTCGGGGTGTTTATATAACTGTGTCTTTCATTAACTGTTTTGATTTCTGTACATGCTGTGTCGCCCTCGAGGCATCCCTACTATAGGGAAATCAAAAGAAAGGCAACCTGGAAAGTGGATGCATATGCGTCCACATGTGCTCTAAGCCCTTCAGAGGGGAATATCCACACACGGGGCTCCAGCTGGGGAAGTGGCCGCAGTTTAACAAATGTCACATGTGCCTGTGTGTCTGGAGCAGAGTATAAACGGTGGTGTGGTCGTTTGCAACTTATGCAAAGAGCTGTTGGCTTTTGTAAATATCATCACATCACTCTCCTAAAATTGAATTTGAAGATCCAATAATATGATTATGTTCTTGAACCATTTTTTTTTTTGGTTGTTTAAAGCCTAAGACTCTGCTAAATATTAGGATATGGGGGGGACTTTATTTGTTTGCTGGCCTGTGCACACAGAGATCTTGTGTAAGCAGTCTTCCTTGGGGGTTATGCCACCTTTGCCATAGAGCCATGATGTTTGACCCAGTAAATGTGGTGTGACTGAATTTTGAGGCCTTTAATCTTGTTATTGAAAGCACAGCCTGTCACCGTTAACCTAACAGCATTGTTATTATTAAAGCTGAGGCCTGATATTAATAGACTTAAGGCGCTGCAGGTCAGCTGGTTCAGATCAAAAAGGAGACGTAAAAATTTATGGAGAAGAGTTGGGTAACAAAATGATGCTCCATTTTACAAATAGGGTGCCAGGGCACTACCTGAAAATCCCCAGGGAGTAATGCTGTGAATTCTGACAGCAGCAAGCTGTGTGAGTGCGGGAGCTCAGGAAGTCCTGAGTCACCCTGCAGGACGCTGGTGGGCTCCCCTTTCTGTTCCAGGACCCTTGATATGGCTGCAGTGTGCATACAGGATTTCTTATGCAATTGTGAATGCGATGGAAGAAGGATCTTATCAGAGACATGCTGGGTCATTCTTCAACTTGCAATCATAGTATTTTCAAGACTGATTTTAGGCTATTTAGGCAGGAAGGGTAAAAAGGACTAAACTTTCAGAATTTAGAATTAATATGAAATATAACATTAGATGAGGCCCAGCTGCACATGAGACATGCAATGTGTTTTTGAAGAAGCATACAGGGATTAAGCAATATCAAGAGCAAGAACATTTGATAGATTCAAAGGAATAAAGAGGGACTTCTCTGGCAGTCCTGGGGCTTCCCTAAGAGCTCAGTTGGTAAAGAATCCGCCTGTAATGCAGGAGACCCTGGTTGGATTCCTGGGTCAGGAAGATCCACTGCAGAAGGGATAGGCTACCCACTCCAGTATTCTTGGGCTTCCCTTGTGGCTCAGCTGGTAAAGAATCTGCCTGCAATGGGGGGACCTGGGTTTGATCCCTGGGTTGAGAAGATCCCCTGGAGAAGGGAAAGGCTACCCACTCCAGTATTCTGGCCTGGAGAATTCCATGGATTCTATGGTCCATAGGGTAGCAGAGAGTCGGACATGACTGAGCTACTTTCACTCTCCCTGGCAGCCCAGTGGTTAAGGTTTTGCTTTCCAATGCAGGGGTGGGTGTGAGATCCATGGTGGGGGAGCTAAGATCCCACATGCCTCACAGCCAAAATACCAAAACATGAAACAGAAGCAATATTGTAACACATTCAATAAAGACTTGAAAAATGGTCCACATATTTTTTTTAAGGTGGGGGATAAATAAAGCAGATAGATGTCTGTGGTGTATGCTCCAGCATCCTAAGCACCCACAGAATTAGTGAAACTGCTGAGAAGTTCAGGTGTTTTGTATATTCCGAGACAATGAGAAAATGGCATACGAGTCTCTCCCAAACCAGATTCACCAGAAAAAAGAGAACCACCCCTCTGCTCCCCCTCCAAACAAAAATCCTGAAGGTATGCAATGTTACTGTGGATCACTTGTCCAAAATCTTGAGTGATAAATGAAAATACTCTTGCTTTTTCAAGGGAAATAAAATGATACTTAGGTAAGTCAGCAAGTACTGGGAAAATGTGTTTCAACTTATGTAATCAGTTCAGTTCGGTTCAGTCACTCAGTCATGTCAGACTGTAGTGACCCCATGAACTGCAGCATGCCATGCTTTTGTGTCGGTCATCAACTCCCAGAGCTTACTCAAAGTCATGTCCATCGAGTTGGTGATGCCATCTAACCATCTCATCCTCTGTTGTCCCCTTCTCCTCTTGCCTTCAATCTTTCCTAGCATCAGGGTCTTTTCAAATGAGTCAGTTCTTTGCATTAGGTGGCTGAAGTATTGGAGTTTCAGCTTCAGCATCAGTCTTTCCAATGAATATTCAGGACTGATTTCCTTTAGGATGGACTGGTTGGATCTCCTTACAATCCAAGGGACTCTCAAGAATCTTCTCCAACACCACAGTTGAAAAGCACTCAGCTTTCCTTATAGTCCAACTCTCACATCCATACATGACTACTGAGAAAACCATAGCTTTGACTAGATGGACCTTTGTTTGCAAAGTAATGTCTCTGCTTTTTAATATGCTGTCCAGGTTCATCATAACTTTTCTTCTAAGGAGCAAGCGTCTTTTAATTTCATGGTTGCAATCACCATCTACAGTGATTTTGGAGCCCCCCAAACTAAAGTCTGACACTGTTACCACTGTTTCCCCATCTATTTGCCATTAAGTGATGGGACCAGATGCCATGATCTTCGTTTTCTGAATGTTGAGTTTTAAGCCACTTTTTCACTCTCCTCTTTCATCAAAAGGCTCTTTAGTTGTTCTTTGCTTTCTGCCGTAAGTGTGGTGTCATCTGTATATCTGAGGTTATTGATATTTCTCCCGGCAATCTTGATTCCAGCTTGTGCTTCATCCAATCCAGCATTTCTCATGTTGTACCCTGCATATAAGTTAAGTAAGCAGGGTGACAATATACAGCCTTGACATACTCCTTTCCCGATTTGGAACCAGTCTGTTGTTCCATGTCCACTTCTAACTGTTGCTTCTTGACCTGCCTACAGATTTCTCAGGAGACAGGTCAGGTGGTCTGGTATTCCCATCTCTTGAAAAATTTTCCACAGTTTATTGTGATCCACACAGTCAAAGGCTTTGGCATAGTCAATAAAGCAGAAGTAGATGTTTTTCTGAAACTCTCTTTTGTGATGATACAATGGATGTTGGCAATTTGATCTCTGGTTCCTCTGCCTTTTCTAAAACCAGCTTGAACATCTGGAAGTTCATGGTTCATGTACTGTTGAAGCCTGGCTTGAAGAATTTTGAGCATTATTTTGCTAGTGTGTGAGATAAGTGCAATTGTGTGGTAGTTTGAGTATTGTTTGGCATTGCCTTTCTTTGGGATTGGAATGAAAACTGACTTTTTCCAGTCCTTTGGCCACTGCTGAGTTTTCCAAATTTGCTGGCACATTGAGGGCAGGACTTTCACAGCATCATCTTTTCAGGATTTGAAATAGCTCAACTGGAATTCCATCACCTCCACTAGCTTTGTTCATAGTGATGTTTCTTAAGGCTCGCTTGACTTCACATTCCAGGTTGTCTGCCTCTAGGTGAGTGCTCACGCCATCATGATTATCCGGGTCATGAAGATCTTTATTGTATAGTTTGATGTATTCTTGTCACCTCTTCTTGATATCTTTTGCTGTGTTAGGTCCATACCATTTCTGACCTTTATCGAGCCCATCTTTGCATGAAATGTTCCCTTGGTATCTCTAATTTTCTTGAAGAGATCTTCTAGTCTTTCTCATCTGTTCTTTTCCTCTATTTCTTTGCATTGACCGCTGAGGAAGGCTTTCTTATCTTTCCTTGCTATTCTTTGAAACACTGCTTTCAAATGGATGTATCTTTCTTTTCTCCTTTGCCTTTCAATTTTCTTCTTTTCACAGCTATTTGTAAGGCCCCCTCAGACAACCATTCTGCCTTTTTGCATTTCTTTTTCTTGAGGATGGTCTTGATCCCTGTCTCCTATACAATGTCACGAACCTCCATCCATAGTTCTTCAGTCACTCTGTTTATCAGATCTAATCCCTTGAATCTATTTCTCACTTCCACTGTATAGTTGTAAGTGATTTTATTTAGGTCATACCTGAATGGTCTAGTGGTTTTCCCTACTTTCTTCAATTTAAGTCTGAATTTGGCAATAAGGAATTCATAATCTGAGCCACAGTCAGCTCCTGGTCTTGTTTTTACTGACTGTATAGAGCTTCTCTATCTTTCCTTCTCCATCATTACTTTGCCAACAAAGGTCTGTTTAGTCAAGGCTATGGTTTTTCCAGTGGTCATGTATGGATGTGAGTCTTGGACTATAAAGAAAACTGAGCGCTGAAGAGTTGATGCTTTTGAACTGTGGTGTTGGAGAAGACTCTTGAGAGTCCCTTGGACTGCAAGGAGATCCAAGCAGTCCATCCTAAAGATCAGTCCTCCATATTCATTGGAAGGACTGATGCTGAAGCTGAAACTCCAATGCTTTGGCCACCTGATGTGAAGAACTGACTCATTTGAAAAGACCCTGATGATGGGAAAGATTGAAGGTGGGAGGTGAAGTGGAGGACAGAAGATGGGTGGCATCAACGGATGTGAGATTGAGTAAACTCTGGGAGTTGGTGATGGATAGGGAGGCCTGGCGTGCTGCAGTCCATGGAGTCATAAAGAGTCAGACTGAGCGACTGAGCTACTGAACTCATTCACTCACTCCCTCAGTCTTAGTCTCCTCTGAATAGTTACCTTGTTCTCTTTACCTTAGCTGCTCATTCCCTTTTCCACCTGCAAAAAATGCCGGCAATCACTCCACAATCTCAGATGCAACAGATTCAAACTCTTCCCCCACCTGCCACCTCTGGTCCTCCCAGCTCATTTCTCCAAACATACCAATGTGAACTGTCGCCCTACAACTGCACTTTTGATTCATGGTTCCTACTGCTCCTTCACGCCCCCCCTACTCCTGCAAGTCTTAACCCAATGTAAACCCAAGCTCAGTCCCACATATTCTCAACCTGTGCCCCCCTTTGCACGTCCTCCAACTCCTTTGGCCAAACCACAGTCCTGGCTAAATGCCTCTCTCCGCTACTTCATGCCTGCCATTGTGCAGCTCAGCATGACCTGAGAAAAACATACCATGTGCCAATTGCTCTCACTCCTGGTTGATGACTGGGTTTTCAATGCCAGCAGTCCAAAGCTTACTTCCACCAGTTTCAAGCACCTGGAGGTATGTCTCCTGCCTTCTCTTACCTGGGTGAGTGGTCAGTGGTCATATTACGATAACCCTTCCCACAAGGCTCACTCTTGCAGTTGGGGCCTTTGGGCCTGCTGTTTTCTCTCCTTGGAGTATTCTTTTCCTAGATATCTGCATGCCTTGCTTCTTCCCTCCAACAGATCTTTACTTAAATGCCACCTCTTACGTGCGACCTGTGCCTCCTCTCTGCAGTGTCCCCTCCACCCAGCACCAGGCACACACACATGCCCACACACACCCATGACACTTCCTCTTCCCCTTCTCCTTGTTAGTTTTCTCCTTTGCCCTCACTACTCTCTAATACAGTGCATGTTTTACCTATTAATGCTTGTTTAATGTTCTTTCTAGAATATAAGCATTTTTGATCTGTCTTGTTTGCCAGTTTCCCCAATGCCTTGGACAGTGTCTATAGCACAGAGAATATGTGTGGTGAATGACTGTTGAATGAAGCAATGTGGGAATGACACAGTTATTGAATAAATGAAAAACAAATGCTTGTACTTATTTACCTACCCTGATGTTTTCCTATTTCTTTATCTCCTCTCTCTCAACCTAGTTACGGACCGACTACTAGATGGCGGCTTAATAAGTGAACCTTCTTACTTCCAGAATGTTACAGGATGTTCTAATTACTACAACCTTTTACTGTGCACGGTAATGACAACATTTAAGAAACCATAATAGTGTTTGCTTAAAACTTTTGGCAAAACCAAACTTCCTCAGATTTTGGAAATATTATAGTTGACTTTACACTGGAAAAACATGTCCAAACTATATTGCATTGTTTGGTCTACTAATCTATAGGATCTTTTACCTTGCCAATGTTGTATACTGTATAATCTGACCATTGAGAATGTGTGATATTTCGGATAACTCAAAAGAAAAATCTCTGATTAACACAATTTCCCCCCTAGTAGAGCTTGTTATACAGAAGTTCTTTTGTGAAGGAGAAAGGCCAGGATTGCAACTTTGGGTATCAGGCCCCAGAGCTCCAGGATTGTAGTGAGTTTCTTGAAAATGCCCACATTATTTGTTCTGTACTTAAGACAGCTTGGATAACCCAAACTGCCAAAGCCTTTATGAAAATATTTGCTTTGTCTTACTTTTAACTTAAGATTTTTAATGCATTTAGTATGGCCCTCACTTTAAGCCCTTTGGAATATTCTCAAAGTATTCAAGTAGTTTCTTTCATAAAAATATGCCAAATTTGATGTCTATTGTGTAGCTTTAATCGAATAAGACAAAGGGAGCCAGAGTAGGGATTTGAAATTGTATAATCCAAGTCTAGTGTATATGACTATGCATTCTGTTTTAAAAATTGCCTTATTTATGAACTATTTCATATATAATATATAAAGCTAATTTCAATGGAATTTGCCAATGCTGGGGTTTTGGACTTAGATTTGACCAAGGGAAAAACATTTGCTAGGCAAGAAAGAAGCAAAATTTGTAACTATATTTTTTTCTTCACAAAGTAATGTATTCACAGTTAGCAAAAAATATTGATGATTCACAAAATTGTTGATTTCAAACTTTAACAGTTTTTTAATTATTTCATAACTTTTTGAAAAAAAAAAAACAGATTTAGTCCTTTTTTTCCTTTTAGCTTAATGAATCTTACAGAGACTTTTATGCAATGTTTTTAAAAAATAAGGCTCATGGACACGTTTTCTTTTGATTTATGTCCTTCATAAAGTATCATCTATTTTTACACTTGATATGTTTTTCCTCTTAAATTATGGAATCCCAGGGACAGAGGAGCCTGATGGGCTGCTGTCTATGGGGTCGCACAGAGTCGGACACGACTAATGTGACTTAGCAGCAACAGCAGAGTATTTTGTGTGTGTGTTTTTAATAAACAGCAGAACACAGAAAAGAAATCTTCAGCTTTTAATCTACCACATCAACTCCATGGCTCCTTGTAGTCCATTTCACCTTCTTTCCCAAGAGCCTCCAACAAGGAACAAGTTGTGTTTGATAATCTCACCTCTTCATCTTCCCTATCTTTGTCGTGAAGGGAGTTTTTAATTGGAGTCACAGATGGCCAAATACTAGTTACAAAAAGGAAAATCCAGCATTTACAAATTGGATATTGGCTCGGAGAGTATCAGATCATCCAGACTTTTTGGATAAAATATGAACTGAAGTGAAATGAAGTCGCTCAGTCATGTCCAACTCTTTGTGACCCCATGGACTGTAGCCCACCAGGCTCCTCTGTCCATGGGATTCTCCAGGCAATAATACTGGAGTGGGTTGCCATTTCCTTCTCCAGGGGATCTTCCCGACCCAGGGATCGAACCCAGGTCTCCTGCATTACACGCAGACGCTTTAACCTCTGAGCTAAATCTCCTCAAAACCCCCAAGTCAAAATGTTTGGGATGAAGACCAGTAATCGTCATGTCATATCTTGTTCATTGTGTTATGGAAAAGAAAATGTTAGTCACTCAGTTGCTCCACTGTGTTTGACTTTTTGTGACCCCATAGATTGTAGCCCATCAAGTTCCTCTTTCCATGGGATTCTCCAGGTAAGAATACTGGAGTGTGTAGCCATTCCCTTCTCCAGGGGATCTTCCGGACCCAGTGATTAAAACCGGGTCTCCTGCACACAGGTGGATTCTCTACCACCCGAGCCACCAGGGACCCTTCATTGTGGTATATGTTAGGAAAAATCTGAAGTGTTCCCCAGCATGGTGTTCCCACCCAGTTGTATTTCCTAATGTCTTTTTGATGCCCCTTCTGCCAGGAGCCTGAGGATCAAAGTTACTTCGGGAAATTTTTGTCCCTCCCTCATGTGAGACAAGCCATCCACGTGGGAAACCAGACTTTTAGTGATGGAGCCAAAGTTGAAGAGTACTTGCGAGAAGATACAGTCAAGTCAGTGAAACCATGGTTAACTGAAATCATGAATAATTACAAGGTAAGAGGGCTACTTTAGTTGCTATTTTAGGAACTTTTCAGATTACCCAGAGTAGAAGTGACCTTCTTTTACTCGTAATTCAGCTCCTACCATTTTTTACTCTTCTGATATCTTACAAATGTAAATAACAACCACTGAATTGTGTGATTTCTTTGAATTAAAAGTTCTTTTATTTTCCTTTTAATTAAATCACTTTCCCCTACTAGTTCCTAAAAATGAAATTCTCTTTGGCACATGCCACCTCTCATCATTTCTTGAGAAAAGAGGGATAACAGAGCCAGGAAGATGACTCGCCTTGTATAAGCCAATTTCCCCCTATTTGCTTTATATTATTAATCCCAATGAAGTCAGGGATAAATGAAATCAACTGGTTATTCCAAAAATGCTTTTTATTGATAATTGCATTCATTCAGATTACTCAAGCCAGTTTCTTCAGTGTCTACTTCAAGCCAAATGTTGTACTAAGCTGTCAGGTTGAAGTGATGAATGAGACAAGGTCCCTGTTTTGAGGCATGTAGAGTCAAGCACTGAGGTATCTGACTGAGATGTTCTGCCTGCCTCGATGCTGAAGCTACCAGAGGTTCAAGCAGAGGAGCTATGACCCCTAGAACTCTCACCGGGAGGGAAGGACTCCACGAGCAGGTGACAGAGAGAAAGTTACCTTGTGCATTTCTTTGCCCTTTCCTTCTCTTCTCACCTTCTCCTCTGACTAGGACTGTTAGCCTTGGTCCTAGGCATGGTTTGGGAACAGCCCGGCAGGGTAAGTGTGCTAATGACAAAGATCACCACCAGAGGTGATCTATTTTTTCTCTGTTTCCTGGCAGTGGCAAGAGTAATGATTGGGATGAAAAAAAAAAAAAAAGAAAAAAACCATGGCAGCCAGTAACCAACACGTGAATTAGACAAATGGTAATCTGTACTCAAGTACTTTGCTTCTATCTATCTAAAAAATTGTCCTGATATACTGCTTTTATTTGAACCAGACTCTTTCCTGCCATTTTACAACATAGGGAATACACATTTCAGCAATGTCTATGTTGGGACTGTTCCGTGTACAACCCTTAGTGCTGTCCAGGGAGTCCTTGGCCTAATGCAACCTTACTAGATTGTATTTCAAAATATGCCCAACCTAAAAGACCTATTTTCTGGTCCTGCCTGTAGTAACAAAGAGTTTCAGTCCAGTCCCTGGACATACAACTTTTATTCCGAATAATCTAAGGTCAATGGTATGCAGACTCTACAAACCCATTATAAGTCTGGAGAACTTGATGAAATACTTTCTAGGCAAGAAAGAGTCTAACTAGATGAGGTCAGACTTTCAACCACTCTTATCTTTGGTTCTGTTGGGGAAATGTAGTGAGTGGTCCTTAGTGCTTGCCTGCTTGGAGCCTTCTCTGAGCAACTTCCCAATGCTCTGCTGGTTGTCCTCTTCTCTGAACTCTCTGACCATGTGGCCTCTACTGTTGGGAGCACACTTAGCACGCTGTACTACCATGATGGGCTGTCAGGTGTAGCACCAGCCTCAAGCAGACATCAAAAATGCATAAATGGATAACTGGATGAATCAAAAATCAGTTCTTTAAACTAGCGCTATATCAAAAATATATCTATTAAACTTGTTCATAATTCATCATATATTTATTACCCACAAATTTATTAAACCAAAAAGAAACCCACGTCAGTTTCTGTGTAGACTGCTGCTGCTAAGTCGCTTCAGTTGTGTCCGACTCTTGCAACCCCATAGACAGCAGCCCACCAGGCTCCACCGTCCCTGGGATTCTCCAGGCAAGAACACTGGAGTGGGTTGCCATTTCCTTCTCCAAATAGACTACTTAGCATTTATGTCTTCAAGATGAAAACAATTGGCTATAACATTAAGGAAGGCACAACGATTTTCTTGAATAGAGAGTGGAAAAAGAAGTTCCCATGTATATCTTTTGTGCCCTTGGAAGATTGATTTTCTCGCTTTGTAAATTTAACTAGATATGATTCCTTTCTCAACCAAGTGAGGATAGCATGGGGCAGTAGTTCACTAGATGATGTAAAACTCTTTTGATACTGGCTTATCGCCATATAGTGTCCACTTGATTGATGAAGAAGAATATGCTGATTAAAGATGAGCCTGCGTTGTGATATTTAAACATATCTGTCTCTGTTTCTCATGGATCCTAAGCCTGCCAATATGAATCCCAGTGAAATCAGAATATTTTCTGAACTTTCAAACTCTCAGTTGCAGAAAAAGAGAATAGATTTGTGATGCAGATAAACCATATTTCCAGAAAGAAAGAGAACAAAGTGTGCAGTCAGTCTGAGTGCAGACCAGAAAGTGGCTGCTGCTAGAACAGACTGCACACTCATGGCTAGAGCTGGCATGGGCCACAGGGTAGTGGTTATCTTTGGCTTGTCTGTTCATGGTGGTGAACCTCAGTATGTATGCAGTGGAATCAGAACAACCTAGGCTGGCTTAAAACATTAGTACCCTCAAGGATATATTTATGTAAGACTCAGTACTAATTTGTCCTAGAAAATAGTGCACATGTTTCTATTCATAAGAACATGGAAGTCTTTTTCTGGTACTAGATTCATTTTAGCCAATGTGGAGTATTCTCTGAAGGGCTGAGGAAGACTGTCATTGGTTTCTGGAAACTTATAGAACTCTTTGCAGCACATCAGTTTCTGTGTAGACTATGTGAAGACATAGGACTATGTGATGACCTACTTGGGATGTGTACTTAAAATCATTCTCTTTTCAGAATTTTAGATATTTGTTTGGTAAATTTGAAATATCATATTAGCAGTTTTCAAGACAACTAAAAGGAGAAATAATCTATTGGACTATTGGAGTTACTGATGATTAAATCAGATCATGGTTAAATATGAATCTTTTAGGAGTAGCACAACCTAATACACCAGTGGATAAAAAAGATCAGGTTGAGTTGATCTCATAAATGCAAGAACATTTTTGCATTAGAAGTTCCATCATGTAATGTATCACCTACAACACTGAAAAAAAAAAATTCATCTTAATAGATGCGAAAGCTGAATTTGACAAAATCAAAACCCATTTAGGATAAAAGTTTAAATTTTTTAAATTTATTCATTTATTTATTTGGATGTACCGTCTTAGTTGCTGCATGTGGGATCTTAGTTCCCTAACCAGGGACTGATGCTGTAGGTGAAACTCCAATACTTTGGCTGCCTGATGCAAAGAACTGACTCATCTGAAAAGACCCTGATGCTAGGAAAGATTGAAGGTGGGAGAAGGGGATGACAGAGGATGAGATGGTTGGGTAGCATAACTCATCAATGGACATGAGTTTGAGTAAACTCTGGGAGTTGACGATGGATGAGGAAGCCTGACGTGCTGCAGCCCATGGCGTCGCAAAGATTTGGACACGACTGAGCAACTGAACTGAACTGGACTGAACCAGGAATGGAAGTCGGGACTCCTACATTGGGAGCATGAAGTCTTAGCCACTGGCCTCTAGGAAAGTCCCAGGATGAAAGTTTTTAGCAAACTAGGAACAGTAGTATCTGTATTAGATTCCTGCGCTTGCTGTAATGAATTACCACAATCGTGATGGTGTGAACTACAGAAATTTATTTTCTCACAATCTAGAGGTTAGAAATACGAAGCTACTCTCACTAGGCTGAAACCAAGGTGTCAGTAGGATGACTCTAATGGGACAATCCATTCTGGCTTCTGGTGGCTGTTGGTGTTCCTTGGCTTGTGGGTATATGATTTCAACATCTCCCTCTGTGCTCACATCGCCTTTCTTCTGTGATCAAATATCCTATTGCCTTCCTCTTAGGAATAGTCATGAGGCTGCATTTAGCGACCTCCTGGATAATCTTCCTATCTTAAGATGCTTAAGTTAATCAAATCTGCAAAATATTTATTTTTAAATTAATTAATTAACAGTATATAAGGTCACATTCACTGGTTCCAGTGATTAGGACTAGATATGTTTTAGCAAACCTGTATTTAGCCTACCATACTATGAGACTTTCTTGACCTATAAAAACCTACATGTGTTAAATAGATAGCTAGTGATAAATTGCTGTATAACACAGGGAACTCAGCCTGGTACTGTGTGACAACTAGAGTGGTAGGATGGAGGATTGGAAGGGAGGCCCAAGACGGAGGGAATATAGGTAAACTTATGGCTGATTCACTTGTTGTACAGCAGAAACCAATATAACATTCCTCCAATTTAAAGAAAAACCTACTAATAAGCATTATTCTGGTCTATAAAACTTAATATGCATTCTCTTTAAAATCAGGGTTATAGTGATGCAAACATATATAAAATGAAAAGGAGGAAAATCGAATTAATAAGTGTATAAGAGATAATGGAATAAAAACTTATTATCTGACGAATGCTGCTGCTGCTGCTAAGTCACTTCAGTCGTGTCCAACTCTGTGCGACCCCATAGACGGCAGCCCACCAGGCTCCCCCATCTCTGGGATTCTCCAGGCAAGAACACTGGAGTGGGTTGCCATTTCCTTCTCTAGAGCATGATAGTACAGTAATAATTGTTTCACGAAAGAATCATCAGTGGATACTAACATCAGTTAGTGAAAGTATGATGAGAATCAGAATATTTACCTGATCTCAAAGTATCCCCTTTCAAAATGTCTATGATGAAGGGGAAAATAATAACTTTATAGTGGAGAATCCTGGCACATGAATGTATGTGTGCTGTTGCTCAGTCATGTCCAGCTCTCTGCAACCCCATGGACTGTAGCCCACCAGGCTTCTCTGTCCTTGGGATTTTTCAGGCAAGAATATTGGATGGGTTGCCATTTCATACTCCAGGGGATCTTCTTGACCCAGGGAGCGAACCCAAGTCTTCCGTATTGGCAGGCAGATTCTTTACTCCTGAGCCACCTGGGAATTCCTCGTGACGGGACAAATCTACACTATGTGTCTCCTGATGTGTTATACTGAGGACGCAACAATGCTAATGTGTGTTGCCAAAAGCGTATATAGCAGGGGACTTCCCTGGCAGTCCAGTGGTTAAGAATCCACCTGTCAACGCAGGAGACACGGGTTCAATTCCTGGTCAGGGAAGATTCCACGTGCCATGGAGAAACCAAGCCTGTGTCCCACAACTACTGAGGCTGCGTGATAAACCCTGGTAGCTACAACTATGAAGCTCCCCTGCCACAACTCCTGAAGCCCTTGTGCCTGAAGCATATGCTTCACAGCAAGAGAAGCCACCCCGATGAGAAGCCTGAGCACTGCGATTAAAGAGTAGCCTCCTCTTACTGCAACTAGAGAAAGGCTGCTCACAGCAACAGAGACCCACCACAACCATAAACAGATAAATAAAAATTTTTAAAAAGAATGCACAGCATGGATTTGATCATGAGACAACAGCAGACAAACTCAAATCAGGGGACAAATTTAGCCACAAAATAACTGGCTAGTGCTTGTCAAAAGGTTATGAAAGAAACACACGTGCACACACACACACACAAATACTGAAGGATTAAGGAGAGTTTACAACTATATATATATAACATGTGTTTTTTATTGCATCCAGGACCAGAAAAAGTATATTAAGGAACAACTGAAAATTTTTAAAATAAAATTTGTAGCAAGAAAACAGTATTATATCAATGTTAATTTTCTAGTTTTGATGATTATATGATGGTTATTTAAAATGTTAAGATTTTGAAGGGTACATAAAGAATCTGCAGGACTTCTTTATACTATTTCTTTAACAACTTTATTGAAAATATATTTCACATACTACAGAATTCAAATTTGTAGTTTTTTAAATATTCACAAATTTTTGCAGCCACTATCACTTTTAATTTTAGAACATTTTTGTCACATTCCCCCCAAATTCCTTATGCTTTAGGAGTAATTCTCATTTATACATTGATTTAAGTAAGTTATAACCTGATTTTCAAAGTAATAAAATGCAATGGGGAATGGATTGCTAGGTGGATAGACAGATAGATTAGGGCATCTCTAAAGTCTAGGAAATATAGCCCATATCCTATAAAAGCTATTGGCTTTAACTCCCTTGCTCTTTGTAGAAGTCCTCTGGCCCTTTAGTACTTTCTGATAAAGAGGTTACACATTTTTCTTATGAAAATTCTTGCTAAAGATTCTGAATATGTTTTCAACTTCCTTTCTTCTGTTTGGCTACAGTTCTTGCCTGTGTAAAAATATACTCTTTTTAAAGACTAAAGAGTACACAAGAGAGAGAGAGGGAGAATGTGATTGTGTATGAGTGTGTGTGATACATTTCCTGTATGAAATTACTATTTCAAAAAAACTGGAGCTACAGCTATATACATAGAGGCCATTTGTATCCAAAGCAAAACATTGCCCTTGGATTAAGGTTGCTGTTGTTGCTAAATTGTCTGCAAGGCCACCGAAGTTTTAAGAAGGACCATCTCCAAAGGCCAATACCTCCATATGCTTTTGCTTTTAAAGGTTAAATTGCCCTTGGGTAGGGCTTAGTTTGCTGTGTTTAAAAGTTCATCTAGTCAGGAAATTGTAAATATAAAGTTACATTTCCCTGTCACTTATCATTCTGCAGCTCATTAAGTTTCAACTAATTGCATCTTCAGAATTCAGAATCTTAGAGTTTCTCAGCTTTACCACCAGACTGAAATCTTAACACCCAGGTCGTTAGAGTTTTATTTACTTATCCTAGGCTATCAAAAGATCTTCGTTTAGAGACGGGCAATTCCTGGTTAATGGATGTGACTCAGGACTTTGAAAGGTAAATATTTCTAGTAATCTAACTCGTTTTAGCAGTCATTCTAATTGCTTGTGGCATTTTCCTTAATAACATTTTCTGATGGCAAAATGTAGATTGATAAATGTCTAGCATACCAATAAAAATTTAACACTTAAATGGGCCTGATTCTTCAGCAGCTAAATTGGACTCTGAGCTTTAGTCAAACTATGATGACCATAATCTGACATGATCACTTTTCTTCCAAACCCTTTGAAGACCTTAAGGAGAATGCCAGTACCATTCTGTGACAGACTTCTGTGAGGAGGGAATAATTCTTAAAGAAGCATAGCAGAAGAGAGGGAAGCTAATCCTGAGACATTTGCTTTATGTAATCATACTATCGATAAGGAATGATCACTTGGCAGGCAAATAAAAAGTGTGCATTTGAAAATCAGTTTTACTGCAGAGTTCCTCGCAAATTACTTTCACCTATTTTAGTTATAATTCAAGTCAAGAATAGCATTAACTTTTTTTATTTAATGAGGCATGCTTCTTCTAGGCCTCTTTTTAAAGCATTTTGGTGAATAAAGGGGAAAAGAATACCCTAAATTATTTTTTCTTTTATTATCCATAAATTATTAAACAGACTTTGATTTCATCCCAAACTGCCATGCTAGTGCCAAACACCTTTTCTTGTTTGTCCTTTAAATTAATGTTGGGATGAAATATGCAAATGACAACCAGCATATATTTTTATTTACACTTACTTATTTTTTTAAGACATTTGATAATTCTACTGTGTGAATTGGCATATTTTAAATTGACTTGCTTGGTGAGCATGTCATCATTTTGTTCATTCACTCAGTCGTGTCTGACTCTTTGTACCCCATGGGCTGTAGCATGCCAAGTTTCCCTGTCCTTCACCATCTCCCAGAGTTGGCTCAAACTCATGTCCATTGAGTCAATGATGCCATCCAACCATCTCATCCTCTGTCGCCCCCTTCTCCTCCTGCCCTCAAACTTTCCCAGCATCAGGGTATTTTCCAACGAATCAGCTCTTTGCATCAGGTGGCCAGAATATTGGAGCTTTAGCATCAGTCCCTCCAATGAATATTCCTGGATGATTTCTTTTAGGATTGACTGGTTTGATGTCTGCAGCCAAGGGACTCTCAAGAGTCTTCTCCAGCACCACAATTCAAAGGCATCAGTTATTCAGTGCTCAGCCTTCTTTATGGTCACATCCGTACTTGACTACTGGGAAAACCATCACTTTGACTATATGGATCTCTGTCAGCAAAGCGATGTCTCTGCTTTTTAATACACTCATAATTTTGCCAAGGCTTTATTTTGTTGCATTCAAAGGTACCTCATGCTGAAAACATTAGAAGTACATTTGTGATTTATGGCAACATAAAAGTGGAATTTAATCTTGAGCCATCTAAATACAGCAGAGTGAGGGTGGTAAGAGAAGAAAGATATTAAATGCTGATACCATTGGTTTTGTAGATTCCAAGGACCTAAAAATCAGCAAGCTTAGAAACGCACATTTAAATCCAGTTGCTGTGAAATTCAGTTGTTATGAAACACAAGCAATTACATCAGTTGACCTTACTTTGAAAAGATGAATATGGAAAGAGTGAGAGGAGTGTTGCTTTCTGGATCCAGTGAGGACTCCTTCTTGTGCAACAGATGTCACCATGCTGCAGTAGCTTCTCAGTCTTTACTCCTTGTGTCTTAGTAAAACAGAAGATGCTTAGTGATGATAACACATTCGAACCGATTGGACCACTGGACACCAGTGGTCTTCAAAGCAGTGTGTGCCCACCACCATACCCTGGGTCATGGGAGGGAAAAGTGCACATTAATATTTTTAAAGGAAATTTAAAAGTAAGCATTATTTATGTTTAATAGATGGGTTGTCACTAGGGCACTTCTTTATCTCTGTGATAGTCACATTAGATGTGATACAGCCAGAGTGCAAAGCCAGGATTTGGATTTGGGTTTTGATTTTTCTAATCATAGTCATCATCATTAAGTCCATTTGCCACAAAACCTGACTCCAGGTGCAGTACTCTGACTGCTGTTTCCTCTCCTTCCCTGTAAATGTGAGTAACTTAATCCAGTGGCTGCTGGCCTTGGCCTTTTGGTCCGGTAGGGAAAGCAGCATTTGCATACTTCCCCCACCTGAGGAAGCTGCAATCGCAACCTCTAGGGGCTTTTCCCACTGGCTTTTCACCACCAAATTTACCTGGCCTGCGTTGTAGAAGTGATCTAACCATGCGCTCGTCATGGGGCAGCCTATGCCATCTCCTTGCTTATTATGAGTGTGAGCAGCTCCTAATGTCACCAAGTAAACAGTGCTTCAGCACAGCATTCCTGTGCGGAATGACATGACTGGATGAAAGCCAGAAGGACCTTCAACCAAGCTTTCAAAAGAATCGCTCTGAGCAGGAGCCCTTGACTGCCTTTGTCTTGATTTTCCTCACCTTGTGCTCTGTTCACACTGCATATTCACATCTGTTTCTTCAGCATCTCAGCAGTCCACACTGAGTGACAATGATAATGTCAGGGAACAGGGAGCTGGCAGGGGGACTAATGGCAAGAGGTTTTCCTGCAGCTCTTGTCTATTTCTGCTGGAACTAAAAGTGCTTCCGCCTGCCAATGCCGGAGACAGATTCAATCCCTGGGTCAGGAAGATCCTCTGGAAGAGGAAATGGCAACCCACTCCAGTGTTCTTGCCTGGAAAATTCCATGGACAGAGGAGCCTGGTGGGCTACAGTCCATGGGTCACGCAGAATCGGACACGACTGAGCACAACACAACCAATAACAATAGGTGAGAGGTGATGTCAGAGGTGAGGGGATCAGAAAGGGGTATGAGATCAGACCCCGAAAAAAGCTGAGCAAAGGACCCCCTAGAGTGGGCCCCCAGGACTCTTCAAATGAGACAAAAACATTCTGGACATTATTAAAGCTCATTTTAAGTGTGATGTTCTGGGTAGTTAAACATTTTTCTCAGATCCCTGGATTGGAGTGATGGCTTAGTGGATTATTTTCAAGTTGGCTTTACTTATTGTTCCATTCTAAAAGCAACTAAATTATTTAGACTGAAGTTGCAAGTTAATTTCATTTCAAGTTAAGTTACATGAAATTAAAAGACACTTGCTCCTTGGAAGGCAAGCTGTGACAACCTAGAAAGCATGTAAAAAGCAGAGAGGTCACTTTGTCAACAAAAGTCCATATAGTCAAAACTACTGGTTTTTCCAGTAGTAATGTATGGATGTGAGAATTGGACCATAAAGAAGGCTGAGCGCCAGAGAATTGATGCTTTTGAATTGTGGTGCTGGAGAAGACTGCTGAGAATCCCTTGGACTGCAAGAAGATCAAACCTGTCAATCCTAAAGGAAATCAACCCTGAATATTCATCAAAGGAACTGATGCTGAAGTTAAAACTCCAATACTTTGGCCACCTAATGTGAAGAGCCAACTCTCTATAAAAGACCCTGATGCTGGGCAAGATTGAAGGCAGGAGGAGAAGGGGGTGATAGAGGATGAGATGGTTGGATAGCATCACTGACTCAATGAACATGAGTTTGAGCAAACTTCAGGAGATAGTGAAGGACTGGGAAGCCTGATGGGCTGCAGTCCATGGGGTCACAAAGTCTGACACGACTTAGCAACTAAACAACACCACCAAAAGTTGCAAGAAAGTAGAAATAACTTTCTTTGACAGAAAGACATTTTATTTGTGTTATTGCTGGACACTCACTCAAGCTCCCTGCCCCACTTTCATTATTCTTCACTCATCTTGGCAAAACCAACTGGTAGGAGAATGGCTGGAACACTCTAATAAGAGTGTTTATTCCAAGTTCGTTTTTTCTCTCTCTCTTTCTTTGTCTTCCTTAAACTTGGAAGCCAAATCTGTCTCATTTGAAGAACGACTTGGTGGCAGAAATGACTACCGTTTCATTCAATGGTTGCATTATTTTTCTGTCAAGTCTCCTCCAGGCGGGCTCTGGAGACTCTGGCTTCCAGAGTATTACAGCACTATATCTCTGCGAAGTCACCAGGAACTAAGAGGCCCAAAAGTGCAAACAATGGGTGACTGGGGCCCAGGCATTGTCCCTGGAAGGATAACAAGTTGGCCTCCAGTGGGGAACATTGCTAAACATTATACTCCATAGCTGAGATTGTTTTTCTTTTGCAGCTGAGCTTTTGAGAAACCTTGGGAATTGCCCTGGGTTGAGTTGGATATTAGTGAAATTAATTCTCAGCTCTTCAGGAGAAAGTTACTGTAGGTGGGTCATGCTAATTTCTCCAGGCAGAAAGAACTCCCCGGTATGTTGGGGTTTGTAATAGAAGAATGATAAGTAAAGCAGCCAGAAGAGGAAGTGTGGAGGGCTGCTTTGTAGGAGTTTCATTGATTTAGCATCTGTAAGGAAAGTTTATTTTTTAAAAACATTCTTTTTTTTTTTTATTAGTGAACAGGAGAACATTCAAAACTAAGACAGATAGCAGCCAACTGGGAATGCTGTGCAGTTTGGAATAGCTTAGGCTGCTGTTCAATCATTTCCCCAAACAGGAAACCACAAAATGTTAGAGATTAAGGTCACTGGATCATTGGGAAAAGAGCATAACTTTGTCTGCAAAGTATTATGGTGGATTGTAAATGGGCCAAAATATAAGCATAAATCTTTCGTCTAAAAATGCAACAACAAAAATCCAGCCTTCTCGCAAAAGCTGTTTGCTTTCCTGTTGTACCAAGAGACCAAAGCCTCCTCCTGTGGCATTTCTGTAATTTTCCTAATGAGTAGAGGGGTAATTGGGGAAATAAAGAGAAATGCTTTGTATGGTCTCTCATCAATACGTGTGTTTCGGTTTGGATTTTTAAAAACGGTTAAAGTTTAGATCAGAAAGTGGCCCTTGTGTGATTTATTTTCAATCTTAAGCTTTAATATGGGTGACAGTGAAAATATAAAAAAATGCACATTTATATACATTTCTGCCCCAAACCCCTTCTTTCAAGTGTTCGGTTATATGCATGCTAAGTTGCTTCAGTCGTGTCCGACTCTGTGCGACCCCAAGGACTGTAGCCCGCCAGGCTCCTCTGTCCAAGGGATTCTCCAAGCAAGAGTCCTGGAGTGGGTTGCCATTGCCGCCTCCAAGTCTGGTTGTATAGCAACCATTAAAAGCACAGGTAACTCTTTTCTCCTTTGAGCGTCATGTGCCTCTCCCGCCAACTTAACTAAAGTTAAAATCTGAGTTTAGAGGCTGTGAGTTCTTCTAAGATGAGTCAGCAAGTAAACCGGTCTGTAGATATCTATAGTTGACACAGTTGGTTGTTTTATGTCTGCCTGGAGAATATTTATCCTTCAGAAGCATTTACTATGTAAAATAAGGATTAATCATCATCTGATTGTGTTCACTGGATTTTTCCTAGAGGGAGGTTTTCTTGCTAAGAGAAATTAAATTATGAAGAAACTACTGACTTATGTGCATGCAGAACCTGAAAAGCTTATGCTTTGGAATATTAAAATGGAATATTAATTTGAGAAAGATTAAAGTGAAACTGACTTTTTTAACCCCTCTTTTTAAGGAAAACTTAGAGAATGAAATGGCAGCCCACTCCAGTACTCTTGCCTGGAAAATCCCATGGACGGCGGAGCCCAGTAGGCTACTGTCCATGGGGTCGCAGAGTCGGACATGACTGAGCGACTTCAATTTCATTTATTAATTTCAGAGAATGAAAGAGTAAACCTGTTTTTCTTCCTCTGATTATACTCTTTTGAAAAGTTTTTTAAAATCTGGGGTTATTAGGAGGACAGGAGGCACATCTTTTCATGTCTATTCTCTTGGTGCCCCAATCCTTTGGCTCTCCATAAAGATGTGAAAGTGAAAGTCAAGCACTCAGTCCTGTCTGATTCTCTGTGATCCTTTAGACTACACAGTCCATGGAATTCCAGGCAAGAATACTGGAGTGGGTAGCCCTTCCCTTCTCCAGGGGATCTTCTCAACCCAGGGACTGAAACCAGGTCTCTTCACACTGCAGGCAGATTCCTTACCAAGTGAGCCACCAGGCTAAATAGAAATTTCATGGGAGCAGATTAAGCAAATACTTGCCATGTGTAAGTGAGCACACACTCCTTTCTCTAACTCAGACCAAAGGCCACTTCCCTTCCATTTCAGATGGAAGTGAAACTTAGCTGCTTATGGATGCAGGAAGGAAATAAAATAAATGAGTAGTGTTGGACTGTGACATGCTGATCTTTTTTTCTATCTATGACAGAGACATGGATACAGAGGAATATTTTTTTCTAAGAGGAACAGTAGCATAAGCATTGAATAAATGACAGCTGCTCCTGCTCCTCTGTTGGGGGTGGAAGAAGACAGGAAGGGGGAGGACTGTGTCTTAGGGGGACAATTACTGCCCAGCCTTTGCCCCTAGTAGCCAGGTGGAAATATGGGCCAGTGTGGTCTGATCTCCCAGTATCTAAATGCCAGCATCTAGTTACAAAAACAATAATACCCTGTGGACTAGATGGATATTCTGCAAGCTAATTGTAGGCCCCTGGCAGCCAATTTAAAACTTTTGCACTCCACTATGGAAGTTTATTTTTCAGATTATTCTTGGTATAAAGTAACAAAAACATGAATGAAGCCTTGCTTTTCAGGTTACAGGATATTTTTACAACTTGTATCCCATTTGGTCCTCCCAAGAATTAGGATATTCCATTTCACAGAAGATAAAAACTAAGGCTCAGAATGGATAGATGACATCTCCAGAGTCACTCAGTAGCCCAGGCTTTGGGAAGCTGAGCCAGGTCTGGAGCTCAAGGCTCCTTTTTGCAGGTGTCTTAATAACTTTTATAAGCCCCTGATGTTCATTTCATCAAATTGATGATTTTGTGCAGTTATGTTAGAACTCCCATATCTTAAGAGTTATTCTAACTCTTACTTACATCCCAAATCACAATTATAATTCACAGGCAACATCTCACTTGGAAATAATGAAGCTATTTGAGTAGCTATGTTGAATTATTCTAATGTGATGATAATAATAATAGCTAGCATTAACTGAACACTTACTATCTGCCTGGGATATGGAGAGCTTTATATGCATTATGTTATGTAATTCTCCCAGTGACCTTTCCTCATAGATGTTTCTCTTCTATCCATTTTACAAATGAGGAAACTGAGCTCTAGACAGGCTAAGTAACTTAATACCAAGATAATCTTGCTAGTAAGTGGAAGAGCTCTGTTCATACCCAGCCACAGGGCCTGTGCTCTTAATCTAAACATGTATCCTTCATTCCAAAGAGTCAGGCTTACATGTAAGTGTGCTCCTTGCATGTGTAATTACAAATAAAGAACAAAATACCTGTTCTGTGTCCTCTGAGCAGGGGGTGGTGGTGGTGACTAAGGCAGTGTGGAAGAGGGGTGAGGAGCACACAGTTTGGATTCAGGCAGATCTGGACTTGATCCATGTCACCAGTTGGCTCCCTTCCCTACACCTCTGTCCCTTTGTTCCTAAAATGGATAAATAAGACCTGCCTTTGAGGGGTATTGTGAAATCATGGATGTAAAATGCTTAGCACAGTTCCTGCAGCATGGTAAGAAGATTAAGAGCATTCTACTATTAATATTATTCCAAAATGTCCCATTAAAAGCTATACTCTTAACCATACTTTTCTAGCATTTCAAGTATGGGGAAATTCCTTGGGATCTTGAATCCCAAGCTACAAAACTAAGGATTCCTTTCAAAGGGTAATTTATAGACTTATGGCTCTGACTATCAAGAAAAGACTGCTGAGACACCATGCCCAATGTGTGTAAAATTAATCTTGAAAGCCATGTTATTTCATCCATTTGAGTTCGTAGAGTTCAGATTTACTCTGCCTGAGTTCCCTCCTACTGTCGGCCTTTGTCAGAAAGAGTGAAATTGGCAACCGAGTATTTGATACAGAAAGACCATCTGAATACTCCGAAGGTTTGTTTTAGAAGTGTTTTTTTGAGTCAGTCTTCCAAGTCATTATCACATTATCAACCTAGTAGCAAAGGAGGAGGACTCTATTTACCTAACTCCCCCAATTTGTGTGCTGTGCTTAGAATCCTGCTCACATTTTCTCATTAATTCTCACTGCAGTAAGATGTAGGTCTTACATCTACATGTTCAGAAAGTGAAAGTGAAAGTGAAGTTGCACAGTCGGGTCCGACTCTTTGCGACCCCATGGGTTGTAGCCTACCATGCTCCTCCATCCATGGGATTTTCTAGGCAAGAGTACTGGAGTGGGGTGCCATTTCCTTCTCCAGAGGTCTTCCTGACCCAGGGACCAAACCCGGGTCTCCTGCATTGTAGGTTTATGCTTTACCATCTGAGCCACATGTCCAGAAAAGGGAACCACAACTCATGGAGGGTGAGCCATGTGTCCAGGGACTCCCAGTCACTTCATGCTGTAGCATGTGAGGCACAGGTCTAATGATGTGTGAGTCTGGATTTCATGCTTTTAGCAACAGCAGTGACTCTGGTTACTCGAAGCACCAAAGGAACTGATCAGAAGACAGGATATGTCACAGAATTCATGGACAAACCGAAGAACTGGCATGAGGAAAGATAGGGGCTGGGGAAAATTCTGGGAATCAAGGTAGCAAAATTAATGGACAGACTCATCAGGGACCCTTGTGTCACTACTCACAATCCAAAGTCTAGGGAAAGAGCATTTGAGGGTCCTAGCTGAGGTCACATGCTCATCCCTTGCGTGGAGGAGGAAGGACACTGATCAACAGCCTTCACGAGCCTCCCTTAAGGGAATGGCAGTACAGTTACCAGGAGACAGGCGAGTGGACCTAAGCAAGCCAGAACGGCAGACAGTCACTATAAGCACTACAGAATCCTTTAAAGAGTGCAGTTGACTCTACCCTGTAAGTGTTGATACGTCTTATGGGGTATTGGCACTATGCAAGAGCTGTGGGTGGACCAGTGGCTAGGAGGGCTCCATTCTCCACAAGCTGAGGCTCTTCCATAGCTGCTTAATCACGGCCACTCCCTGCAACAGAAGTGAAGCGTCTGTCGGCAGCTGAGTAATGGCCTTGCATACATCCTGGTTCATAGAGCCAAAGTTACAGAGAGATGCTGGACAAACAGACTTGAGATCGTTTCTAAACTGGACATGTGAACAATGTCTCCTTCCCCACTGACTGTTTCCTACAGCTTGAGTAGTAATTATAGAGCTTCTGTATAGAGTAATTATGGGCTTCCCTGGTGGCTCAGATAGTAAAGAATCTGCCTGCAATGTGGGAGACCTCGGTTCGATCCCTGGGTTGGGAAGAGCCCCTGGGGAGGGCATGACAACCTACTCTAGTATTCTTGCCTGGAGAATCCCATGGACAAAGGAGCCTGGTGGGCTATAGTCCATGGGGTTGCAAAGAGTCGGACATGACTGAGCGACTAAGAATACACACACAATTATAGAGCAGCAACAGTGGGATCACAGTTTTTTATTGGTTTTTTAATAAGAAGTATTTTGTCATGTCTTTGCATCACCATCAATTTAAACAAACTAACCAGTAAGACATGTAGTAAAAGAGAAGAAAATTCTCTAAAAGGAATGGCTCTGCTCTTTCACTGGGGCCTCACAGCTGACCAGAAAGGAAAGTGAGGACACTGGCTATTCAGGGGTGCTGCCTGCTGTGTCCCTGGAAACCTACTCCACCAGCGCTTTCCCTGCCCCTTGTTTTGTTAAGAGTCACTCCTGACAAGGGAAGTGTAGCTAAAAGCTGCATTCATTTCTGTCTCCTCCTCTCAATCTTTAGACCCTGTTGCTTAAAATACCAGTTAGCCTCAGGGGAAGGTTTGCCCCAGACTGTCCCAGTTTTAGCCTGCAAACCCTGCATCCTGGGAAACTCCTCCATCCTGGGCAAACTGGGACAGTAGATCACCCACCAGGAAGAAGTGGGCGTGTGTGCACATCCTTCATCAGTGGCCAACCCGCTGGGGCTTAAGCCTCGTCCTAGCACTTCTCTGACTCTCAGGATGTGGGTGGCCAACACGTGCCCTCTGACTTCAGGACCACTGCCCCCGCCCCGTGCTACCCCCACCTGGCTTCTTAGCTCACTGTCACCGGATCTGGGGATATCTCGCCCACTCACCCAGCCCTGGAGGCATCCAACTGGGATATTCCTGTGGGGTCTGAAGAGAGTAAATATGACATTTAAGTTAAAATGGCAGCTCTGAAATTCTTATATTTAAGGCAGCCTTAAATGTCAGCTCTGAAATCACTTCGCTTGATCGTTACTAGTCTGGTTTCTTTTTGTTGTTATTGTTATATTTGGCTTACGTGCCCTGTAGAAGTTAAAAATGTTTCCTTGCTTTTTTGCAAAGAAAGAATTTCTATTTGCCCCGCAGAGTAGGCTTCTGCACATCACATGCACAAAGTTATGCAGTCCGGCCCTTGACTGCCTTACTCTGGAGAGTTTGTACTCTTGTTTAAGATGAGTCTGGAGAAACAAGAGAAATGGTTCAGGGATGGCCTTAATTTTCATTCAGTTCATCAAATGTATACATATCACTCTGCTTTTGCTGTAGCCTGTGGATTTGGCTATCATCCCTCAAAACTGAAAATTCAAATCTATTTCAGTAAATACCCTGATAAAGTAAGGCAGCAAGTGACACTCAGAAAGGTGCAGGCTTCACAGAGTGGTGACAAAGAGGAAAAATGGTTAGGTACATTTGTGTGTGTGCTAATCAGCATCTTTTCATTGGTTTCTAGCAGAAGAATTACTTTATAAAGATTGTATTCATTAATCAGCTATAATCAGCCCTTCCTAGAATGGTGAAGTATTTAAGCCTTGTTTGCTGGTACAGATCATGTGTAATTGTTTCCATATTGTTGGTAAAACAGCTGTAGGAGTTTTGCATGGGCCATAAGTACTCAAGGTCTTGGAGGCAATTTCTTTGCATAAACAATGCAAATTTTTATTGCTATAGTTGAATTTTTTAAAGAAGCTTTAAATCCGTGAGGATTTTTTCTTGAGAGGAGGGGTTCTTCATAGGAGAGTGGAGGTGGTGACGGTGACTGAATGACATGAAAGACCCTGCGTTCTTATAGGGGAGGCCCAGGGCGCTTTCATCTCAGGCTGAATCCGGGCCCACTGCTGCTTGAGGATTTGGAGTGTGTAAAAGTCCTGGGCTTTTTAATTATGTGTAAGCCTTTTAAGACGCCTGTACCAGGAGAGCACAGATGGAAACACATGCAATGTAACATTTTATGTCCAATTTGAGGATTCGACCAGAGGTCTTCACTTGAGTTAAACCAGAGCTTCCACATAGATGAAAGGTGGCATGGAGTTGAAGACAATCTCTTTGTTGGTGGTGGAGTGACATATTTCATGAAACTCAATGATTGCAAAAAAATAGCCTAAGAAGAATAGAAAACAAAAGGGGAAATTATTCACATCTCCGCCGGCGAAATTAACCAACTCTATTCCTTTTTCAAAAGTTTCATTCCATATTTGTAAATAAATATATCAATTGTATATATACATAATAATTGTGATATATGTTTGACATTCATCTTTCTTTTTTCATTTAACTTTTTAAATTATTTATGTATTTATTTTAGTATGTATTTTGCTGTGCTGGGTCTTTATTGCTGCTTGGGCTTTTCTCTAGTTGCAGAAAGTAGGGGCTACTTCTGGTTGCAGTGCTCAGATTTCTCTCTGTGATGGCTTCTCTTGTTTTGGAACAAGGGCTCTGGGGCCTGATGGCTTCAGTAGCTGTGACATGTGGGCACAGTAGTTGTGGCTCCTGGGCTCTAGAGCACAGGCTCAATTGTAGCCGACGGGCTCAGTTGCTCCACAGCATGTGGGATCTTCCTGGGTCAGGGCTTGAACCCATGTCTCCTGCACTGGCAGGTGAATTCTTTACCACTGAGCCACCAGGGAAGCCCAGCATTCAGGTTTCATACTTAATATTATATGATAAGTATTTTCCATACTGCTTCATGGTTTAGTCAGACAGTTGAAGTGGCTTTGCAATATCCCATAGAATATCTGTACCATGGTTATTTAACTACTCACTAGTATGGAACTTTTAGACGGTGTTCAAATTTGTCTTTGTAAAAATTCAATGAATATGGTTGTTTTTTTTAAATTATTTCTTTGGGTTTAGTTTCATAGAACTTATTCCACAAACTGGGATTAACTGGGACAAAGAGTCTCAACATTTTAAAGTCTTTGCATTAAACAGTGACCATTGCTTTCCTGGAGAGTAGTACTGTTGTACACCGTCCCCATAGCTTCACAGCTTCAGCAGCACTGGGTACTCTCTGAATTCTTGTTCAGGCAACTAAAACGTTGTTTGGGAAGAAAAGAGTTGCCTCAGAGTTTCTCCTAAAGTACCCATCACTTGGCTTAAAAATGTATTCTAGGCATTTTGAAGGACATTCCTCATTGTTGGCAAATAGCTCTCATATTTAAGAATGGAGGCCTTTGGAAGGACATGGCAGACATTGCTGCCTCCAACAAATAAGAGGCTTGAGGCACCTGCGTCTATCTGTCTGCCTCAGAAAATTATAGTTGCCACTGAAATGTAGGAGGGGAAAGTAATGTGGATTAGCATCAGCTGATGGAATTCCCAGCTTGCCAGCTGCTGCAGGGCCTGAAAATGAAGATAATGAAATGCAGACTTCATGAAAGCCCTAGAATATGGTATTCCTTAGTTCCACTGAAATGTAACCACAGTCTTCTTCCTTCACATAGCCATATAAGTATAACCTATAGCGCCAGGCAATGCAGCACAAATGCTTTTGCATTTGTAGAGGTATACATAGAGCTGTACATGAAGATTCCTATGAAGAATCAAACTTTTGGAAGAATGCAATGGTTGAGACAAGGTTGAGTTTATTTCAGGTTGTTGGTATTTGTAACCAACTGGAAGAAAATGATCCTACTGAGTTCCTGGGCTGGCCTCTCTGAGCAGTACATCAGAGAAGCTTACACCCCCTTTTGTGTCTCATCCCCTCTCTCGTTACCTAGACACATGACTGGCTTCCCCTGCTGAATCCTGCATTTGCCCACGGCTCAATTTCGTTTCAGGTTCTAATCTACAATGGCCAACTGGACGTCATTGTGGCAGCTTCCCTAACAGAGCACTCCTTGATGGCCATGGACTGGAAAGGATCACGGAAATACAAGAAGGCAGAAAAAAAAGTTTGGAAGATTCTTAAATCTGATCTTGAAGTGGCTGGTTATGTACGGCAAGTGGATAATTTCTGTCAGGTATGGAAACGCTGCTGGGCACGCAGATTGTGGAAATGGGATGGTGGGATTGAAACTGTAACCCGAGAGACTTCCCTGGTGATCCAGTGGTTAAGACTCCGTGCTTCCACTGCAGCGGGCACAGGTTTGATCCTTGTTTGGGGAACTAGATCCTACACACAGCTTGGCATGGCCAAAAAATCAAGTAATAAAACAGAGGGTATATATGAGAGGAATTAGACTTATGGGAAGAAAATATAAGAAGAAACTAAAGCCCGAAAACCCATTAAGGTATGGTCAACCTTAAGCAAAGACATACAACAGCCAAAATACATGTCCCTCCTTTCCACAGAGAAGGATGGTCTCAGTTCATATTAACATACAAATACTCCATGTTAAGACAAAAGTTGACAGACACAAGGGTAGGTATTGTTTAAGAGATAAGGTGACAATGAAAAATATAAAGTCTGTGTGCTTAGCCGCTCGGTCACATCTGACTCTTTGCGACCCCATGGACTGTAGCCTCCCAGTCTCCTTTGTCATGGGGATTCTCCATGGAAGAATACTGGAGTAGGTTGTCATGCCCTCTTCCAAGCGATCTTCCTGACCCAGGGATCAAACCCAGGTCTCCCACATTGCAAGAGGATTCTGGTGGGCTACAGTCCATTGGGTCACAAAGAGTTGGACATGACTGAGTGACTAACACACATATTTTCATAAATAGTTAACTCTAAAGTCAGATTCCAAAATATTGGACAAGTGGATGCTCTTTAGTTGCAGAAAATAATCTGGACTTACTTTTTCTTGTCTGTTTGTCTTTAAAAATTTTTAAGTTTTTTGAATTGAATTCAAAAAAATTTTTAAAAGAAAAAATCAACAATTTCAACACCTGAAATTGCATTTTAACTGACGCCTCTGTACACAGGTAAAATTTTGTACATAATTTTAACAGTGAAATGTGAGATTGATTCTGCTTTGGTACTTTAAAAAATCTTATTGAGTTATAACATAGAAAAGTTAACGAGCCACAAAAACAGGTAAACGAAATTTCACAAAGTGAACATATCCATGTGACAGTCACCTAGATAAAGAAATAAAATAGAACCAATGCCTGTTGCCCCTCAGTCACTACCCCCTCCTCTCCAAGGTAACCACTGTCCTGACTTCTTAGGACTTAGATTATTTTTCCAATTTTTCAATTTTTATAAGTGGACACATTCAGTTTGTACTCTTTCCTGTGTGGTATTTTTGCTCAGCTTTATGTTCATGAGATTTATTTATACTCTTTTTTATGGCAATTTGATCCTTTTTCCTGATATGCCTACGAGTTTGAATGTCAGACATTAAACAGGTCAAGTTATAGAGAGAGTTTGAGTTTTTGGCTGATGATATTTACCTTCAAAGATATTTCGCTTTGCTTCTGTCAGGCAATTGGAATACAGGCAAGCACCTTTCTTAAGTCTGGAATTGAGTGTATTTTTGGAGACGGCAATAGCAACCCACTCCAGTACTCTTGCCTGGAAAATCCCATGGATAGAGGAGCCTGGTAGGCTGCAGTCCATGGGGTTGCTAGGAGTCAGGACACGACTGAGCAACTTTACTTTCACTTTTCACTTTCATGCATTGGAGAAGGAGATGGCAACCCACTCCAGTGTTCTTGCCTGGAGAATCCCAGGGATGGAGGAGCCTGGTGGGCTGCCATCTATGGGGTCGCACAGAGTCGGACATGACTGAAGCAACTTAGCAGCAGCAAAACTGTATTTTAGCTGGCCTATTTCCATGGCCCTAAATTGACATTTGTGGTATTAACCAGGGGCTCTACTCTTTGGCAGAGCATGAACACCAATATTTGTTTCCCAAAGCTCCTTTCACGTTTCCAGTCTCTTAACTACCACTTTATTCTTGGTTTTGTCGCCTCTTGGCCCCTGAATCAACCATTGCTTTGATGCAGACAGGGTTAGAGAATGTCACACTCAGCTTGTTGCACACACGTGCACAAAGAAACCTTTCCCTTAATCTCTGGAACCTGTCAATGTGTTGTATCATATGGAAAGAAGGAATTAAGGCTACATATGGAAATAAGGTTGCTAATCATCTGACCTAGAGATGGGGAGATTATTCTGGATTATCCAGGTCAGCCGAATATAATCACAGAGATCCTGATAAGTGAATGAGGGAAGAGATGAGTCAGAGTTTTGAAGGTGCTGCACTGCGTATTTGAAGGAAGGGCCATGAACTAAGGAATGCAGGCAGCCTCTGGAAAACTAGAAAACACAAAGAAACAGATTCCCCCCTAGAGTCTCCAGAAGCAAGGGAATCTTGGCAGCATCTTAGTTAGCTTGCAGCTATCTGCAAGCAGGGAAGAGAACCCTTACCAGAAACCCAGTCAACTAGCACCTTGATCTTGGACTTCCCAGACACCAAAACTGTGAGAAATTTCTGTGGTTTAAGCCACTCAGTCTACAGTATTCTCACAGGATTATTGAGGGGATTTAATAAGCTAAGCAACTTAAAGCAGGCCCCGACTCACAAGAAATATTAGCTAGTGTTATTATTACTGTGCATCACTTATAAGGATGTATATAACAAAAGGGAAATCATAAATAGTAAAAATCAAGACCAGGGAAAATGTTTGGTTTTTCCCTTAGAGGAAATCAACCCTTAGAGGAAAGTTGGGATATTACTATTCAGATGCATGCCGAGTGGCCAGGGCACAATGCTGGGCATGTCTTTGCCCCCATCTGCTGCACTGCTTTATGATGAGAATCCCACCAGGCACACCCAGCATGTCCTCCACCTCCTCTGATAGCTGCCTCAGCCACCTGTTATCTTATGTCCCCCAGACCAGCATCCTGAATGCCTCCAGTGCCTGGCATCACACGTGTCCTGCTCAGCACTGTGCATGGAATGCCCAGCGTAGGGGGTGAGACTGGGGCTACAGGGCAGCGTGAGCCACAGAAGTGGGAAAAGGGATGTTGACTTTCACTCAGAAACTTGTGGCAAATGTCACACTGAGCCCACTGACTCTTCTGGTGAATGCAAAACAGAGAGAGATGAAATGGCACTCCTCCGACTGCCAAAAACTGGGTAACAAAAGAAGCGCGGCCCACATATGTTTGTGATAGAAGTGTTTTACCGCACGGTGAGGGAGCTGCATTTTATGTAGGTGATTTTACAATGTTGGCAGCTCTCCTCTCCCCTAATGCCTCCACGTAGGATTGGAGGTGGCTTGTGGGATGGGGGAGGGCAGGGAAGAAGGGTGGAAAAGAGCTCCGATGTTCACAAAGGCATTCTCTGTGGATTAGGGATACCGTTCAAATGTCAGGCGTCTGATAATGAAAAAAACGGGCTTCAGCCGTGGACTCAGCTTTTTAGCATTTGACACACAAAACAGAAGCATGTGTCTGTGTCTGCCAAGAGAGAAACCTCACTCTCTGCCAAAGTCCACAGCTCTTAATTTAAAAATTGAAACCAAAGTAGACTTGTCTCTGAATGGTTCCTTAAAATGTCCACTTAGAGGAATGACGGCTCTCCCAGGGGAGCAGCAAGGTACCAAGATGAGGGAGCATTTCTCCATCAAGGGATACCCAGGGACACCAACCAGCTCCATCCACCCCTCAGAGATCAGATGAAGAATGAGTCTGCTGGTTGCCCTTTGCTGCTCTGGCTGCTTCTATCTGTACAGTTCTCAGAATCAGACTCTCACTTCTTATATCATCTGCAAAGTAATGGGCTTTTCTCAACCTCAATTTGTTCATCTGTAAATTACAAGGTTTGAACCAAGTTATCTCTAAAGTGAAAGTGTTAGTCATTCAGTCGTGTCCAACTCTTTGCAACCCCATGCTGTAGCCCACCAGGCTCCTCTGTCCAGGGGATTCTCCAGGCAAGAATACTGGAGCGGATTTGCCATTTCCTTCTCCAGAGGATCTTCCCTCCCCAAGGATCGAACTTGGGTCTCTTGCATTACAGGCAGATTCTTCACCATCTGAGCCATAGGCAAGATATCTTTAAAGAAAGATCTGAAATAGATTTTTCACTAATGTCCAGAGAGGCTCAGTTTGCAAGCAGAATAGATAGTGGCCTTCAGTGAGAGAGGGAGAGAGAGAGAGAGTGTGTGAGACTCAATAACATTACAGTGTAGATCAAAGGTGTAATCCTCTTTCTGCTTGGCTGGTGACAATCCATGTCCATCACTGTCAAGACCACCCTGCTGCACGTTTTGGGGTTTTTCTCTGCCTTTCTCCAGAAATCACAGCTCTGTTCATGATTTGTTTTGACGTCATCACTGCTTTTGAAATGCAGGATGTTTTTGTTCTTACATCATTGAATCATCAACTCCAAACATGCCAAGATGCCACATTTATAAATATGAAATTTTCATCAGAATAATAACACTTATGAATTCTTTAAAAACAGCTTTCTAGAAAAAACTTCATGAAGCTACATTTTCTGTGGGAAAAAAAAGCATTTTCTTTATATCTTTATTTCACTGAAAATATTTTTATGGAGAATAATTATTTTTCATGTAGAGATTAAAAAGAAGACATGAGTCACCAGTCAGTTCTCATTCCTGTGCAATCATAGTGAGCGTAGTTTCTTCTACCATGAATTTTGCATTATTTCCAACAAGTCTCTTTTTCCTGATTGCAACTTGAGATATCATAATTTTTGTTTTCATTATCAGTATCAGCTTAGGTTATTCAATAAATAATTTTCTCTCTCCTGTAGGTAAAACTTTCCAGCTGGAGCAAATTTTAGATCTTATTTTCCAGGTGGAGAAACTAAAGCTTGGAGGTTAAATGACTGTCCCAAAGTCCCGTATCCATTTCATGTCTGAAATTAAATTCGATTTCAGGTCCCCTGGCTTCCAGCTCAGTAGTTTTCTACTTCACAAGGGCACCCACCTCTGGAATGATGGATTGGCAGCAGTAAGCTAGTACACTTGAAACTGGAGCCTGCATGCACATCTGCCATAATTAAAGCAGGCCTGAGAAAGAGTGTATTTTACTTCTAGTGTTAGTTCTTGAGCTACATACATGTGCCTTTCTATAGACAGAGTGTCAGGGATTTTTTTAAAAGGTAGGTGGTGCTTAGTAGGTGGTGAGGCAAGGCTCATCCAGTGTTAAGAAGGGTTATAGATTTTCCTGGGGAGTTCTCATGTTAGTAAAAGAATCAATGCTGAAATTGGCTAAAATGAGCAGAGAAGAAGCATGGTGGGCAGAGCCTCAGAATGGGAGCATACAGAGCAGGACACAGGCAGAGCACACAGTCTGGTTTCTTTCTGGTGCCTGGAGGATGCAAGCTGGGAGAGAAACTGGAAGGGGATCATGGAGCCTCGATAGTGGGCAAAGGGGTGAGTGTTCCATTATCTTAAGCAGTAGGATGGGTGGGAATTGAAGAATTTTTTTTTCCAAATTTTTTTTTATCGTGATAAAATATACATTGAAACCTTGCCATCTTAACCATTTTTAAGTATACAATTGAGTGGTATTAAGTGCATACGTATGATTATGTACCATCCATCTCTACAGCTCTTTTCATCTTGAAAAGCTGAAACCCTGTAATTATCAACGCCAGCTCCCCATTCCCCCTTCCCCAACCCTTGGCAACCACTATATGAATTTGAGTGCTCTAAGTATCTCATATGAGTGGAAGCATACAGGGTTTGTTGCCATGGAAGATAATTAAGCACATTTTCAAAGCTTTGGAAAGTTTAAATTGGCAGCAATAGGATGAATTCAGGGCAGAAATAGGTCAGAGAAGGAAAGTGAAGTGGAAGTGAAAGTCCATGGAATTCTCCAGGCCAGAATACTGGAGTGGGTAGCCTTTCCCTTCTCCAGGGGATCTTCCCAACCCAAGGATCAAACCCAGGTCTTCCGCATTTTTGGCGGATTCTTTACCGGCTGAGCTACCAGGGAAGCCCCGGGAAATAGGAGTACCCCCAGGAAATAGAGTCATGTTAGTACTGGAAGAAGGTTCTTCATCTACTTCCTGAGATCACCTTCTTGGTGCTTGATCCTGAGGTCCCAAAATAGAGAAGATAAACTTTATAATGTCCAAGCTGTGAGGACTGATTCCTGTTTGAAAAATAGTGTTCACTGTGCAGTTAAATGAACTTGAAAGCTGAATATCCACAAGGACTGCCTGGCATGCTGGTGTCGTCCCGGTGCCCTCCTCAGGCTCACAGCAAGCCCCCCAGTCTCCAAAAGCACAAGCCCTGAGCCACGACTTATATTTTGACCTTGACTCATGTTTGGCCTTATGAAGTTCTCAGGCCTATGGTCTGCCACACTCTTCTCAGGGTTTCTCCCTGAGTTTCCAAAAGGACTGAGCCTTTCTGCTGGGGGACACGTACAGAGAAGCCAAAGGGGAGAAGCCCACCACCATTGAAGCTTGACAGTTTTGGAGAGTCAAGATCGATGGGAGATGGTTTGGGGTAATGAGAGGAAAGTGGACTGTGGAGTCAGACCAGCCTGTGTGAATTTCAGTTTTGCCCCTTACTAGGTGTGGTTGTTGGTTCATGGGGGTGTCAGGAAGGCCAAAAGAGACACCAAGGACGGCTACTGACCCTCCAGCATTTGCAAGCCCTCAAGCCAGTGGTCTGCCACACGCTTTCTTAGCCACAATTTTAAGAATATTTGTAGCTCCCGTCTAAATTATGTGATTGTGTTTACTAATTTATAAATAAATAAACAGAAGTTTCACCTGGGAAACTTGCTTAGGGTTTCAAGCAGCAGTCGTACCAGGGATTTAACAGTCCGCATCTTGCTCTTGCCTCTGCACCACCGTGCTTAAATACCTGTGAAGGCTATGCAGCAGGTAGGATAGAATACTCCAGTTGCCCGCCAGACCTCAGCTACAAGTCTCGCCTCAGGGTGTGTATGTGATGGTGGTGACAAATGTGGGTGGAGTGTTGGTGGTGGCCAGTGTATTTGGCAGCACATCCAGTCCACACAGAAGAGGCTGTTTTCTAAAGGGAAGCAAGAGTGCTTACAAGGAGGAGGAGGATGGGGAAAGCCTGGTGTGCAGACAGAAAGCAGTAACAACCACAGATTCATCATTGTGCTAACACTAACTGTTTTGTTCCTTTGACTACATGCAACTGAAAAATGAAGAAAAGAATAACCATAGTCCTTTGAGTGGAAGGGAAGCTCAGGCTAGGATTTCAACATGTCCACGGATAATCCGCAGAGGGAATGATAGAGAGTCGGCCACCTGCCTCTCTTGACCTTCCTGCTAACAATTCTTTTTTTTTTTTTTAATTTAGAATTTTAAACAGCTTAGGGAGCATTAGAAACTATTTCTGAAGGAACCAACAGTTTCAGAAAGGTCTTCAGCAAGTCCTTGGTTGCACTGACAACGATCAGAGTAAGCAAACAGCAATACATGTCACTTTTGCATTCAACTAGTTGATAGGGGATGAGAAGTTAAAACAATATTTAATGGAGGAAAGTAACTGTTAAACAGATTTGAGACAATGATTACCAAATGCAGCTAATTCCAGGGAAAATGTTTTGGCTATGTTACAGAAATTGTTAAACAGAATCTTCATCTCTATCCCAGCTGTGTTGATTTCTACAAAAAGGGATGGCCTTATCCATGGGTTCTTTGTCTCCATCTTCCAGACATGGGGAAGGCTCTTCTGTCCATTTATGGGAATCAAACTGTGGGCAGACAATCAGAATATAGCAATCAAACCATCCCCTGCCCTCACTAATAAGACTTGCCATCATTAGAGAGTTTTATGGCAATTACAAGTTAGATTCTCCAGAAGCAGGTACTGAGGCAGACTTTAGGGTACAAGATGTTCATTAGGAATTAACACCTGAGAAAGGAAGGAGTAGGAAGCAGCATTGGCAGAGGAGGAAATCAAACTATGATGCAGGCCTGACAAACCTTGGCCAGCCTGGGAGGGAGGTCCAAAAAGAGTAGTTTCCATCAGAGTATCTTACATCAGACAAAAATGATCAGCCTTTATACACCCCCCACCTCACTTAGTCATCAAATGTGGGATGCCCCAGGAAGGGCATCATTTTGGGAGAGGTTGTGCTGTGCAGCTGAGGCAGACCCTGAAGGAGCTGACAGCTGGAGGCTGTCTGCTGACTGGATTTCCCACAGCTGGACCGCAAGTCCATCCTTGAAGGAGGATCTGATGATGCATTTCTCTGTCTACCACAAAGGCCACCCAGATGGTGCAGTTGCAAGCTCTCAGGATTTGCAGGGGGTATACGTGGGGGTGGTAGACAGCAGTAGGAGCTGGTGGTTTGCCTAAGACATGGGCTATTAGTCTTCCTTTGTTTGCATAATATACACTTTCACTTAAGCTGTCATGTCATTATGTCTTCCTCTTCATTAGAAAGATGAATCCAGTCTTGTTTTTCAATTTACATCAAGATTCCAAGATAGGAATAACAAATCTTTCAGGGGAAAAAAAATAAAGAGTTCTTAGTAAATATTTCCTTCTTACAGTTATTTGTTACAGAATAAGGAATCACTCTAAAACTTACTGGCTTAACCCAATAACAATGTATTATTTCTCACATTTATGTGGGTGGAATGGGCTCAGCAAGGAGGTTTTTCTGATTGGGGTAGTTCACACCTGCATTCAGCTGAGAGTTTGGCTAAAGTTGGAACATCCAAGTGAGTCTCTTCTCCTCTAGAGCTCTCTCCATATGACCTCTAACCATGCTGTGTCCTGGCCTAGACTTCACAGCATGGAGGCAGGTCTCCCAAATTGAGAAGCAAGAGATGCCCATCCTTTTAAGGCCAGGATTCAAAAGTGCCAGTCTGTTATTTTCATTGCATCGTCTTGGTCAAAGCAAACCACAGAGCAAGGCGAGATTCCTCTTGCTAACAAGAATGACAAAGAACTTAGGATCATCCCTTTCCATTACATTTTCCTAATCCAGTGTGTCTCAACCCTCGCAAATATAGATTCCCAAGGCCTGTTTCCAGATATTCTGACTTTATTGGTCTAGGGTTAAGACCTGAGCATCAATATTTAAGCTTCTTAGGGAATTTAGTATGCATCTGGTTTGGGGACATAAACTGTATGTCTTTTGTTCCTTTATTGATACTGAAATGGCTTCCATCTATCTCATAGGAATTCTGTGTGGCTTATGTTTGGATAAACTTCTGTTCTGATACCTAGAGGGTGCTCTAAATCCTGAGCTATTTTACTTACTTACCAGTCAACCAGAAACCTGAGGACATAGATTTACTCTTAACAAACCAGCAATTGATCTGAAGCATCACATTCAGAAAAGTGTCCTCCAGTCAACAGTATTTACTGATGTGGCTCTGAGTCTCTGAAATCCTCAGCCAAAACCTTAAGCTAAGTTTTAAACCTAAAGTCCCCTGCCATGTATGTAGGTTGACAAGGGGTCTTTGTTCTCCCCAAACACTGATAGACCATTTGTAATTTAGATTCATAGAAAAACTTTTTTATTTACTCAAAACATTAGCTTCCTTCTCCCAGCAGCATTCTGTCCTATCCCGAAACGATGTGGTCCTCATGTATGATGTCTTCAGATAGTAGTGCCTTCTTATTACTTTCCACAAGGATACAACTAGGTCAAGCAGGGTCTCCTGTAAACATCATCCAGAGAGTTCTCAGCAAGGATGTCCACCAGCACAGTTTGTTTCTGGATATTAATATTGATCCAAAAATATATTAGATAGATATGATTAGTTCTGTGCCAAAGCAAAAATAAAATTGCAATGATTTAGACTGAAGCCTTATCAGGAGTAAACTTAATGCTTCCTAGTTAGGTTATTTAATAGATTTCCAACCTGGGATGAGGCTTTTTGGTTAGGATTTAAGAGGTCAGTGAACTTATAAGGGGGGAAAATTGCATCTTTATTTTCACTAACCTCTAACTGGAACATCATTTCCTCCTATTATGAATTATGAAATTTAGCATTTCCTTCCATTATGAATGTAGGCAACAAACCACAGCAGTATTAGGAGTGCCTTTGACTTTGTCACCATAGAAAGCAGAGATAATTTCATATCAAATACAGATGCTGTTGCAAATAGCTAGAAACAATGCTTATGCCTAAAGTTATAGAAGATAATTTCTATAAAAGTTATAGAAGTTGCTCTTTTGTTATGTGTTCATATAGAAGGACATATGTTGATGTGTCACAAATTCATGTTTAACTGTTATTTTGTGTTTTTTAATATTTATTTGTATTCATTTTATTTATTTGGCTGTGCTGGGTCTTAGTTGTGGCATGTGGGATCTAGTTCCCTGACCAGGGATCAAACCCAGAATTCCTGCACTGGGAGGGAGTGCAGAGTTTTAACCACTGGACCACTAGTGAAGTCCCATGTTTAACTGTTTTGATAATGTCAGTCTATAATTTTAATTTGCAATCTATAATACAATGTATCATAATATATATATGAGTGAATCATGTATTTAAAAACATTGTTCTGAGAGGTATTTATAGGTGACACTAAACAGCCATAGGGGTCTATGGCACAAAAAGACAACCTGTGAGTTAGACTATTTGAATTGTTGATAATAATTCGTAGACCCTCCCATGTACCCAAACATGGGCCATCTTCTCAAGCTGAGAAGTTATGAACTTGAATTTTATTTATTACCTTGGTGATTTTCACTACTTCTACTATCACCATACTCAAGTGACCCTGAAGTATAGGGATTAGGAGAGTGGATACTGTGTTCAACCTGGATTAGCTCCTAGCTCCACCACTTACTGTGTGACCTTGGGCAAATTTCTTAACCTCTCTAAGAAGTTCCTCATTGTAATATTAATACCTAATTCTCTTGCAGAAAGATTCATTATTAGGATTAATTAAGATAATGCTTATGTATTCCTTGATACTCTGGGACCTAGTATGCATGTAATAAATATTAATTTTATTGTCTTTATTGACCTCCTAGCATGAATCTGTTTTCACAGGATAAGAAGCTTCCCCAGCCCCGTCTAATACAGTCCTTATGAGATACTATGTCTTAAAGGCTCAGATGATGAAATGGAGTATTATTCATCAGATAGACCTAGAAATATTTCCACTGTATCTAGTGTTTACTTTACCATAACATGGAAACAGTCTTGATGAGAGATGGAAGAAGTGGAGGGGCCTGCACATTTTGTTCATGGCAGTCTAACAACAGTATATGAAAGTTGCTAAATTGAGTGATGAGATGTTTCTAAAGCATTTGAGTCCCTTCTAGTTTAAAAGTGATCTGAAACATCCCTGTTGACAATAAATGAAGCATCCAGCCTTTATTTTATTCTGTTTTTTTCCCCCCACTTATACTGAGCTTCTAACATACAGAAACAGGGAAGAAGGGGAATATAGAGGCTGAGATTTAGAGCATAAAAAATAATCTAGCAAAACAGAAAAATGTTTGGCAACTTCTTGCTCTTTTGCTCTCAGCATGGAGATATGGGTGTTTATTTTTGTTCCTCTATTTTTTATTATTTATGCAGCAACTGGAGTCCCAAGGTTTCCATCCTGGTACCAGTTCTGTCTTCTTGGAGCTGCTTGCCAGAGGGGACTTCCTTTGTTTCGTTCAATTGCTTCTCCATATTCTCCCCATTTACCATGTTTAGACATATGGTCCATTTCATTATCTCTATGTTGGGCAGAAGGGAAAAGCACAACAGAGAACATGTTAAATTTCTTATAGATTCATTTTTATGAGTTTGGAAGTATCAATAGGTGTGTTTTTTCTTCTCTTTTTAAATTAAAAGTTGAAGAATTACCAAAAATATGTATTATACTTGTATAAGATCAAACAAACAATGATAGATAACTACTCCTGTGCTTACAAGTCACTTAGGAAACGTAGCATTACCAGCAGCCTACGCTCCCAATCCCATTCTCTTCCCTCACTGGCCTTGGAGGTAAACCACTGCCCTGGGTTTTGTTTCTGCCATCCTTTTTAAAAAATTTATAGTTTTACTACAGATAAACATCTCCATAAACAATATTTTACTTTTCATGTTTCAGTTCACTTCAGTTCAGTTGCGTAGTCATGTCCAACTCTTTGCGACTCCATGAATTGCAGCACGCCAGGCCTCCTTGTCCATCACCAACTCCCGGAGTTCACTCAGACTCATGTGCATCAAGTCGGCGATGCCATTCAGCCATCTCATCCTCTGTCGTCCCCTTCTCCTCCTGCCCCCAATTCCTCCCAGCATCAGGGTCTTTTCCAGTGAGTCAGCTCTTTGCATGAGGTGGCCAAAGTACTGGAGTTTCAGTTTTAGCATCAGTCCTTCCAATGAACACTCAGGACTGATCTCCTTTAGGATGAACTGGTTGGACCTTCTTGCAGTCCAAGGGACTCTCAAGAGTCTTCTCCAACACCACAGTTCAAAAGCATCAATTTTTCCGTTCTCAGTTTTCTTCACAGTCCAACTTTCACATCCATACATGATCAATGGAAAAACCATACCTTGACTAGACGGACCTTTGTTGGCAAAGTAATGTCTCTGCTTTTGAATATGCTAGCTAGGTTGGTCATAACTTTTCTTCCAAAGAGTAAGCATCTTTTGATTTCATGGCTGCAATCACCATCTGCAGTGATTTTGGAGCCCCCAAAATAAAGTCTGACACTGTTTCCACTGTTTCCCCATCTATTTGCCATGAAGTGATGGGACTGGATGCCATGATCTTCGTTTTCTGAATGTTGAGCTTTAAGCCATCTTTTTCACTTTCCTCTTTCTCTTTCATTGAGAGGCTCTTTAGTTCCTCTTCACTTTCTGCCATAAAGGCAATGTCATCTGCATATCTGAGGTTATTAATATTTCTCCCGGCAATCTTGATTCCAGCTTGTGCTTCTTCCAGCCCAGCGTTTCTCATGATGTACTCTGTATATAAGTTAAATAAGCAGGGTGATAATAAACAGCCTTGACATACTCCTTTTCCTATTTGGAACCAGTCTGTTGTTCCATGTCCAGTTCTAACTGTTGCTTCCTGACCTGCATATAGGTTTCTCAAGAAGCAGGTCAGGTGGTCTGGTATTCCCATCTCTTTCAGAATTTTCCACAGTTTATTGTGATCCACACAAAGGCTTTGGCATAGTCAATAAAGCAGAAATAGATGTTTTTCTGGAACTCTCTTGCTTTTTTGATGATCCAGTTTTACATAAAAAGAATTCTTCTATACATATTTTGCAACACTGTACTTTTGCTCTTCAATATTTTGAGATTCACCTATGTTGATATGTTCAGGATTGTGCTTTGTTCCTTTTCACTGCTAAATAGCATTCTATCGTATGATTACATCCTTCATCCATTCCACTGTTGATGGGCATTTGGGTTGTTTCCAGCTTTCTGTTACTATAAATATTGCTGCTATGAACAATATTGCTGCACATATCTCCTTGGGCATGCATGCTAGAGTTTCTCTTAAGAATAATGTGTAGAGGTAGAACAGATGACTTAATAGTGTTTGAACCTCTTTAGCTTCCTTCATAATGCCAAACTGTTTTCCCAGTTGATTGTATTCTTGCCAGTAATATAAAAGAGTTCTGATTATTCCACTGTATCACCAACTCCTGGACTTGTTTCTGGGCATCTTTCACCTGAGCTTGTGAAGTGGAAAGGGGCCTTAATGTCCTTTTCCATGTCTAACATTCATAGTCTAGCTTCCTTTTCTCTCACTCTCATTCCCATATTCTTCTCTGGCTATCGTCAATGAAAAGACTGTAGCATCCACACCCAGTAAAAGGATAGAATGGACGTGTCATGTCTAAGTCTTAGTGCTCCTCTAGTTGGGAGATGCAGTTTTCTTTTTCGGATGACTTGGGTTAATGTTGGCTATCAAAATACCCAGCTTAAAACAATTAGAAATTTAGTCCTTCAGCACCTTTTCACCTCAGCTTACCAACAGTGGCTTAGTATAAGAAGCAACTAATAAAAGAAACATTTCAACTTATGTCTGGATTTGCAGACAAGCTCTGGACTGCAGGGAAAAAAAATCTGAATCGTTTTCTAGCACTTCCATCACTTTTCCACTGAAAGAACAAGGAAATGGTTTAGCCAGTTGCTTTGCTGTGAGTCTTACCAGAAAATTAAGAATGCTGCTAAGTCGCTTCAGTCGTGTCCGACTCTATGCGGCCCCAGAGACGCCAGCCCACCAGGCTCCCCCATCTCTGGGATTCTCCAGGCAAGAATATTGGAGTGAGTTGCCATTTCCTTCTCCAATGCATGAAAGTGAAAAGTGAAAGTGAAGTCGCTCAGTTGTGTCTGACTCTTAGCGACCCCATGGACTGCAGCCCACCAGGCTCCTCCGCCCATGGGATTTTCCAGATGAGAGTACTGGAGTGGGGTGCCATTGCCTTCTCCAAAATTAAGAATAGCTATTGGCAAATACGACTCACCCCGTTCTTTAGCTAGCCTTTCTTGCATTTGGTTTATAGTATCCTTTTCGCTGACTTGATTTTACTCACTTCCTAGTGCTTGACACAGAAACCAAAAGGAACTACTTGAAAAACCTAATTTTATACAAATCAGTTAGAAAACATACAGCATTTTGGAGGACATAAAAAAAAATGGCTAAACTACATTAGATTTCTTAAGTGAAACAGTTTTTCTTTGTGGTGTTTTAAGAAAAGTCACAAATTTTGAAAGATGCTATTCAGGAACACTCTGAATATGTGTTTTAACTTGTTGTTTAAACTTTTTCCTTTTAAAATAGCCTCCTTAGCTGGTCTTAACTAGTCTTCTTCCTCTCCAACCTACCCTTCTCTTTGTGCTTTTTCCAAAATGCAAGTCCGATCCAGTTTTATCCTTGTCTAAAATCTCTCACTAACTCCCTGAAAAATGAAGTCTAAACCCTATACACACAAAAGTAAAGCTACTTGATCTGGCCTCTGCTTCCTTCCCCAACCTGGATTCTCACTCTCCCTCTTTCTTCATTAGAATCCTGAAAAACAAAGCAAAACATGTTATAGTTCCCCAAACACACCTTACTATTTTGTCAACCAGTAATTCCCATGGGATTCCCTCTGCTTTTCATACCAGGCCCTTCTTCCTCCTCCAACTGCCTAGAAAACCCCCATGTGCTTTTCAGAGCTAAATGCCAGTATCACCTCTAGGAAGCCCTTCTCCCAGAATTCCTCCTTTTCTGCATCTCTGTGTACAGCTCCTGTTGCAGGCACCCCACCGGGGTTTCATTTGCCTTTCTTCCCTATTTGACATGGAGCTCCTTGAGGACAGGAATGATATCTGATTTATGTTTGTAGCCAGCCCCTTAGCACAGTTCCTAGCACCCAGGAAATTTCAGTGAATTAGAATTAAAATCAAGCTGGCCCCTACCTTACGCCCACACCCCTCTCACTACTGTGTGTATTCAAATACTATAGTTCTCAAGGAATGTAGTAGTGGCTCACCACTTGTACACACCAGAATTTCTTCTAGGAAATAGACTAGACATGCTGAGATAATGAATAGTTCAGAACAATTCCCATCAAGCAAAAGGATGCATTGTTTATGTCCGCTGAAGACTATTTCCTTTTGTGTTACATAAAAGAAAAACGGAGAAATATTCTGGGAAACAAAAATTTGTGGAAGGAGTTGTAGAAGTTTCATTATCTCAGTGGCTGACTAGTGTGTCCTCTCCAAAAAAAAATTTGAATTCTTGGTATTTGATGATTTTTTTTCCCCTTTTCTTAAAACACACACACACACACACACACAGCTTGCTTCCTGAAAACAAAGGAAACTGCAGCCTACCAGGCTCCTCTGTCCATGGAATTTTCCAGGCAAGAGTACTGGAGTGGGGTGCCATTGCCTTCTCCGATAATAAACAATAGCAACTCCCAATTTTACTCTGATTTTTTGCCAAGAGTCAGTTTAGTTCATGTGATTCTATTTCATTAGAGAGGACTGATTAACATAAAAAGAATGCTTCTAAATTAAGCTACCCAAATATGCACTTACTTAATACTCAGGGAGCTAATTTATTGTATTATTTAAAATATAAATTGGATAGCAGATCTATTTGCTGAGGTATAACAGCTAAGCAATGATGCATAATTTTCTCTTAGCTGCTAAGTTGTTTTTTTTTTAATAACCTATTGAAATTTAACAGAGAACCATTTCGTTATGGAAAGTGAATAAATACTAAGGCCAACATTTAAAGTATTATCCACACATGGAGAATGGGTTTTAAAAATTAATGATATTTGAGGAACAAAGGGAATTGGGGTTTACTTTTTAAACAGTAACTTTTTGTTGTTTTAATTTGAAGTGTAACCGGATTTACTTATCTGGTTGCTTATAGGAACCAAGTTGCTTATGGGAATATTAAATGGAGCCAACATGGTACAGTGTGGAGTGGGTAGAGAAATGAAGGAACAAAATAAGGTTGTGTTGCGATATTGCTGTGTTGTCAGCTCAACTAAGGGCACTATTTTTGCCTGCACTCTTTGGTTTATCAGTAAAGACGGTGTAGATTGGAAGCAGACAAATATTAATATTCTTCTTCTTGTTCAGTCGCTAAGTCATGTCCGACTCTTTTTGCAACCTCATAGACTGGGCCCAACAGGTTCCTCTGTCCGTGGGATTCCTCAGGTAGGAATACTGGAGTGGGTTGCCATTTCTTTTTCCAGAGGATCTTCCCAACCCAGGGATCGAACCCACGTCTCCTGCATTAGCAGAGAGATTCTTTACCACTGGGCCACCAGGAAAGTCCATTAATATTCTTACCTTCTTGCAAATATTTGAAACCCAGCCCATCTGATATCCTGAGCCAAGGTTTCAGAGATTTGGGCCTTATAATTTACCTATTTGAATGAATGTTTCGTTTTGGGAAAGAGGAAGAATGGCCTGACATTTCCTGTTTCCCCAGGAGAGGCAAAGTATCAGAGAACCAGTGCTCCAAGGTAAACTAGCTTGGGAAGGAACGAGTCTCGGATCTCTAGTGCTTGCTGATTTCCATGATCTAAGTTGCCCACCATGGCTGATTTCAGAGTACCAATATGATGTCACGGAATGTGGAGTAGATCAGCAATGTGCTCATTAATCCAATCTCCTGAGCCAGTGGAGAAGAACTTCAGCGCACTACTGCGGGAGCCAACCTGCACTGCTGTTTGCAGGAAGCCAAATTTTGGCAAGTTGGCTGGCCCTTGTCTCCTTGTTACCCTGCAGACAGTGAGTCAGGATCTCAGTCCTTACACCACTCCTGGCAGAGAGCATTTGCTGCTCTAACCTCTGCCCTCTCCTCCACTCAGTCTCTCCTCCAAAAGAAAACTACAAACTGTAGCTCATAAAGTTAGATATTGAGTAAGGTAATTAATGAACTGGATTGTGCTTTTTATTCCCTTGTGGATATCACGTATAAAAACTGGACATGAAGGAAGTAAAATTTTGATTACTTTTTAACTGCATCAAATCCTGTTATAAAGTGTGTTCTTAAAAGGCAAAAAAGATAGTGGTCTTTTGCCATTCTGCTAAGACAAGTAAGGTCTTGCTTGACATTTCTGTGTGGAGAGAAAAGGGTGTTTGGCATTGCCTGTGGTGAAAGGGGGTGGAGGGAAAGAATGGCATGGATCCTGGGGTGGCAGGCTTAAGGGATACAGTTTGCTCTAGACAGGTAAGCATATTGACAGAGGTTTGATTTCTTATTTAAGTTGCTTCCTTACTTTAATTGGGACCTTCTTTCTCATGGAAGGAAGGACTTATAGCATGGAAATAAAAGAAGCCTGGAAGAGAAATATATCCCTTCCTAAAGAAATATTGTGATCTATCTTTCTGAAAAAGTATAGTAATGAAGGTTACAGTTCTTAGTAACTTCTAATCTTTCTCTGCTCTTAAAAGGAAAACATACTCCTTTGACTATAAAAATTCAGATAATGATAGTATGATGACCTTTGGTTGAGTGCTTATTATTTGCTTATATGCTACATGGTATGAGCTTAATATGCATCTGTGGACTGAGTGCCATGGGATATTTTATATGAATTGTTTCTCTGAATTCTCACAGAAAGTTTAGTTTTCTTAGGGTGACTAACCATTCCAGATTTCAGCATTAGCACTAAAGGTTCTATGCTCCTAATAACTTCTCAGTCCTGGGTAAACTGAGACAACTGGTCGCCTTAATTCCTATCCCCATTTTACAGATGGGAAAATAGGGATAATTAAGTCATCATGCCCAAGTCACAGAGCTAGGCTCAAACCTAGATCTGCTGACTCATGATTCCATGACCTTAAGTTTTTATTGTTGTTCTTGATAGTGGCATTGGTTTGGCACATGCTGTTAATGTGTCATAATGAAAAGTGGAAATCCTAAATTATGATTTTGTTTCAATTGATTAAGTTAGATGGTGTACCTGGAAAGCACCTTGGAACTGTAAGGTAGCACCAAAGTTATGTGCTTGACTACTCTAGAAATGATGCCGCTGCTGTGGCTACATTTAGGTCAGCTAAAGCACCTTTTGCCCCCATAATCATTTGCTATAGTAGAACTTACAGTAGTAAATGTGAAGGAGTCTTCCCAGAGTGTTGTGGGAGCAACACTGAGCTTTGATCTTGGCTTTTTTTCATTTATTGAAAGTGATTTGCCTCACTCTTTTGTTATGAGTGGCTGCTAGCAAGCTTTGGCTTATTTTTTATTCTTATTCCCAAGTACCTTTCTTTTTAGTATACATTTTACTTGAATGCCTATTTATTTAATTTATACTCAGGGTTCATGTCTGAAAGTGAAAAGGTAAGCATTTGTAAATGTGGAATGGAATAAAAATAATAAAAGAACTTTAATGTAAGTCAGAAACAAACAAGATGATCTTGAGTGTCTCCATCAATCTGTAGTAGAAAACAAGAATTAGAAATCTGTCCTCTTTAAAATAAATAAATATATTAAAAAAAAAATAATTCTCCGTATAACTTGAGCTTACTTAATCCTTCATTTTAAGGTATTTATTAGAATAAATTCCTTTAAAGTGAAAAAAAATGATGAACTGCTGATGAGAAATGGCAGAAGGACTTTATGGCTGTGGATGAAATCTTAAATTTTGAATTTTGGAACTGAGTGGGAGAAGGTAGGTAAGACTTAAATCAAGACACCCAAGCTCCAGCCTGACACTGTCACTCACAAGCTGTATGGCTGAAGTCAGGCACCAAAACCTCCTCTGTGAATCGGAGGAGGAGAGGGAAACTAATCTGGATGAACTCTCAGATTCTCACGCTCTACTGCATGAAGTGGTGAGGGTGATGTTAGCCACTTGCCTCACGGTCATGTCAGGAAGATGTGTTCTAAAGCCAGGGTTGGCCAACTCTGCCCCTCTGCCTGTTTTTCTATGGCACATAAGCCAAATTTGGTTTCTATATCTTTTAATGTTAGGAAAAAAAAGAATATGATTTTTGTTTCACATAACAGGTGTATGAAGTTCTAATTTCAGTGTCTGGTTTTATTGGCACACAGCCACAGTCATCCAAAAATAAAAAAAAAAGAAATCTGTCCTCTTTCACCTGCCTCCTGACCTGCTTTGGCTGTGTGCCTCTTGGTTAATAACCAAGCTGCATGTTTCAGAAGTCTGGAATGGGAAGGATGTTCATGTGTTGGGGAGCAGGGAGAGGGTTTTCCACTTAACTTTATACCTGATTATCACTAATTTTTCAGGCTCAACCCCAACATCCCTCTTCTCTCGCCTTCTTACCATCTCTCCTTCACATCATTTCTCACGTGAACAGCTAGTCTCCTAACTTGCCTCCTTGCCCCTGTATCATTTCCTTCAAACCAGCCCCCTCAGTGGCTATGAAGTCATCTTCCTTTAATGCAGATCTGAGCATATCACTGTTCTGCTTAAAACTCTCAAGGATATACCCAGAAAAGGCAACAAAAACATAGAAACAAAAAGTAGGTGAGTGATTGTCAGAGACTAGCAAGGAGACAGGAATGGAAAGTGATTGCTAATGGGTACAGATTTCCTTTGCAATGATGAAAATATTCTGCAACTGGATGGTGGTGATGGTTGCTCAACATTGTGAATATATTAAATGTTACTGAATTGTTCATAATAAAATGGTTAGAATGATAATTTTATGTGTATTTTAACACACACACACAAATCCTGTATGAAAATGTCAGTGGATCCCAGCAGCATGTCATATGGGGTTTACCTGTTCAGCTGCTCCTTCTGCTTTCCTTCTAATTCTTCATAACCGGAACTCCTTTCAGATTCTTGCATGTGCAGTGCAGTTTCATGCCCCACTGTTTCTGAACGCAGTTTCCTGTCTTTACTGCATCTCTTTCCCCCTCCCCACTCACCATTGTCTGTCCAGTGATCTGTTCCCCCTTGACTCCCCTTGAAGTCTCCCATGACACATCTGTGTCAACATACCCATTGTGAATTTCCCCTTATATTTCATCTCAAAAGGCACAGATGAGAAATCTTTATTGCTTGGTCCATGTTTCTAGTTCCATGGAGAATCATATTCTTTTCTAAAACATAAAGAGGAATGAAGCTTTAAAGTATTTTGTATAATCCTTTTAAAATTCATGACATCTGGAACACATGAGTTTAGCAGTTTCGGTTCTAATGTGAAAGCACCCAAAATATCCAGTTTCTGGTGATGAGACTATTTCTATCCAGGGAGCCTCAAGATTAGTCTGGTCACATTTAAATTATAATCATGGCCCTGTCACATTTTTTTACACACCTCTAAAAACTCTGGAGTGGTTTGTGTCCTTGATTTGTGAGTGGTGAGTGGCTTGGCTATTACAACAGAGTGGTTTATTTTCTCAGCACTCATAAATTCATTTTTGAGGTTAACTTCAGGAAAATGCTATATGGGAATCTGCTAGAGAACATACTTTGAGAATTTTGTGGCATGTGAAAAAGACTTCGTTCTTCAATGAGCTTTTCTTTCCAGTCTTAATGACACCATTTATGATGTCATTTGGTCATTACGTATGGAGGCTCAGAACTGGATCAAGGATCAGGGAAGTCATTGAGAATAAGAATTGTAACACCTAACCCCTGTCACTGTCATCTCTTCTTCGCTACTTGATTATCATGGATGTAGAAGGGTGTGTGTGTATGTGTGTGTGTGTGTGCATGTATAAACACCAGGAGAGCAGATGATTAGAAAAAAATACAGTAAGGTGAGGTCATTAGTAGATGTTACACAAATTTTTCTTTGTGTTTTCCCTTGATGTAAAAACAGAACAACCTGTCACAAAATAGGAAGTTCTTTTAAATAGAGATCCTCAAAGAGTAGTCTTTGGACCAACAGCACCAGAATTACTTTGCAATTGTTAGAAGTGCAAATTCTTAGACCCTGGCTGGGACCTTCAGAACTGAGACGTCTAGGGGTGAGAACCTAGCAATTTACTTTAACAAGCTCGAGTAATTTTATTCCCCTTTAGGTTTGAGAACGACTGTTTTAAACAACTCCCTTAAACCAAGGTTTTTAAGCTAATATAGGAACACGATGTTCTAGGTTAGTTATGTTGGTTACATGAATTTTGATCTTACATTTTGAATAGAGATAATTATTGGAAGAATAATTACAACAGCTAATATTTCTCAAGAACCATCCCAGGCCAGGCACTGTGCTGTGTTCCATGGATATCATTCCTTTAATTCCTTATACAACTATCCCAGGACATAATATTTCATTCCCTGTTGTACCGTTAAGAAAACTGAACACAGAGATGTTAAGTTGCTTGCCCAAGGTCATTTAGTTTGCTGTGCCTCTGGTCACGCTCCTGTGCTCCGACTCCCAAGCCCAGGCCATGAAGCACTGTGCTAGCCCTCCATTAGCAGTAGCCCTGGTCAGGGAGGGAGGCAGGATGACCTTTAGCTCTTGAGTATTCAGTTTCTTACTGTTCTGGACCATTGCTGCCAAACTCATTTCCAGCTGAAGCAGCTGGGTTTTGTCATAAACACGACTTTGTTAAGTGTCCTCAGCTGAGCTGAAGTTGCATGCAAGTCACTCATCTGATTCCTGCCAAGGCTGGAGGACTGGATGGGAAGCCACAGGAGGAGAATTCTAGCCTTGGGTCGTGGGGGGCAGCAGAAGTCTTTCTCCAGAGTCACGTGCATGGGCTCCTGTCACAGATGTGTTCACGTTTGGTCTGTGACAAAGAAGGGGACATGCTGGGTTTCCAAATGCAAGCTGGAACACAAATGCAGATGGGCATTGCTGTCATAGCAGCAAGGCACAGCTAACTGCTGATGGAGGGTAGCATGAAGCAGTTGTCTCCAAAGGCCAATGAGGGCTAAGTCCAATCTCATAGTCCTTGCTGCTGCTAAGTTGCTTCAGTTGTGTCTGACTCTGTGCGACCCCATAGACGACAGCCCACCAGGCTCCTCCGTCCCTGGGCTTCTCCAGGCAAGAACACTGGAGTGGGTTGCCATTTCCTTCTCCCTCATAGTCCTTAACTATCTCAAAAGTATGTGGAGAGGTGGGTGAAACATTCTGTGACCAAGCCGTAAAGTTCCCTTTGCAGTAAGAAATTATTGTGAAAGTACTGGAATTTGATTTAAAACACTAGTGTTTACGTCAGAAGCCAGGGTTCTAGCTACTTCCCTCGCTTAACAATTGTATGACCTGGTTGTTGTTAAGTCACTCACTAAGTCATGTCCGACTCTGCAACTCCATGGACTGTAGCCCGCCAGGCTCCTCTGTCCATGGGATTCTCCAGGCAAGGATACTGGAGTGGGTGCCATTTCCTTCTCCAGGGGATCTTCCCAACCCAGGGGTCAACCGGCATCTCCTGCGTTGCAGGCAGATTCTTTTTACTGTCTGAGCCACTAGGGAAGCCAGTGGAGAATCCCATTGTATGTCAATTTTACACAAAATTTGGAGGAGTATACTGACATCCTCATCTTACTCTGAAATGTGTCAAAAAGATAAATGGATTAATAGATGGGCAGTGAGATGCAGCTGTAAGAAAATGAGTAAAGTGTTAATGAGAGTATCTAAATGGTGTGTATATGAAATTCTTTCAAATCTGCTGTTTGAAAATGTTTTATAATAAAATCTTGGGAAAATGGAATTCTAATTTTTTGCTGCTCAAAAAAATTTTAGGCCTTTTAAAATTTCAGATGTCAAGGAGTTTTTTGTTGTTTTAATTTTTTTGAGACTCAAAATATCTCCTTTATTACCAGTTAAGACTAAGGTAGAAGGTGTAGTTAAGGTAAAAGGTGTAGCTTAGTGTGAAGGCCAATGGACCAGCTTACTGAACTGTAGAATTAGGTACATTTCTCTACCTAGTTGCAACCAGAGCTGGTCTGGGGTAGGTCTCCCAACCTCAGGGCCCTAACAAGGTAAGAGTTACAGCACAGCATGGAGAAACAGACAGCTCCCTCCTAAAAAGAGACAAAGAAGAATTTTCCAGTTTCATACACATGAAAGATGGATGCAATCTGGTGTAAAATCAAGTAACTACACAATTTAAAAACTTTCTTACCTTAAGGTACCTATTATTAATGCTATCAAAAGCAGACAATCAGCATATCCAAAAGCATGAACTGATACACTATGTTCTTTATTTCATGTAAGCTTTAAGAACATTTTAATCCAAATTAAAAGTTTCCATGTATTTAGAATATCCAGTTTTCTAAATTTCAGTTTTTCTTCTGTTTTTCTTCTTTAAGGTAATTGTTCGAGGTGGAGGCCACATTTTGCCCTATGACCAGCCATTGCGATCTTTTGACATGATTAATCGATTCATTTTTGGAAGAGATGGGATCCTTATTGATGGATAAGCTGCTTTCCTAAAGGAGACCATCATGGCTTTTAATCTTTGAAAAGAAAATTTTCAAGACAGAAAATGTTACATAAATAAGAAAATTATCTTTTTAAAACTGCAAAATGTTCCTCATCAATAAAAATTATCCTTAAAACCAATGAGGCTCTGTTTTGGCGGAGAGATGGTTCATTACAAAATTAACTGTAAGAAAATGTTGTGCATGAGTGAGAATTACATCATTTATCTTAACAGGTACAAAGAATGGATTCTGAGACACCAATTCAGATAGAAATGGATAAATAAATGGGATGCTGGGGCCTTGAGTAAGAATTTTAAATTCCTTCTCTAATGATGTGAAAAGTGCAATAAATGAATAGAGTTGTAACTATCTTGTTCTGTAAATAACAGAAAAGTTTATCATACCATGTATCTGAAGGTGTTGCATAAATATTAGATAAGGACATCTGAATTATCATTCCAAATGAATAGATGAACTTATAATAGTGGTGAAGAAGAGACTTCAGAATGTAGAAAGTCTTAGCAAGAAAGGTGGCTTGCAATTCTTTGAATTAAAAATCTTATATGTAAAAGAAATAATGTATCTGTATCTACTTATTGATGATAAGCAGAGAATCTTATTCAGAGAACATACTAAATCTTTGCCTATTCTTTCTTTGTTCTCTGGTTTGTTATTATTTTTTTTTAGTTCATAGGTTTATTTTAGTTATGCACATTTATCAAACAGCCTGCAGGCCATATTAGTTATGAACTGTTTTTACCTTGAGTTTTAAATTCTGTACTTCTTTAGCCAAATAAGGAATAAACTAATTTTGTATAATTATTGGAATATAAAAAAAATGAGACCATCTTGCATCAAAATACATTTATAAATATGCATACGTTAGTAACTTTCCAACTAAAATACCACATCTCGGCACATCTTTCCTATTTATGCATTTATACATCACATGCTCACATCTCTAATTCCACAGCATATTTGCCTTTTTCCACATCTTTCCCCCTCATATTACCCATCTATAAATTGGCTCACTGGGGAACTTAAATTTTAAAAAGTCAAAGCCTGTTCTCACTGCAAATATTTTATTGAGTTCTTTTAATATCTCATTTCATTCAGGATTGAGATTTTCCTTTTTTAAATATACATGTTGTTCATTGTGCCCATATACTATAAGACCTCAAATGGAACATTCTCATCAAAAGCAAATTTTTATTATTGCAGAGAATAATCTGGAGGAAGCGTGTGCAAAGTTTTGCATATAGCACCACCAGCAAGTTAAAATTGTTGCATTTGGTCCCAATAACATGTGATGGAAAGGGCAACAACTGGGTATGAGAGACCTAGAATCTCATTCCAAGTGTATCACACATGCAATGGATGTTTTTGGATAAGTTACCTCACTATACTATCCTCCCAAAGTCTCAAAGAAAGTAGCCAGAAGAGATTTCTGAGGTTCCTCCCAGCTCAGGTATCACTGTCAAAGTGACTATTTCACCAAGGAAGCCTCATTATTAGTGGGTTCCATATTTGCATCACTTACTAATTAAAACTGATCTGTAATCTTCAAATCAATACTTGCTCACTTTGTGGTCATGCAGGAGTATGTGCAGAGTGATGAAAAATTTGAGTTACCCAATCTGCACATTCCCAGCAGAGGGCAAATGAGGCAACACTGCCTTCTTGTTTCAGCTCTCCTAATGTAAACACATGTTCTTTTGGCAGTCTATTCAGTGCCACATTTTCTGCATCTTTGTGCTTTTTTGTTGGTGATTTTGCTGTTTAAAAGGGCTCCCATGCATAGTGCTGAAGTGCCGTCTAGTGTTCTTGAGCACAAGAAGGCTATGATGTGCCTTATGGAGAAAAGTGTGAGTTAGATTTTGTTCAGGCATGTGTTGTATGCTGTTGGCCATGAATTTAATATTATTGCAGCAACAATATATGTTAAATAAGATTTCTTTAACATGCATAAAACAAGGTTACCTAATGTTTGGTTGAGCCAAATGTTGTGATCAGAATCATTAAGAAACAAATCCTGCATTTCCCTGGAAGAGGTGTTTCAGAACTAATTCAGTGTTTAGGGAGACGTTATAGAAAATACCTATAGTGAACAGAGAGAATGGACTGTTTTTATGGAACACTTAGAGGAGGGATCAACACAAAATCATTGCTTAATAAGTGGAAGTGGCCAGACATGGTCATTTTGACCATCTACCTGCCTCAGGCACTGGGACTGGGCCAGTGGGGACTGCTGAGGACAACTTGCCAGACCTTCCCAGAACAACCCTAGTGAGGTCCCTTGAGGATACAGTGCTGTGGAGACTGAGTCTGGGAGGCATTTTCATTAAAAGAAGGAAGGGAGGACTTCCCTGGTGGTCCAGTGGTTAGGAATCCATGCTTCCACTGCAGCAGGTACAGCTTCCATCTTTAGGTCAGGAACTAAGATCCCACATGCCATGTGGTGTGGCAAAAAAGAAAGAAGAGAGGGATATTTCACAGAGTAAAGAACAAAATAAAGCTTTTTTGAATTTAATAGGAGAGAGTCCTTTGTGGAGAGAATCTCCAAGTGGGGTACACATCCTCCAAGGGATACATCAGTTCATTAAGGTGCCCTCCCTTAGTCCAGACAAGAGGCAGGCAGAGGGTCTCACATGGCTGTGGTTACTGCGAGTAGACACCCTACAGAGAGAGAGGGAGTTGCGGTGAGGACAGGTGAGGCGTCTTCTCATGCTTCTGGGTCCAGCGCACTGCCAGTGATTGCCTGCAGGATGTTAACCATGCCAAAGTTCACGTGCCTGTGGGTGTTATCAATGTGGTTCATTTCATAAAAACAAAGTCTTCAAGTAGGAGGATCTTTATAACTCTTCACCACGTGATGGGGAGTGGCCACGTTCTCACAAGCTGTCTCAGGGCAGTGTATTTAAAGAAACTGTGGAACTAACCTGAGAGTGGGTCCAGCATTCTTTCTTTCTTTCACAAAAAGACAAGAGTTGCAGATGAGCAAGTGGCTATTGTTAACATGTCACCTAAGTGAAAATCGCTAATTGTGTCCGACTCTTTGCGACCCCATGGACTACACAGTCCATGAAATTCTCCAGGCCAGAACACTGGAGTGGGTAGCCTTTCCCTTCTCCAGGGGATCTTCTAAACCCAGGAATTGAACCCAGGTCTCCTGCATGGCAGGCAGATTCTTTACCAGCTGACCTATCAGGGAAGCCCCAATATGTCATCTAGCACACTTTTCTTAAGTAAAGTGCTAATAGTACGCCCTAAGGAGAAGTGACACTTTAACACTTGTTCAGTTCAGTTCAATTGCTCAGTCGTGTCCGACTCTTTGCGACCCCATGAATCACAGCACGCCAGGCCTCCCTGTCCATCACCAGCTCCCAGAGTTCACTCAGTCTCATGTTCATCGAGTCCATGATGCCATCCAGCCATCTCATCCTCTGTCGTCCCCTTCTCCTCCTGCCCCCAATCCCTCCCAGCATCAGAGTCTTTTCCAATGAGTCAACTCTTCGCATGAGGTGGCCAAAGTATTGGAGTTTCAGTTTTAGCATCATTCGTTCCAAAGAAATCCCAGGGCTGATCTCCTCTTTAACACTTAGTGAGAAAAGTAATTTCTTTCCAAAAGAAATTTAATCTATGGCAAGAGCATTTTGAAAACAGATGTTTGGAAATATTCCCATTTACACTGTGTGTATTACCAGAAAAAAAAAAAAAAAAAACTCAGGAAAAATTTCAACAAATGTCTTTACATAAAAGATGGTACTGAAAAAAGCATGTTGGGAGTTAATAAAGCTTATCTAATGAGGTATTATTTCCATTTGGATCTACATCTCTGTAATGTGTCTTTTTCAGCTCTGGACTTTGAAAACAAGTATCAAAATATACTGAACATATAACCAGACAGTTGAATGTTATCTCACAAAAGGATCACCCAAAATTTTCAGACATGACAAAGCATATTCAACACACTGATCCTATTAAAAATACTAATAGTAATATTTTAGAAAGCACAAATATTTTGTACTAATCAAATAAAATTTTAAAAATTATTTAAATTTCATCCTTTATTTTCTATTTTAATTAATATTTCATAATATAAATGTTACTAGTGACATGGCTATACTTTATAAACAAGTGAATAATTACATATTTTTTGTGTGCCTTAGGAAATTTTTTAATGATGGGGTGACAAAGCATAAAGGTTTGGAGAACACTAAGAGGACAGAAAAAGTCTAAATTTAGCAGTGGCCTTAAACTATGCACTGATTTTGTTAAGTTAAAATTTTAAAAAAGTATCTAGTAATATAGTATGTTTTATTTACAAGAAAGGAGAAAGAAGGGGAAAGGAAGAAAGGGAAATAAACAAATAAATATGGGAGGGAGGGAGAGAGATACACAGTTTTTAAAGGAATACAGAGCACCTTTGGCTTCCCTGATGTCAAGAAGGGACTGTCTTGGCTCAGTGTCATCAAGAACCCACCTGTCAATGCAGGAGATGCGGGTTCAATCCCTGGGTTGTGAAGATCCCCTGGAGAAGGAAATGGCTACCCACTTCAGTATTCTTGCCTGGGAAGTCCCATGGACAGAGGAACCTGGCGGGCTACAGTCCATGAGGTCACAGAGTCGGACATGACTTAGTGACTAAACACCACAACGGGAAAGATAAATAAGAAACCAATACCAGTAGGCAAGGAAGGACTATGTGTTGCTGGGCATGGGTGGGAGGGAGACAATTTTTAAAGTATATTTTGATCTTTATATCACTGTGTGCTTATGTTACTTAGTCGCTCAGTGGTGTCCGACTCTTTGCGACCCCATGGACTGTAGCCCATCAGGCATCTCCATCCGTGGGATTTTCCAGGCAAGAGTGCTGGAGTGGATTGCCATTTCCTTTTCCAGGGGATCTTCCCGACCCAGGAATCGAACCCAGGTCTCCCACATTGCAGGCAGACCCTTTACTTTCTGAGCCACCAGGACTTAGATGTTACTTATATAAATATTAAAGATCTGGTCCCAGGAATCTCAGAGAAATAACTTCTTTCTGTGTTAGCAGAACCCAGAGGATAGGCCCTGTGGACCAACCTGCTCAGCAGAAGGCCAGAGGGAGTGTTGGGGATCCCTGGGCGGCCTCACAGTAGAGAGGAAACGGTGGCAAAAATTCAAGAAAAGGAGGGGGGGCTCAAGGACGTAAAAAAGGGAGACTCTGGCTACATGTTGGCTGAGATCAGAGAAATTTAGAAGTCTGCAGAATCTTTAACTAGAAGCATGTTAGCCCTGCCCTCCCCACTCCCACTACACAGAAAGTATGGGAGGTTTGCCTAGTGCTATAGTTGTGTTGTGCTGGTGGGTTGGGGTGAGGAGTGAGTTGATTTGATCTTTGAGTTGCAAACATAAACAGGCAGAAAAGCACTTCTGTTGAAAAGGAGTCTATTGGGAGGCCCATAAGTAGGTCCGGAAGGCCTAGCCTCAACCTCTGACATTGTTACCACATGGAAATAGGCATTCCCTGGAGGTTCACTTCCGCTGTAGATACCCAATTCTGCGAAATCAGAAGTAACAATAACAGCTACCCTTTTTAAGCCTCTAACATGTACTGGATGTTCACCAAGACATCACCGGGTAGATGGTTTTCCCATTTCACAGAGGAGGTCTTGGAACTTCATTATTACAAAGAGACTTGCCTGAGTTCCTACAGCCAATGGCAGAGCCAGTCCAGATTCAAACTCAGTTGTCTGTCCTTAAATTCCATCCTCTCTCCATGAAGAAGGCACCCTGCCTCCTGATCCTGAAGTTCTTTCTCATCTGATAATATCGACGGATAAGTATCAGGTGACCCCACTGGGGGTTAGGGTGTATATCAGCATTAAAAATGTGCTTCATTTTAAACATTACATACACCAGTTATTGGAAACTAGATGCTGTATTTGCTCCACCCAAGAGGAACTAGTTTAAATTTCAATCCTGCTTCTCTGGAAAGTATTAAGAGCTTTCATATAATTACTTATTTGTGTGAAGTTCTTCAGCCATCTTTTCTCATGCTACACAAAACATGGCAGATAAGGCCAGAAACCAAAGACAGACCCTGAGACAGACTGCTTGACTGAGCCTTGATTTGTTTTGGAAAATGTCTGGCATTCCCTTTCTTTCTTCTTGTGAACTTGGAAAAGACCCCTCCTCTTACTGCCGATGATATATGGGCCACGGCTGTGTCAGTCTTTATGCCACGTAAGCTGCTGGGTCTAAGCTCAGAAACCATTTCATTCTTCATGCTGAACCCTTTCAGGGTCACTCTCGTCCATGGGACTAGCTGCAAAGATGAGTGATAGGGGCCCATTCAACTCCATCATCACACAGGAAGTTTGTATCCTGGGATGAAATACAGCTACCAGGACAGATGTGTTTACTTTTCTTGCATACGGTAATGGTTATTGCTATTATAATTCAGGAGATTTAAAAAACATCCAGAAAACAAACCTGAGAGTGATTGATTCCGCTGCCCCTAAGACACAGAGTCAGGAATTGAAAGCAGTCTGCTGTGATTTATATCCTCTCAACCCCAAGGAAAGACATCTGTTCAATCATTTTAAAGGGATTTTTGGCAACTTCAGGAGTGTGACATGGGCTGTCTACATTCCCCTGGGACTCTGCAGTTGAGTAGAAGAGGCCAGGCCTCTGGTTGCTGTTCAAACTGATTTAACAGGAAAATTCATTGCATCCAGCCAGATCTTCTGGGTCAATGTTACTCTTTTTCTTAAATCTTTAATTTGAAAACTGTTCATTGTAAAAGCTAAGTAAAAAAATCCCTTCCCCAACCTCACACTGTACCAGTAGTGACCACTGATAACGCATCCCAGGCTAAGGGAGGGTGGGCTACCTTGAATCAGTATCACCAAGACTGCACCCAATGGGGGAAGACAACTACCTCCCCACTTCAACAAAAACAAAACAAGATGTTGTTACTAGAAGAAAGGAAGCTTGAACACCAGGCAGTCAAGAGCCAAAAAATGTCTGCCATGTATAGAAGTCAAAGCTCAACAGAAAGAGTAAAGCTAGCCTCAACATTTGACATGCAGTAGGAATGTGTTGCTTCAGTCATGTCTGATTCTTTGCAATTCTATGGACCAAGCCTGCCAGGCTCCTCTGTCCATGGCATTCTTCAGGCAAGTGCAGTAGGAATACACATTGGTAGTTTTCCTAATTTCTTAATGAATATTTATAATCAAAACTCACATGTATCTTGTAATTTTTGCTGATACTTAAATTTTTTCTTACATGAATCCAAGGGGAGAAAAGAAGTAAGTGGCTGACAGAATTGAGGAGCGGGAGAGGGAAGCATTGTGTGAAAAATGAAAGTTGCTCAGTCGTGTCTGACTCTTTGCGACCCCGTGGACTATACAGTGCATGGAATTCTCCAGGTCAGAATACTGGAGTGGGTAGCCTTTCCCTTCTCCAGGGGATCTTCCCAACCCAGGGGTCGAACCCAGGTTAGAACCCAGGTTTCCCATATTGCAGATGGATTCTTTACCAGCTGAGCCACAGGGAAAGCTGAAAAATACTGGAGTGGTAGCCTATCCCTTCTCCAGCAGATCTTCTGACCCAGTGTGAAGAGAACAGGAAAATCCAGATACTCATCTCCACATAATGAACAGAAGTTCACCAGGATCCCTGACTCCATTACAGCTGCCATTGTGGTTACACTGGGATGTGGCATACTACACCTCTGGTGACAGGACCTCTCCTGGATGACAAAGATACAGAGACAATTTTGGCCCACTCCCCTGCCCCTGAGACCCTGTAAATGGGGGACAGGAACATGGGAAAGGTGGGTGACCACTGCACAATTAAGCACAGTCCCAGATTGCTAAGTACTTTGGTAGAGGAAGGTAAAAGCGCTCTGAGAGCAGAGAACAGGAAGTGATGAACAGGGAAGAGGATTTTTCCAAACAGAGGGACAGGAGAAAGGCTGGAGGTCCAGAAGTCAAGAATAGCACTGACCTGGCTTAAAGCATGACTGTAAGTGTGCTAGGGAAATGTGGGACTCTGAGCACTCCCTACCTTCTCACCTCTTATTTTCATTCTCTCACCTCTGTTCAATTATTTTGTTGCAAAATCTGAATTCTGAAAGGATTGTTCTAATCTTCTGTAAGGAAATAGTAGAAGGGCTGATTCCTGTATTCAACTGATTTGAGTAAACCCCTAACCACCTGGTTTTTATTTTTCCACCTTGTCTAGAGTGAGGGAAAGATCTATAAGGCTGTCTCCCTGTAAGTCCATCCATCAAGTGGCTTTGGTGACAGATGAGATAACATTTCTTTATTAGAATCCCCACATGCTATTCAGGGGACAGGCTGTCTTATACCAATTTCCCATCTCCTCTGGGAAGAGAAACATCCTGTAAGGAGGTCATCTTGAGATGGTCCCACAGTGTGACTCAATGGAGGGAAATGCCAAAAGCTTTGGGGCAAAAATAAAGAAAAGTAAAAAAATATGTCCATTCTATTAAAAAAAAAAAAAACAGCTGGGAGTGGTGCTGCATTGGCAAATTGAAGCTGATCTTGGGCAGGATGGAGGGTATAGTAGAGAGGAATTTTGTTTAGTAAATTAGATATTAGGTAGTTTGTTAGGGGTTCAATTTCACCAGCATATACTTTTCTGAGTAGGGCTGTGAAGGACAGAGGGAAAGGAATATCTAATAAGACATGGCTTCCTCAAATGAGCTCCTTCTGCCCCTGAAAAATCTTAACATCCATTAGCCTAGAGCCTATGTTCTAAGAGTCTTTAAGAGTTCTAGTTCTAGGGTCTTCAAGAGTTGCAGTTTCTTATGCATTGAGAAATGTAATTCTCTTTTAATCTATTAAGTAAATAAATCAAACTCTATGTAGCTTTGCCTCTATAACATATTCTTCCCTTGTTGGGTGGTCAGAGAGTTAAAAAGACGTACCAGCCTGGGGAGCATGCGATTTTCAACTCCAATTCCAAATTTTCTGGGATTTTCAACTCTTTAGGGAAATTTTTTTTGGTCCCTGGGCTTGAATAGAGTCGATAGTCACTATTTGAGTTGACAGTCACATATTTAATTTAATAATACAAGGACAAGAAAAAATTTCAATAAGCTGGAGATACTATAAACCCAGAATTGGGTGGTTTAAAAACACTAGGGCCAATAATCCCGTGGACTTTTTCTTTTGGTGAAGACAATACTGATAAGATTAAGAATGCAGACAGATTCCTATTATTATTTCTTACTTGTTCACTTCAGTTCAGTTCAGTTGCTCAATCGTGTCTCACTCTTTGAGACCCCATGAACTGCAGCACGCCAGGCCTCCCTGTCCATCACCAGCTCCCGGAGTCCACACAAACCCATGTCCATCGAGTCAGTGATGCCATCCAACCATCTCATCCTCTGTCATCCCCTTCTCCTCCTTCCCTCAATCTTTCCCAGCATCAGGGTCTTTTCAAGTGACTCAGCTCTTCACATCAGGTGGCCAAAGTATTGGAGTTTCAGCTTCAACATCAGTCCTTCCAATGAACACCCAGGACTGATTTCCTTTAGGAGGGACTGGTTGGATCTCCTTGCAGTCCAAGGGACTCTCAAGAGTCTTTTCCAACACCACAGTTCAAAAGCATCAATTCTTCAGCACTCAGTTTTCTTTATAGTCCAACTCTCACATCCATACATGACCACTGGAAAAAACATAGCCTTGACCTAGACGGACCTTTGTTGGCAAAGTAATGTCTCCGCTTTTGAATATGCTATCTAGGTTGGTCATAACTTTCCTTCCAAGGAGTAAGCATCTTTTAATTTTATGGCTGCAATCACCATCTGCAGTGATTTGGGAGTCCCCCAAAATAAAGTCAGCCACTGTTTCCCCATCTATTTGCCATTAAGTGATGGGACCAGATGCCATGATCTTATGTTGAATTAAATGTTGAATTTTAAGCCAACTTTTTCACTCTCCTCTTTTACTTTCTTCATCAAGAGGCTTTTTAGTTCCTCTTCACTTTCTGTCATAAGGGTGATGTCATCTGCATATCTGAGGTTATTGATATTTCTCCCAGCAATCTTGATTCCAGCTTGTGTTTCTTCCAGCCCAGCGTTTCTCATGATGTACT
>SJXQ01004267.1:5890-42887 GCA_006408695.1 Aepyceros melampus | reverse complement strand
TGATGCTTTTGAACTGTGGTGTTGGAGAAGACTCTTGAGAGTCCCTTGGACTGCAAAGAGATCCATCCAGTCCATTCTGAAGGAGATCAGCCCTGGGATTTCTTTGGAAGGAATGATGCTAAAGCTGAAGCTCCAGTACTTTGGCCACCTCATGTAAAAAGTTGACTCATTGGAAAAGACTCTGATGCTGGGAGGGATTGGGGGCAGGAGGAGAAGGGGATGACCGAGGATGAGATGGCTGGATGGTATCACGGATTCGATTGACATTAGTCTGAGTGAACTCCAGGAGATGGTGATAGACAGGGAGGCCTGGTGTGCTGTGATTCATGTGGTCGCAAAGAGTTGGACACAAATAAGTGATGGAACTGAACTGAACTGAACTGAATGGCAGAGATTGGGAGGTAAGGTAAATGGGCAGATGTTGGTCAAAGAGCGCAAATTTTCATTTATAAGATGAATCGAGTTTTGGTGATTTAATGTACAGCATGGTGACTATAATTAATAATACTACATCGCATACTTAAAAATTGCTAATAGAGTACATCACATTTGTGCTCTCTACACGCTCACATACATAAAGGATAACTGTGAGGTTACAGATGTGCCCATTTGATTGCTAAAATCATATTGCTATTGCTATTGCTAAGTCACTTCAGTCGTGTCCGACTCTGTGTGACCCCATAGACGGCAGCCCACCAGGCTCCCCCGTCCCTGGGATTCTCCAGGCAAGAACACTGGAGTGGGTTGCCATTTCCTTCTCCAATGCATGAAAACGAAAGGTGAAAGTGAAGTTGCTCAGTCAGGTCCGACTTAGCGACCCCATGGACTGAAGCCCACCAGGCTCCTCCATCCATGGGATTTTCCAGGCAAGAGTACTGGAGTGGGGTGCCATTGCCTTCTCCCTGCTAAAATCATATATATTAATACATATATCGAATCATCATGTTGTACCCTTTAGATACATAAAATTTTATGCATTGAGAGTCCCTTGGACAGCAAGGAGATCCAACAAGTCAATCCTAAGGAAATCAGTCCTGAATATTCATTAGAAGGACTGATGCTGAAGTTGAAGCTTCAATACTTTGGCCACCTGATGCAAAGAACTGACTCATTGGAAAAGACCCTGATGCTGGGAAAGATTGAGGACAGGAGGAGAAGGGGATGACAGAGGATGAGATGGTTGGATGCCATCACCAACTCAAGGACGTGAGTTTGAGCAAGATCCGGGAGTTGTGGATGGACAGGAAAGAATGACATGCTGCAGTCCATGGGGTCGCAAAGAGTCAGACACGACTGAGCAACTAAACTGAAACTGACTCCCATCATATTTGGCAGACAGGATTAATGTAAAGGTCATTTAGCAGTTCTTTCCATCTTCTACTGGCAAACACAGTGTGGGAGAATTGGTTTTTTTTGGTGGCAGCAGCTGAGGACCAATCACTAGCTTCACTGACGTCAAGTCCCATAACATCCTCTTTGATAGAACAATTCTTCCAGTATGGCAAAGTTCTGGGTCCATGTATCCTGTGCCAGAGCTTCCTGATACCTGCATTACAACTCAGCAGAATTTTCCTGGGACCAGCAGTTGAGATGGCAGCAGCCCCATTTTGACTCTGGAGAAAATAGCTTTTGTTCTATTCCTCAGATCAAAAGTTTCATGCTCTGTGCATCATAAGTAAAGCAGTACGCCCTTGGAGTTAAGAGTTCCAAGGACTGCTTCCTGATGGCCAGCCTTCCAGACAGTGGGAAAAAATAGCCATTTTCCTGGTGGCCAAGTTCCATGGAATTGTTATGGAAATCATTCCTGCAAGCCATGTCTAGAACTCACTCTTCCAGTCATGTTACCAATTTTGATAAAAGCTCAGAATTTTCTTATTTATGCAATTAAACTCTGATTATACAGCTACTCTAGGATATATACTGGGTTTGATTTTATATTTAATAATTGAAAACAATTTAAAACAATGTAACAGAGAATTGAATATATGACTATATGATACATCTACACATTGAATTACAATGCATAATTAAAATTAAAATTTCCTCTATATTTATTTACTGACATGAAGCATATTATAGATAACATAGTATTGAGTAAAAAAGAAGGCTATACAATAGCATGCCCTGTGTGTTTGTGTGTGTTTATAAAATTGTGTCTGGATATAAAACAAAAGGTGAATAAGAATTTTAAAATTATTCAATGCTTGATAATCTTTTAACATTACAATTTTCGATAACTCTCTCTTCCTTAGAGCATTTTATATTGCAGGGAATTTAAAAGATTACCAGTATAAGATTAGTATTGCTATGAATGACATATATCTGGCACACATACACACACACACACACACACACACACACACACATCTGCCTTCCTAGGTGGTAAAGGATTCTTCCCAGGTGGTAAAGAATCCATCTCTGCCAAGGCAAGAGATGCAAGAGATGTGGGTTTGATCCCTGAGTCCAGGGAAGATCCCCTGGAGGAGAAGGGCATGGTAACCCACTCCAGTATTCCTGCCTGGAGAATCCCATGGACAGAGGAGTCTGGTGGGCTACAGTAAATAGGGTTCCAAAGAATCGGACACAACTGAGTGACAGTGCGCACGCACACACACACACAAACACACACAGACACGGCCTGAAAAGGGTAAGTCTATTAAATATAAGCCAAAAAAGAATTAAAATTTGTTAAAATATACCTCTTTTGCCTTCTCTTTCTTCTTATTTTTGACCTAAAATACAGTCTAGATAGTAATAGTCCAACAGTTATTTTATACCTAAGATGACCTTCTATATGAAAAGTACACATGAAATATTCCGGAGCAGAATGACAGACAGAAACTCTGTGTCTATTGAGCCATCATAGAAGCACCAGCTGTATTTGTGAGTGAGAAAAAACAAAGAGTAAAAGCTATAATTTGAATTAACCCAATTTTATTTTTGTTCAGGGCTATGGTCTCAGTTCCAATCAAATGAAGATACTAGATAGTTCTGATAGTTTGATAGTTTTGAAATTGACAGTTTCAATTTCTCTTTCTCTCTCCTTATTGATGGCTAAACATAGGGTTCCCTGCTGGCTCAGTGGCAAGAAATCTGTCTGCCACCGCAGAAGACACGAGTTCAGTCCCTGATCCGGGAATAGCCCACATGCCGTGAAGCACCTGAGCCCATGGGCCACAACTCTTGAGCCCGTGCTCTAGAACCCAGGGATTGTAACTCCTGAGTCCACACGCTACAATTACTGAAGCTCTCACATCCTAGAGTCCAGGTTTGTCAGCCAGAGAAGCTCATGTGCTGCAACTAGAAAGTAAGCAACCCCTGCTTGCCACAACAAGAGAAAAGTCCATGCAGCAGCAAAGGCCTGACACAGCCCAAAGATCAAATGAGTAAATGAAAAAATAAATAAAACATTATTTTAAAAAGAAAGTTAAACATAGCTAGCACATGGTAATATGCCAAACTACTCGGATGAAATTAAGAGTGTGCTCAGTATCCGCTGCCATTTACTTAAACTTTGTCTTACAGTGAAAAGATGATCTGTGTAATAGAAAAACAGGATTGTTTCCCTTTAACATTGTCTTTTTTGCCTCTGCATAAAACAGACATCTTATTCCTGTAGAGATGTTCCTGCAAAGGCCCAGAATCCAGTACAAATATTAATTAAGACAACATTGAAAACTTCAACTCACCAATCCACTAATCGATGCATGGAATTGTTAAAGGATTTGCCCAAAGGTTCTAAAAGAGCCTCAACTCCCAGCTCTATGCTACTACACAGGCACCAGCCAGGCTTACAATTTCACATTCTCTCTGAACGCTAAAAGCTTTGTTTCCAGCAGTCACTTCTGGGCTAGTTTTTAACTCATCATTTTGAAAACCACTTTGATAAGCAGATACCTTGAACACTGAGGGAACTACAAAAAAAAAAAAAAAAAGCCTAAATTTCTGTTTCAGCTTTTTAAAATTCCGTTACAGAACAGTTACTAAAATGGAAAACCTACCAATTGCTTATACTGGAATTTTCTTAGAGAAATAGGAGAATAAAATTGTACTTTTCATTTAGATTACTCAGGCAAATATATGGTTATTATGTTCCGCTTTAGGAAAGTCAGAAAGCAAGCCAGTATTGTGGCTATCAGAACTCATTGCTCCTTAATTCTTTATCAAGTGTCCAATATAAATCTCAGTAAGAGATTATGTACATGTCAGATCCATTTATATAACAGCGGAGTCAATTTGGAGACATAAGGCTAAAATAAGAACATTGCAGGAAGCTGTCTGTATATATTCACAGGAAGTGCATATTCTCTTTATACACAACAGGTCACATGCCGAAACAAGGGTCCATCAAAGAGATGCGGCTATTTTTTCTATTTAAACTCTTACTACTTCAAATTATCTCAATCTTTATCTCCCTGGCCCCAGTTTTTCAGTCACTCTGCTATATTTACAAAGTAGAAATAAAATAAACTCCATCTTCTTTCATGTATGGTCTGTTAGCAAACACACCTGGTTGGCTCATTGATGAAGAAACCAAAAACAAAGTTTATGTCTTTATTTGAATTCATAGAGCATTGTGGCAGAAGAGGCTGGGTTAAGATATATAGCTTGAAACTCTTACCCCTTGGTTTTGTTGTTGCTGTGTAGTCGCTAAGTCATGTCTGACTCTTTGCCACTCCACGGACTCTAGTCTGCCAGGCTCCTCTGCTCATGGGATTTCCCAGGCAAGAATACTGGAGTGGGTTGCCATTTTCTTCTCCAGGGGATCTTTCCAACCCAGGGATAAAACCTGTGCCTCCTGCATTGGCAGGTGGACTCTTTACCATGGAGCCACCGAGGAAGTCCACCTCTTGATTTCACTTAAGCCCAAATATCATTTTCTTCTCTTTTATAAATGTCTAAATCATAATTATGAACATCAAGGATCCTCTAGTTGTGATCATGGATGGGAAGATGGTCTTTTATTAAGCTGGTGTCACAACATTGCCTGTATTCTTTATTCCAGTGATGTGGATACAGTATGATAAGATTTTCAGGATTCCCTGGTGGTTCAGATGGTCGAGTCTGCCTGCAATGAGAGAGACCAAGGTTCAATCCCTGGGTCAGGAAGTCCCCTGGAGAACGAAATGGCAACCCACTCCAATTATTCTTGCCTGGAAAATCCCATGATAGAGGAGCCTGGCAGGCTACAATCCATGGGGTTGCAAAGATTTGGAAATGACTGAGCGATTAATATTTTTATTTTCATTATAAGATTTTATCTACTCAAAATACTATTTTGGATAAGAGAAAAACAATCTACTACTTACCAGTAGCTGATAGCATCAATCCATCGATTCATTCTTTCAGCAGGTGAATTTTGAAGATCTTTTATTTCCCAGATAACATTCAAAGCTCTGAAGATACCATCATGCAAAATATGTTTTCTAAGTTCAACATTTTAGGGAACTTCTCCTAGCTTAAAAATTTTTGTTACCACAATTATTTTACCTCAAATATTGATCATGGAACGTGCATTAGAAGTTCATTTCTTTCTAAAAAGAATCAGATGTTAGAAGGTTTCAAATGCACAGAAAATTTGCCAGAAGTGTAAAAGGAATGCCTACATGTTCTTCATCCAGCTACACCAGCTAACAATATTTCCCCCCTTTTTCTCTGTTTCTATATATATGGTGGCTCTGATGGTAAAAAATCTGCCTACAATGCTGGAGATCCAGATTAGATCCCTGGGTCAGAAAGATCTCCTGAAGGAGGGCATGGCAACCCACTCCAGTATTTTTGCTGGGAGAATTCCATGGACAGAGGGTCCTGGTGGGCTATAGAGCACGGGGTCACTAAGAGTAAAACACGATTGAAGTGACTTAGCATGCATATTCATATAATATTCTTTCTCTGAAGCTTTTGAAATTGACATGTGTACATAATGTGCTTTTGTCTCTAAATACTTCAGTGTATATTTCTTAGAATAGGATATTTTCTTCCGTAAATACAACAGTTGTCATCTTATTTAAATTTAAACATGACACAATCTATCCTAGTCTATCATCTATATTTCAATTTTATCAGTTGAACCAGTAATACCTTTCTAGAACTGTTTTCCTTCCCATACAGAATCCAGTCTAAGAGCCGATATGCATTTCATTGCTATGCCTTTTAATCTTCTTTAATCTGGAGATTAAACCAGAATTTCTTTTTCTTTTATGAAACTGACAGTTTTGAATATATCAGACAGCTCTGAATAATGCATTATGTTTTGCTTTAATTAACAGCCCCGAGTTTTGTGTTTGTCTGCTGTGTCTTTCTGGCTAGTTCAGGGTATGCATTCCCTGCTGGAATGGTATGTAAGTGATATGGTACACTTCTCAGGCTCTCACACCTGAAGACTCACAATGACTTTGCTCTCTTCCTCCCCCATTCCTAATAAATTTTAATTTGAAATAATTCTAGATGTACAGAAAGGTTTCAAAGAAAGGACAAAGAGTTCCCATATACTTTTCTCCTAGGACTAAGAAGTTAACGTTGGTTTTTAACTGTTAGACAAACCACAGATTTCTTTTGGATTTCACCAAGTTTGCCATGAATATCTTTCCTGTTCCAGGAACTCATCATGGATGAGGCATTTAGCTATCAGATCACCTTAACGTACACTGATGCATTTAGGTCTTTCCTGGACTTTCAAGACTTGGACTGTTTAGAAGAATGACCATCAAGTATGTTTTATAACATATCTCATTTGAGGTTTCCTCATGGGGTTTGCCTTTTATGTTAATTTTAATCACTCAAAGTGTCTGATGTTCCCACTATATTATCACTAATTTTTCGCTCTACTTACGAAAAATTTATAGGAAAACATTTCAAAATTTTGAAAATATTCTGCTTCTCATCAAACACCTTCTCTCCGAAACTGATGATTCTTGACTGAACCAACCTTTACATGATGGTTGGAAATGAAATCTGCTATCCTCTCCAATACAAAAAAGATCTTCATGACCAAGATAATCACGATGGTGTGATCACTCACCTAGAGCCAGGCATCTTGGAATGTGAAGTCAAGTGGGCCTTAGAAAGAATCACTACAAACAAAGCTAGTGGAAGTGATAGCATTCCAGTTGAGCTATTTCAAATCCTGAAAGATGATGCTGTGAAAGTGCTGCCTCAATATGTCAGCAAATTTGGAAAACTCAGCAGTGGCCACAGGACTGGAAAAGCTCAGTTTTCATTCCAATCCCAAAGAAAGGCAATGCCAAAGAATGTGCAAACTACCACACAATTGCACTCATCTCACATGCTAGTAAAGTAATACTCAAAATTCTCCAAGCCAGACTTCAGCAATATGTGAACCGTGAATTCCCTGATGTTCAAGTTGGTTTTAGAGAAGGCAGAGGAACCAGAGATCAAATTGCCAACATCCGCTGGATCATCGAAAAAGCAAGAGAATTCCACAGAAACATCTATTTCTGTTTTATTGGCTATGCCAAAGCCTTTGACTGTGTGGATCACAATCAACTGTGGAAAATTCTGAAAGAGATGGAAATACCAGACCATCTGACCTGCCACTTGTGAAACCTATATGCAGGTCAGAAAACAACAGTTAGAACTGGACATGGAACAACAGACTTGTTCCAAATAGGAAAATGAGTACTTCAAGATCCATCAGCAGATGAATGGATAAGAAAGCTGTGGTACATATACACAATGGAGTATTACTCAGCTATTAAAAAGAATGCATTTGAATCAGTTCTAATGAGGTGGATGACGCTGGAGCCGACTATACAGAGTGAAGTAAGCCAGAAAGAAAAACACCAATACAGTATACTTACACATATATATGGAATTTAGAATGATGGTAATGATAAACCTGTACGCAAGACAACAAAAGAGATACAGATGTATAGAACGGCCTTTTGGACTCTGTGCGAGAGGGAGAGGGTGGGATGAGTTGGCAGAGTGGCAATGTAACATGTATGATATCATAAGTGAAACGAATCACCAGTCTAGGTTTGATGCAGGATGCAGGATGTTTGGGACTGATGCACGGGGATAATCCAGAGAGAAGGTGTGGGGCAGGAGGGAGGAGGTGGGGGTCGGGATTGGGAGTTCATGTACACTCGTGGCTGATTCATGTCAATGTATAGCAAAACGAATACAGTATTGTAAAGCAAAACAAACTAAAAAAAAAAATCAATTTAAAAAAAAGACTGTATATTGCCACCCTACTTATTTAACTTCTATGCAGAGTACATCATGAGAAACGCTGGGGTAGAAGAAACACAAGCTGGAATCAAGATTGCCGGGAGAAATATCAATGATCTCAGATATGCAGATGACACCATTCTTATGGCAGAAAGTGAAGAGGAACTCAAAAGCCTCTTGATGAAAGTGAAAGAGGAGAGTGAAAAAGTTGGCTTAAAGCTCAACATTCAGAAAATGAAGATCATGGCATCTGGTCCCATCACTTCATGGGAAATAGATGGAGAAACAGTGTCAGACTTTATTTTTGGGGGCTCCAAAATCACTGCAGATGATGACTGCAGCCATGAAATTAAAAGACACTTACTCCTTGGAAGGAAAGTTATGAGCAACGTAGATAGCATATTTAAAAGCAGAGACAATACTTTGCCAACAAAGGTCCATCTAGTCAAGGCTATGGCTTTTCCAGCAGTCATGTATGGATGTGAGAGTTGGACTGTGAAGAAGGCTGAGCACTGAAGAACTGATGCTTTTGAGCTGTGATGTTGGAGAAGACTCTTGAGAGTCCCTTGGACTACAAGGAGATCCAACCAGTCCATTCTGAAGGAGATCGGCCCTGGGTGTTCTTTGGAAGGAATGATGCTAAAGCTGAAACTCCAGTATTTTGGCCATTTCATGCGAAGAGTTGACTCATTGGAAAAGACTCTGATGCTGGGAAGGACTGGGGGCAGGAAGAGAAGGGGATGACAGAGGATGAGATGGCTGGATGGCATCACTGACTCGATGGACGTGAGTCTGAGTGAATTCTGGGAGTTGGTGATGGACAGGAAGGCCTGGTGTGCTGCGATTCATGGGGTCGCAAAGAGTCGGACACGACTGAGCGACTGAACTGAACTGAATACATTATTGTCTTTAATTATTCTGAAGCTCAAAGAATTTAAGATTTGTCCAAAAGAAACCCTTTCATGCTACCTCCAGGATCTTGTGGTCCACTCCCATTTACTTTAATATACTTCCTAATTATATGGCATAACAAAACAATTCAAGCTCCTTTTATCCCATTCCTTTCCCAGCCCTGAAGTCAGTCATTCTCCAAGGAAAAGTCTTTTCTCAAATCTTTCTCATAACCAGCAAAGCCATGCTTCATAATAGAAACTAATTTAGTGATGTCAAATACATTTTAGTGGTAATTCTTCTGTTAAGTTTAACTTGGCCTGCTAAATATGAATTACTAATTACATGAACATTTCAAATTCAGATAGTAGTCAGGATCTTCATTTATTTCCACTGCTTTAAAACAACTTTATGCACAATGAACATTTAGACCCGTGTTCAATCCCTGGGTTCGGAAGATCTCCTGGAGAAGGGAATGGCAACCCACTCCAATATTCTTGCCTGGAGAATGCCATGGTAAAAGGAGCCTGCTGGGCTACAGTCCAAGGGGTTGCAAAGTGTCAGATATGACTGAGTGACTAACATTTTCTAGTGCTTTCTTTCTAACATTTAAGAACTTGAGAATAATTATGCATATTCCTATACTCTTTCAACACCAAAATCAATTGAATTTACAGATCTCCCAGGTCAACTGTGTTCTTTCTTTTACAATCATTCCTGTAAGTTTTCCATTTCACTATCCTGGCCTTCTCATTATTCACTCAGACCCTGCCCTAAACCTTTAGCTTATTATGTCTAATCATTCTCTAATTCTTCATAGCATGTCTGGCATCCAGCTACCTTAACAGAAACCATTTATTTTTCTTTCCAGTTTACTCTGATTCCCCAACAACTTTCTTCAAATAAGGGTCATAGTAATATCATGACTTCCCATTTCTACATCCTAACAATAACTTTTCCTCCTTTGTATATGAATTATTCTCCTTTAAGACCAATTTGAATCCATTTTTTACATCACATTGCCATTGTCTCCTCTTATTTACTGGTGAATGTGAATTCATATTCACTGAGTTACTTTGACACCTAAATTTTGCTTTACTTTCATCCCCAATTCAGTCACTATCTTACTGGATTTATGTCCATTAGGAATCATTCCAAGTTTAAAGTATAGTATTGCTTGTATACTCAAGTACAATTATCAATTCTGCTGAAATATACAAATTCTTAAAATATAAACCTATGATCTTTTCATATTCATATTGTTTCACCTATGAAATAAAATCATGCATAATTTTCACTACTATTTATCCTTCTAGACTCTCCCCCTTCTCTCTTTCTCTCTCTACTCTCCCTGCCTTCTCTTTTAAACTGTACTTCATTATTTGACTCTTCCTTTTTTTCTTTCTCTCCCTTAGCACTCTACCATCTTGCTTCCTTATCCATTAGCACTATTTTTATCTTATCTCTTCATCTATCAGATTTGATCAGAATTTCTATCATCTCATTACTTTCTTACCAACATAATGTCACTGCATGCCATTGCCTTTTCACTATACCTCACTGAACATCTCAAACTCTGGCTTAAACCCAACCACCTTCATCATCCTTTCTCGTGTACAGATGCATTAAAATGGCAACATTATGTAGACTGATGCCACAAGTACACTACTAATCTCAGATGTGACTCAGTCACATCTGGTCGCCACCTTCACATGTTGGCATTCTACTCCTTCTCCTAGTTCTTTTAAGGCCTATCCCAAATTTTTATTAAATTAACTTTGTCCACTATATTGGAACATATAAATTACCCTCACAATTCACAATGGAAATAAACATTGTGAACCATTAATATAATCAACTTTCCTTTAAACCGACAGATTTATCTATATCTTCACAAATTTGTGTCCCTTTGTCCCGCATTAGAAAAGGTCTCCATCCTCTTATCTCATACCCTTCCTCTTCTTGTGCTTTTGGTAATCCCCTGGAACCATATCTCATCTCTTTTCTGTCTGTATTTTCAGTTTCTTTCAATTGGTTGGTTCCAACCTTTCAGCCTCTAAAATTGTTCAAGTCAAATCTAAAAAGTCTTCAAGAAACTTCTGTTCTTTTAAAAGTAATATTATCAGGGTTTCAGCTCTTTCTAATCAAATTATATATAATTTTTATATATGAGATTATATATATATTTATATATAAGAGATTATATATATATATATATATATATATATACATATAATCTCTTTTTCTGGACTCTAATTATAGTCAAGGCTCTGGTCTTCCCAGGCTTCCCTCATCTCTCAGTCACTAAAGAATCTGCCTGCAACTCAAGAGACCTGGGTTCAATCCCTGGGTTGAGAAGATCCCCTGGAGAAGAAAATGGCAACCAACTCCAGTATTCTTATCTGGAGCATCCCATGGACAGAGAAACCTGGCAGGCTTCAGTCAATGGGGTAACTGAAGCAAGAGTCGGGCATGACTTAGTGACTAAACCACCATCACCACTGTCTTCATGGTGATCACATACAGTTGTGAAAGCTGGACCCTAAAGAAGGCAGAACACCAAAGAATTGATGCCTTTGAACTGTGGTGCTGGAGAAGACTCCTGAAAGTCCCTTGGACAGCAAGGAGATCAAACCAGTCAATCTTAATGGAGATCAACTCCGAATATTCACTGGAAGGACTGATGCTGAAGCTGAAGCTCCAGTATTTTGTCAACTGATGTGAACCAATGACTCATTGGAAAAGTCCCTGATGCTGGGAAAGATTCAGGACAGAAGGAGAAGAGGGCCTCAGAGGGTGAGATGGCTGGACAGCATCACCAGTGCAAGGAGCTTGGGCAAACTCTGGGAGATGGTGTGGGACAGGTAGGCCTGGTGTGCTGCAGTCCATGCAGTCCCAGTTGGATGCAACTGGGCAGCGGAACAATTCATGGACTTGGTCACTGCTTTATGGAATGGAATCTGTACCTACTCCCGTGCTGCAACAGCTCCATATAGGTCACTGTTGACCACCTGAGTTAAATGTATTGATTCCTGTCTTTTTTTTTTTAACCTTTGGCCTCTCTGTGACATTTGCTGCTGTTTACTGTAGTCTCTCTTTTCCCTTGGTTTTTATTGCCCTTCTATTTTGTGGGTGTTCTCTACCTTCTGACTCTTTGTTTTTCCACTAAATTGTCAACTTATTATGTAAAACTTACTGTTCCACACTGATCAGATATTAGCCTTTACTTCACTTCTTAATATATCATCTTGAGTATTTTATCCAAACACTTCTATAATTTTAACTACAACACTATATTTTTGACAACAAGGTACTTATTTTTAGCCTTTAATCTTTGATCTGATATTCAAAAGATTACACCTTCTGTCTAAAAGCTATAATTACTTATCTACCCTGATAGTACATTAACTCAATAGTCCCAAAGCAAATTGTTTTCCCCTCCTTTATTTCCTCTATTACTACTCTTCTGAATACACTGTGCTTGATAATAGAAACTTCATGGTGGCAAAGGAGAATCTTGTCATTCCCAAAACTCAGTACCAAATCTGTCATCTACTCTCTACTTCAATATACTTAGCATAGCTTCCATGCCTTATAGTCTTGCCTCTTATCAATCTTTCAAACTTGTTATTGTAAACCAAAAAGGTGATCATCTTTTCTCCTTTTATTACACTTATTAACTCTATCACATATTGATACACATTACTATAACTTGGGCTGACTACCTTGCCTACTGAGACCAAGGTAGACATGACTAGGTGTCATCACCTTGATCCATGCTCTTCACGTATGTCATGGAAGCAGCAAAGTACCAAAATCTTGTAATGGATGCTCCATGTATGCAGAAGATCACCTCTAGTCAATCAAGTACTCACTTAACCAACAAGCCAGGATACCCCCAGATAATTACCAATCATAAGAGACTTTGCTTTGTATAATGGGGTAGAGAAAGGGTTTCAGTCCTCTCTGCCTTATAGCTCAATGCCTATCTAGACTGTTTGCATGATTGAGTTAAACATTCAGCAATAAAACCTCTCCATGCTGGGCTTAATCATTATCCTATTATTTTATAGGTTCCCCAAACCCCTACTGAAAAATATTAAAGACTAAACTCTGTAGTAGGATATTTAAGGTTTGGCCTTTATTTCTCCCATCAGATATATTTTCTGCAATCACTTTTTACCACAACACCCCCATACATTTTCTCCTTTCAAAGACTAGGACTAATACTAGCATTATAACATTACTAGTACTAATATTTCCTCTAAATTTTTCCCCACCTTAACCATGCAGGGACCCTCCATTTCCTGAATTGGACCATAAAGAAGGTGGAGCACCAAGGAATTGATGTTTTTAAGCCATGGTGCTGGAGAAGACTCTTGAGAGTCCCTTGGACTGCAAGGAGATCAAACCTTGTCAATTCTAAAGGAAATCAACCTTGAATATTCATTGGGAGGATGATGCTGAAGATGAAGCTCCAATACTCTAATCACCTGATGTGAAGAGCCAACTCACTGGAAAAGACTTTGATGCTGAGAAAGATTGAGATCAGAAGGAGAAGGGGTGACAGAGGATAGGAAGGTTGGAAAGCATCATCAACTCAATGAAATCTGAACAAACTCTGAGAGATAGTGAAGGACAGGGAAGCCAGTGTGCTATAGTCTACGGGTTACAAAGTTGGACATGACTGAGTGACTGAACAACAGCTCATTTTTCAAAACCTAACACAACTATCTTCTTTCCTCTGTATAGCCTTCTTTCCTTCTACAGCCTCTTTGTTGCCCCAGGCAAACCAAACTAATACACCCTCTGTTCTACTATCTTCTCTTATAAAAACAAACATTACTTAGCTCATTGCTTTATTCTGTAATTTACCAATTTATAAGTCTGCTGATCTGTGAGGATATGAATTCTCTCAACTGCTGCTGCTGCTAAGTCGCTTCAGTCGTGTCCGACTCTGTGCGACCCCAGAGACAGCAGCCCACCAGGCTCCTCTGTCCCTGGGATTCTCCAGGCGAGAACACTGGAGTGGGTTGCCATTTCCTTCTCCAATGCATGGGAGTGAAAAGTGAAAGTGAGGTTGCTCAGTCGTGTCCAACTTCGCGATCCCATGGACTGCAGCCCACCAGGCTCCTCCCTCCATGGGATTTTCCAAGCAAGAGTACTGGAGTGGGGCGCCATTGCCTTCTCCGGAGTTCTCTCAAAGCAGGACATATTTCCTATGAAATGTGAATCCTCATTCCTAGTGTGCGTGCATGCTAAGTCCCTGACTCTTTGTGACCCTATGGGCTGTAGCCTGCCAGGCTCCTCTGTCCATGGGATTCTCCAGGCAACAATACTGGGGTGGGTTTGCTATGCCCTTCTCTGAGAGATCTTCCCTACCTAGGGATCTAACCCATGTCTCTTACGTCTCCTGCATTGGCAGGTGTGTTCTTTATCACTTTTGCCACCTGGAAGGCCCCTATCCCTAGCAGCTGTTGACTATTCAATAAATGTATGTTTGACATTTTTGAATAATACAATACAACCAGTCAAGATATATACTAGGAAGAGCATATTTTGGCTAGAGAGGAACGTTCAGAGGCTAGAAGAAAACAAAGTGAAAATGATACATTTCCTCTTTAATTTTCTATTAGCATTTAGCACAGTGTATTATTTAACCACAGATAGATCTACCATTTCATTTGTTTAATTTGACTTCATGCAGCTTGAAAACTTAACTCATTCAATAGCTCCTCCTTACTGAGTGAAAAATTCTCAAACCCCTTGGCAGCCACCGTTGCCTCCATGTTTTCATTGTTATGTAATCTCCCAAACCCAGTTTCCTCAGCTCTCCTGCACACACCCAGATAATTTTACTGGGGCTTCACACGTCTCTTGACAAATGTAATGTTTCCTGCCGTATCAGTAAACAAAGGATGTCACTGTCAGAGGTTGGAGACACTGCTAATGGTGTGCTGATGAGCACTGAGGGGACTCAGGAAATAAAGAATACCTGCCATCTAGCAGATATCAGACTGCAGGCATTCCCTACTATGAGCCCTGAGGAAATTCAGAATGTGAATGTCAGGACACTGACCCCAGACAGCTGAGGTGCATATCAAAGGAGAGATTTCAGTGAGCCCAGACTCTTGCATCTGCCCATACCTAGCAAAGCACTAAATTCTTTAAGTTGGCATATCTGATTTCTTTAATTAATAGCAATATTTTGCTGTTCCCTACTACCTACACTTTGTTGCAAACCTCTATATATTCTAGCTTCCCCTCTTGCCTCCTCAGAGCAGTTTCTCATCACTATCTGAAATGCTATGTCCTGAGCTGCAGTCCTCATTTTGCCTCCAGTAAAACTTAATTCATAACTCATGACCTGCATTTTGTCCAAGTTAACACATGCCTTAGTACAACTGCTGACTCTTTCTAAAAAGACATGTGGCTGAGGAGTTTGCCCTCTTTAGTCTTAGAAGCAGTTCAGTGCATTGGGATGATGGTAAAGAAACTGGCTTTAAAGAGAGATTCTTAAGTTAAAACTCTGGCTTTATATCCAATCATCTATGAGCTTCAGCAAATTTCTTCACTTCTTTGTTTTTGTTTCCTTACCAAGAAAATTAGGATAATGCCTAACCATGATAATATCAAATATTGTAATAGAAAAATTTATTGTATTAAAAATACAACTGTATTAGAAATAATTTATATAAAGCATCTGTCACCTAGAAGATATTCAATCACTAGTAGTTTCTAAATAGCATTATATTGCTGAAGTGTCATTTACTTTTAAAAGCTGTTCCCTGCCCATATTGATTGTTCCCTACTTTTAGTACTTACAGTCATTTTCCCACTTATCTCTCATTAATTACTGTAATATCTTATTAAACTTTTATTTGCTCTTTTATACTGATGGAAGATATTTGCCTTATTCAACATTGCATTTCCTACGCTTACCAGAAACTCAATAAACATCTGCTAAAATGAGGGAAATTTGTCCTATAAAACTATTGAACTCCAAAATACAGGGAAGAAAAATGGGGGAAAAAATAACAAAATGTATGTCATGTGTAGTACACCAAAAATGTAAACATAATTTATTATGATTTAATTTATCAATATTTCATCATATAAAAGTAAATTAATATTTTAAGTATCTGGGAAGCCCATAGGATTATAGTGTTGGTGATAATAGTTAACTGTCATTCAGGTCAATACCACTCTCACATTCAAGAAAATGTTCTTCTGAATCAGGCAAAACTGCTAATGGAAAAGACATTACTCAAGACCATTCTCTCAGCACAAGGCTGATATCAGAAGCTCACTTGGATCAATTATGTTCTAATTGCTCATTGCCCTTTGAATGCATGAACAATAATTTGCTTTCAGTGAAAATCACATAGGGTTAATTAAACAGAAAGAGGGCCAACATACAGAGGCACAAACAGTATATACTGGGATTCAGTAGAAAATATATTTATCTATTTACAAAATTCAGTGTATTTCCTAGCAAATCAAACATTCTAGATTAAAGAAAGTTATTGTTGAATCAAAATCTAAGGGTCTGAAGTTGAATAGAATAACATACGCTTAATTATTTAGCAATAGCTTTCCTGGTAAGAACAAGAATAGATTTGTGAAACATTCTCACAGTATTCATAATTTTTGTTCCTATTTTTTCATTTCATTTCCACTTTTCAATAATATTAAAGCCCTTTATCTTACATAGAACTTCCTGGTGGCTCAGACAGTAAAGCGTCTGCCTGCAATGTGGGAGACCCGGGTTCTATTCCTGGATCAGGAAGATCCCCTGGAGAAGGAAATGGCAATCCACCCCAGCACTCTTGCCTGGAAAATCCCATGGACCGAGGAGCCTGATAGGCTACAGTCCATGGGGTCTCAAAGAGCTGGACATGACTGAGCGACTTCACTTATCTTACATTAGGCTTTCTACTCGACACTGAGGCAGTACATTTATGAATAAAACTTTTTTTTTTTCCCTCTTCCAAAATGAGAATATTATTGATTGGCTTCAGTCATGCTTGTTTTTACAAATTCAGAAAAAATGAAAAAAAAATGTGGCCATTTACATAATAGTTCATTAAAGTGATAATCTTGCCAGCAAGGAAAAAAAAATGTTAACATATTACTCTACAAAATTGCTTTTTGTAGCATCTTCACATGTCAGTAAATTTTTCCAAGCCAAGACATATGCTGTATTTAATATAACTCAATAATTGCATCCATTTTTATGGATATACTAACGCTTACTGATATCCATTTAGGTTTATTTGGCTTTTTACTCTTCATTTATTCTAAAATTACACTATTATAAATAATCCTATTGCTACAATGACATACTTTGCATACCTTACCTCTTGCTTCCATAAATTTATAGAAAGAGAGTTGTTTAAACAGATCATTTTGCAGAAAATTTCTGTCTTGCGTTTATATTATACTATTTAAGACAATGACTATGTGTCTACAGGGCTTTCCCAGAAGTTCAACAGTAAAGAATCTTCCTGCAATTCAGGACACAGAAACATGAGTTCAATACCTGGGTCTGGAAGATACCATGGAGGAGGGCATGGCAACCCACTCCAGTACTCCTGCCTGGAGAAGCCCCTGGACAGAGGAGCCTGGTGGGCTACAGTCCATAGAGTCACAAAGAGTGGGACATGACTGAAGCAACCTACCACAGCACATGTGTCTACAACCTTTTAAACAATGAGTATTTTCAATTATTTTAGCTGTAATCACTAATCTGAGAGATGAAATTATCATATCTTATTAACTAATATAAACATATTTTTACATCTAAAGATTAATTTAACTTTTCATATATCTGTCAACTTTTGATTGATACAATAATACTTCTTTTAGAAATTTTTACTCAATTATTTGTTAAACTGCCCTTTTTTTTTTCTGTTAGCTTTTTATGTTTTGTGCTATTCAGGCTTAGAAAGATCTTTCAAACTCATCACTATGATTATAAAACTGTTCTTCTTAGCTTTTTCCATAGTTATTTGTATAACTATCTCCCTAACTCATAATAATTCAAACATATTAGAAGAAATATGTATTTCACCTGGATTTTCAAATTTATTAGTAAGTATGGAATTCAGGTAGAAATATATATATATATATACACACACACACACACATATATATCTTATTTAGTCTAGAATATTAAACTATATTTCTGGTTGTTTCCAGAATAGTTTACTACTCCAGAAGAAATTCAGAAATTCTTTGAGAAATAGACAATTGATATTGGGCACATTGAAAATTTGAATTACTCTTCATTGATATGTGACCCACTGAGACTTGGGTTAACTTTCATAACAGCATAACCTAGCCTATACTGTCACACTGAAGTTGGTACTAGAGACGAGGAGCTGTCAAAACACACACACACACACACACACACACACACACACACACACACAAAATAGATGATACCAATTTAAGGGGCAGATAAAAGACACTGACTGAAAGGATGATTCTCCAGGTTATCTAATGGATAGTATTAAAACATGATTTGTGATAATTTGAAGGGCATTACAAACTATAGCCCATAGGTAAAATGATGGGAAAGAGAACTTTGATAACTTGGTGATGACTACTGGTACTGCAGTTTTATTGCTATGGTTCGGTCTCTCAGTCACGTCCAACTTATTGTGACTCCATGAACTGCAGCAGGTCAGCCTTTCCTGTCTTTCACCATCTTCTAGAGATTTCTCAAACTCACGTCCATTGAGATGGTAATGCCATCCAACCATCTCATCCTCTGTGACTCCTTTCTCCTCCTGCCTTCAATCTCAGCATGAGGGTCTTTTCCAGTGAGTCAGCTCTTCACATTAGATGGCTGAAGTATTGGAGCTTCAGCATCAGTCCTTCCAATGAATATTCAGGATTGATTTCCTTTAGGATTGACTGGTTTGATCTCCTTGATGTCCAAGAGACTCTCAAGTGTATTACCCAGTACCACAATTCAAAAACATCAATTCTTTGGCACTCAGAGTTCTTTATGGTCCAACTCTCACATCCATACATGACTACTTGGAAAAACCATAGCTTTGATTAGATGGACCTTTGTCAGCAAAGTGAAGCCTCTGCTTTTTAAAATGCTGTCTAGGTTGGTCATAGTTTTCCATCCAAGGAGCAAGCCTGTTTTAGTTTCATGTATCCACAGTGATTTTGGAGCCCAAGAAAATAAAATCTGTCACTGCTTTCACTTTTTCCCCATCTATTTGCCGTGAAATGATGGGGCTGGATGCCATGATCTCAGTTTTTTGAATGTTCAGTTTCAAGCCAGCTTTTTCACTCTTATTCACTCCTCTTTCACCTTATTAAGAGGCTCTTTAGTTCCTCTTCACTTTCTTCCATTAAAGTGGTATCATCTGGATATCTGGAGTTACTGATACTTCTCCTATCAATATTGATTCCAGCTTGTGAGTCATCCAGCCTGGCTTTTCACTTGTTGTACTCTTCATATAAGTTAAATAAGCAGGGTGACAATATACAACCTTAAAATCTACCTTCCCAATTTTGAATCAACCCATTGTTTCATGTCTGGTTATAACTGTTGCTTCTTGTCCTGCATATAGGTTTCTCAGGAGACAGATAAGGTGGTCTGGTATTCCCATCTCTTTAAGAATTTTCCACACTTTGTTGTGTTTCACACACTCAAAGGATTTCATGTAGTCAATGAAGCAGAAATAGATGTTATTTTGGAATTACCTTGCTTTTCCTATCCTCCAACTAATGTTATCAATATGATCTCAGGTTTCTCTGCCTTTTCTAAATTCAGCCTGAACATCTGGAAGATCTCAGTTCACGTATTGTTGAAGCCTAGCTTGAAAGAATTTGAGCATTACCATGTGAAATGAGGGCAACTCTATGGTATTTTTGAACATTCTGTGGCATTCCCTTTTTGGGGGGATTGGAATGAAAACTGAATTCTCTTGTCCTGTGGTCACTGCTGAGTCTTCCAAATTTGTTGACATAATGGTTGCAGCACTTTAATAGCATCTCATTTAGGATTTTAAATAGCTCAGCTCGAATCTCAACATCTCCACAAGCTTTATTCATAGTGATGGTTCCTAAGGCCCACTTGACTTAACACTCCAGGATGTTGGTAAATTACTAAATGAATGAGATGAACTCAGAAAAGTATGGATCAATTTACAAAAAAAAGAGATAAAAGAGAAAAAGTCCAAGCACCAAGGAACTTTAGAGAGTTGAGGAAATAATTTCTGAATTCCAAATGACAAAAGCTGATAAAAATACTTTGATCAAAAGGATCCAATCTAGGACATAGACTTCACACGAAGTGCTGTAACCACTGAATGAATTAAAATTCTTCACCGGACAATACAGCTCAAGGAAAAAGAACTAAGAATGGCTCTTTCACTAAACCCAAAAGAACTATTAATAAATTGGGAAAGAAAGAAAAAAATATAGGTATAAAATTCTGCACTGAGCACATACACACTCAAGAGTCTAAAATATTTGTCCCTAAAAGAACTGTTGGCATGACTATAGACACATGGGGATAATTAACCTCTGCTGAGAGATTTATGCTGCTAAAAGCCTTGACAACCTGGATTAAAAGATAGAGTAATTGTCTGATTACAATTACAGATTACAGATTGGTCACAGACCAACTACAATTACAATCACAGATTGGTCAACAACCATTCATGGCAGAGGTGAGCTAAGGAATTGCTTAACTCTCAAAGAGGTCATCTTCTCTGATGCCGTCTAGATGCAGGTGATAAACATAGAAAGAGGAAAAGAAGAAATTCTCTAAGACAGGAAGGAGCCAAAGGCCACAAAGAATGGAGCAGTGAACCTCTTCCAGGGAAGAATTCAACTCAAATAAATTATTCTCTACACTAGGATATGCCACTCTGGAAACATCTGCCCAGGATTAAAGATCTAATATAGATCAATGAGTGCTATGTCACCCTATACTCTTCTTTATAAATGTTAGCTGTTGTCACTTCCACAGTATATTTCGGTTGTATGGGTTTCAATTAACTTTCCTTTTTTATCTACCAATTTCTGCAGCAAGATGATTCACACGTAAAAGTACCACACATCATCTCCTATTATTGTGATGACTGTGCACTATCTAGGGATACTGAATTAATTGATTCTAACACTGGATGGGGTTTTGTTTTGCAAACCTTGGCAAGTGGGAGGATAGATTATTTCATGGGATGAAGACCAATCCAAGACTTTGATTTTTAGAATGGTGAATTCTGGTAGCTGTGAATTGTGTTTAATAAATATTTTCCATTTTCCTCCCTCCAAGTAATCTTGGAAATTAAGTGGGGTCCTCTGCTTTGCTTTTTTTAATGCAACATGAACAGCAATAACATGTAGCCTGTTGGTTGAAGCCTTTAAGAATCAATATGCATATCCATCTATCTTGTTTATTGCTTTGGTGATTGAGAAACTATATATTCAGGTGAAGCTTCTATATCCTGATTCCCTTTGAGACAATAATAGGCAAATGCTTCCTACCACCTTCCATTGACCCAAATCAGATAGGTATTATGAGCAAGAAAAAGATATCTTTCATTACTTTAATCCACTGAGATGTGGGTGATTGGGTTTTGTTGTTGTTGTTGTTTTTGCTACAACATAAATTTATACTCTAAATGGGACTCGCTATGATACACAGCATTTAATACAAATTTATTTATTTTCATTGGAGGCTAATTACTTTACAATATTGTATTGGTTTTGCCATACATTGACATGAATCCGCCACGGGTGTACATGTGTTCCCCATCCTGAACCCCACTCCCAGCTCCTTTCCCATCCCATCCCTCTGGGTCATCCCAGTGCACCAACCCTGAGCATCCTGTATCATGCATCGAACCTGGACTAGCGATTTGTTTCACATATGATAGTATACGTGTTTCAATGCCATACACCCAAACCATCTCACCCTCACCCTCTCCCACAGAGTCCAAAAGACTGTTCTAAACATCTGAGTCTCTTTTGCTGTCTCACATACAGGGTCATCATTACCATCTTTCTAAATTCCATATATATGCATTAGTATACTGTATTGGTGTTTTTCTTTCTGGCTTACTTAACTCTGTATAATCAGCTCTAGTTTCATCCACCTCATTAGAACTGATTCAAATGTATTCTCTTTAATGGCTGAGTAATACTCCATTATGTATATGTATCACAGCTTTCTTATCCATTCATCTGCTGATGGACATCTAGGTTGCTTCCATGTCCTGGCTATTGTAAACAGTGCTGCGATGAACATTGGGGTAGACATGTCTCTTTCAATTTTAATTTCCTCAGTGTGTATGCCCAGAAATGGGATTGCTGGGTCTTATGGCAGTACTATTTCCAGTTTCTTAAGCAATCTCCACATTGTTCTCATAGTGGTTGTATGAGTTTGCATGCCCACCAACAGTATAAGAGGGTTCCCTTTTCTCCACACCCTCTCCAGCATTTATTGCTTGTAGACTTTTGGATAACAGCCATTCTGACTGGTGTGAAATGGTACCTCATTGTGGTTTTGATTTTCATTTCTCTGATAATGAGTGATGTTGAGCATCTTTTCATGTGTTGTTAGCCATTTGTATGTCTTCTTTGGAGAAATGTCTATTTAGTTCTTTGGCCCATTTTTTATTCGGTCATTTATTTTTCTGGAATTGAGCTGCAGGAGTTGCTTGTATATTTTTGAGATTAATTCTTTGTCAGTTGCTTCATTTGCTATTATTTTCTCCCATTCAGAAGGCAGTCTTTTCACCTTGCTTATAGTTACCTTCATTTTGCAAAAGCTTTTAAGTTTAATTAGGTCCCATTTGTTTATTTTTGCTTTTATTTCCAATATATTGGGAGGTTGGTCATAAAGGATCCTTCTGTGATATACTCATATTCACTATATTGATTCTTCTGATCCATGAACATAGTATATTTCTCCATCTGTTAGTGACCCCTTTGATTTCTTTCACCAGTGTTTTATAGTTTTCTATATATAGGTCTTTTGTTCTTTAGGTAGATATATTCCTAAGTATTTATTCTTTTCGTTGCAATGGTGAATGGAATTGTTTCCTTAATTTCATTTTCTATTTTCTCATTATTAGTGTATAGGAATGTGAGGGATTTCTGTGTGTTTATTTTATATCCTGCAACTTTACTATATTCATTGATTAGCTCTAGTAATTTTCTGGAGGATCATGTCATCTGCAAACAGTGAGAGTTTTACTTCTTCTTTTACAATTTGGATTCCTTTTATTTCTTTTTCTGCTCTGATTGCTGTGGCAAAAACTTCCAAAACTATGTTGAATAGTAGTGGTGAGAGTGGGCACCCTTGTCTTGTTCCTGATTTTAGGGGGAATGCTTTCAATTTTTCACCATTGAGGATAATGTTTGCTGGATACACAGCATTTAAAAAATAGATTTTAATGTCCTTTTACCCTGTGGTTACTTCTAACTATTGGGATATTCAAAAATTGCACCCAGTTATTCACATTTCTATATGTGAATGTCCAAGAATAGTGTCTGGAAAAAATAATATTGATTGTATATAGATTGATTTAAATTGAGAAATAAATCACAATTAATCCTTCCACACAATGTATCCATATCACTCACACCCTTAGTTCATACAGCTTTCTTTCCTCTGACTATATCTTAGAGAATTTTACAAACTTATTAATAAGACAGAAACATTTTCTTAATTATTCTAATAAACCTGAGGCAGTATATATTTATATTGGCCTTGCTTTTTATATATTACACCATAAATATTTGTTATGACCTAAATAATTTGCTTTTGTAGCTTGCAACTCAAGTCTACAGAAAAGAATTAAATTTATATATCTGTTGGTATCAATATTTCTATCATCCCATCCCACAATGATTCTTGCTGCCACTCTCCTCTTCATTTTATACTAATTTCCTTTTTACTTTTACTACTTTCTTTTTCAACTAATTTTTAAATTTACCAATGCTTTTAGTTGAATTGTTTCCAAGTTCATCAACTCAATAACTGATTAGTATTTTATGTTATTCAAGACACTGACATATTATTATCAAGAGGTTTAAACATACAATTGTCTTAAACAATACAAAATATTCCTCACTGAGGATAGAGAATATAATAAAAAACTGGGCCGGTGTGACTGACATAACATTCTATCATGAATCTGGAGCAAGAGAAACTTGAAAAAAGATGGTGTATTTTGCTGTTCCTAAATTTTAAATTATTTTCACATATCTACGAAACAAATCAGGATTTTTCAACCAACAAAATATATTACATTACCATATGTTTTGTGTCAAAATATATTACCATTCATACTCAGTTTGAATCAATTGAGCTTATCAAGATCAGGGTGTTTTAAGTTACAAGCAACCAAAACCCAATTCATACTGGCTTTAGCTTAAAAGATATTTTTTTACTCATATCACTGAAAGAGTCAAGGATCCAAAATATGCTGACAGGAATCAGTCTCTATGTCTTGCTATGCATTACTCTGGCTTGGCATCATTTGCAGGTAAGCTTTTTAGATATGGTGACAAAAATAGCTATCAGCAACTCTAAGCTTACATTCTAACTGCTCAGCAGACACTACAGAAGACAAAATCTGAGCAACTGCCAGGTCTGCTCCTCTTTTTTTTTCACTACTCTGTTGTGTCTGACCCTTTGTGACCAACGGATAGAAGCACGTCAAGCTTTTCTGTCCTTCACTGTCTCCTGGAATTTGCTCAAACTTTTGTCCATTGTCCATTGGTGATGTCATCCAACCATCTCATTCTATGTCACCCCCTTTTCCTCTTGCCTCCAATCTTTCCCAGCATCAGGGCCTTTTCTAATGAGTGATTTGTGATTTTTTTTTTTTCTACTTAAGCTTTCCTAAACTCAATCTTGTACCTAATCTAACTTCATTGTCCCTGGATAACTACATGTAAAACAAATGAAATCAGATCATTCCTTAACTCCATACACAGAAACAAACTCAAAATGGATTAAAGACCTAAATGTGAGACAAAAAGACACTATAAAACTCCTAGAGAAAAACACTCTCTGACATAAATTGCAACAATCTCTCTTTCAATCTGTTTCCCAGAATAATGGAAATAAAAGCAAAAATAAGCAAATTGGATCTACTTAAAATCAAAAGCATTTGCACAGCAATGGAAACAATAAATAAAACAAAAAGACAACCTACAGATTGGGAGAAAATATTTGCAAATCCCCTTTGGAGACAAGACTTCCCTGATGGCTCAGATGTTTAAAGCGTCTGTCTACAATGCGGGAGACCCGGGTTTCATCCCTGGGTTGGAAAGATGCCCTGGAGAAGGAAATGACAACCCACTCCAGGACTATTGCCTGGAAAATCCCATGGACAGAGGAGCCTGGTAGGCTACAGTCCATGGGGTTGCAAAGAGTTGGACATGACTGAGCAACTTCACTTTTGGAGACAAGGGATTAGCTCCAAAATTTACAAAGAGCTCATGACGCTTAACAGCATCAGGATGAAAAACTCAATCAACAAATGGGCAGAAGACCTAAACAGACATTTCTCCAAAGAAGACATACAGATGGCCAAGAGGTACATGAAAAGATGTTCAACATCACTAATTATAAAAGAAATGCAAATCATAACTACAATGAGATATCACCTCACACCAGCCAGAATGGCTATCATCGAAACATCCACAAACAATAAATTCTGGAAAGGATGAGGAGAAGGGAACCCTTCTACACAGAGGTAATATAAATTGCTACACCCACTATGGAGAACAGTATGAAGGTTCCTTAAAAAAAACTAAAAATAGAGCTACCATTATTGTTTTGTTGTTGTTGTTCAGTTGCCCAGTCATGTCTGATTCTGCGACCCCATGGACAGCAGCACGCCAGGCCTCCCTGTCCCTCACCATCTCCCAGAGTTTGCCCAAGTTCACATTCATTGCATCAGTGATGCCATCCAGCCAGCTAATTCTCTGATGCCCTCTTCTCCTTCTGCCTTCAATCTTTCCCATCATTAGGGACTTTACCAATGAGTCAGCTCTTCGTGTCAAATCACCAAAATACTGGAGCTTCAGCTTCAGCATCAGTCCTTCTTCGTGAATTATTTAGGGTTGATCTCCCTTAAGATTTACTGGTTTGATCTCCTTGCTGTTCAAAGGACTTTCAAGTGTCTTCTCCAGCACCACAGTTTGAAGGCATCAATTATTTGGCTTCTACTTTCTTTATAGTCCAGCTCTCACAACCATACATGAACACTGGGAAGAACATAGCCTTGACTATATGGACCTTTGATGGCAGAGTACTGTCTCTGCTTTTCAACACATTCTCTAGGCTTGTCATTGCTTTCCTGCCAAGAAGCAATCATCTTCTGATGCAGTCACCATCTACAGTGATTTTGAGGCCCAAGAGGAGGAAATCTGTCACTATTTCCACCTTTTCCTTTCTATTTTTGATGCAGTAATGGGACCAGATGCCATGATCTTATTATCTTAATATTTAGTTTTAAGCTGGCTCTTTCATTTCACTCTCATCAACAGGTTCTTTTGTTTCTCTTTGGCTTCTGCTGTTAAAGTGATATCCACATATCTGAGGTTGTTGATGTTTTTCCTGCCTATCTCGATTCCAGCTTGTAACTCATCCAGTCTGGCATTTCTCATCATGTGCTCAGCGTATAGGTTAAACAAACAGGGTGACAACAGATAACACTGTCATACTCCTTTCTCAATTTTGAACCAATCAGTTGTTCCATACAGGGTTCTAATTGTTTCTTCATGACCTGCATACAGGTTTCTTAGGAGACAGGTAAGATGGTTTGGTATTCCCATCCCTCTAAGAGCTATCCACAGTTTGTTGCCAGGGTCCAGCCCTGGTGGATCCAGGGAATTCAAAGCAGGGATGGCGTTGGAGTCTTAGAAAGAATTATTTATAAAGATATATAAGATTAGGAAATGATAGTATAGTAGGAAAATTTAGTGGAGAAAAGAGGCTGAATAACTTGGTTTATGTGGAAAGCCAATAAAGTTCCAGACAAGGAGCTTGCACCATCTACGTGGGGCCACCGGCGCCCACTTGAATCTCTAAGGGTGCCCCGCCTGGGCTCTCTTTCGTGCAGAACTTAAAAGCTGGGGCAAGTAAGTAGACATGGTGAGCCTCCATGCCCCAGATGGGAATTCAGTCAGAAATTAGAGAGAAGACATGAGGGAAACCAGTCCAGCAACTGGCTCTGGCCCCTATTTTCCTTCAAGGACTTTTATACCCTTTTTTGATTGTACACAGAGATCACTGGGTAATATAAAGTTATTCAGCATCAGCAGCCCAAACTTTTATGAAAACCAGGCTTTCCTCTCTGCATATCTAGTTGTATACACGAGTCTTAGGTGATTTACATAATCTTCCAGCCAAAAGGCCAATTAACATTTTACGGCTCTTTTCTGATAAGGGTTTGTTAACCAGAAGACTCATTTGTGTTAAAAAGTGTTGTTCTTTCCAAGGTCTGGTGCCATTCTAGAAAGCACTAAATAAAGTTACATTCTTACAAAGATACAGCAATTTGTGACAAGTAAAAGGAGTACAGTGATTTATGACAAAAGAAAAATAATTAACTCAAAAATCTAGTGTTGCTAACATCAAAACTACTATATATCTTTTTCTATATCCTGTTTATATTGACTAACATTTTCCCAGGTGCCTAAAAGAAAGAATAAGGAGGTCTGGCAGCAATCATTGAGTCAACAGTGAAATCCTATCACCAATAGGATTTTTAGCTCTTAGAAAAGGTTTTGTAACTTTAAGATACTTCAAGCTTTTGTGCCCCTCGCAGTTGGGGGCTGTAAGCAATTCAAAAGCTGTAAAAGGTCAGGGGAACCTGTTAGGCAAGTTAGAGCATTTAAGTTAGAGTGTTATCAAAGGAGGTTGAGCTGAAACACTCCTTTCAAATGCAGAAAACTAAAGCCCTGAATTAACTTTTTCCAGAGAGTGTCAGAAGAATAGAAAGATACAATATAAGGCCAGCAGATTCTTATTTGGGGGGTACATGCTCAGGAAATACCAGGGGGAAACCCTGAGACTCAAATCACCTTGCCCATCGAAGTCTCTGCCACGTGACCCTGTCACAGGTGGGATTCCTCACGCTGGTTCCCGACAGTTTGTCATGATCTACACAGTCAAAGGCTTTAGCAAAGCTGATGAAACAGAGATAGATGTTTTACTAAAATTCCCTTGCTTCTCTATAATCCAGCAAATGCTCACAATTTGACCTCTAGTTCCTCTTCTTTTTTGAATCCTAGCTTGGCTATCTGGGATTTCTTGGTTCACATACTGTTGAAACTTAGCATGCAAGATTTTAAGCATGACCTTACTAGCATGGGAGATGAGTGCAATTGTCTGATAGTTAGCACATCCTTTAGTACTACCCTTCTTGGGAACTGGGATTAGGATTGACCTTTTTCAGTCCTGTGGCCTCTGTTCAGTCTTCCAGATTTGCTGGCATAATGAATGTAATACCTTGATGGCATCATCCTTTAGGGATTGAATAGTTCTGGAATTTCATCGCATCCACTACCTTTATTAACAGCAATGCTTCTTAAAGCCCACTTGACTTCGCACTCCAGAATGTCTGGCTCTGGGTGACTAACCACACCATCATAATAATCCAGTTCATTAAGGTCTTTTTCATACAATTTTTTTTTTTTTGGTATCCTTTCCATCTTTTCTTGACCCCTTCAGAGTCTAATTGGTATCTACAATTTTTATCCTTTATTGCGCCTATCTTGGGGCAAAATGCTCACTTAATGTTTCCAATTTTCTTGAATAGATCTCTAGTCTTTCTTCTTTTGTTGTTTTCTTCTATTATTATTTTCTGTTCATTGAAGAAGGCCTTCTTGTCTCTCCTAGCTATACTTTGGAACACTGCATTTAGTTGGATGTACCTTTCCCTCTCTCCCTTGCTCCTTTTTTTCCACTTATTTTCATTCTTTCGCTATTTGTAAAGCATCCTCAGATGCCATTTCAACTTCTTGCTTTTATTTTTTGGGGGTATGTTTTTCTTCAAAGCCTCCTGTACAATATTATGGACTTTTGTCCTCAGTTCTTCAGGCACACTGTTAACTAGATCTAGTCTCTTGAATCTATTTGTCACCTCTACTGTAACTCATATGGGATTTGATTTAAGCCATAACTGGCTGGTCTTGTCTTTTTCCTGGTTTTCTTTAGTTTAAGCTTGAATTTTTCTATGAGAAGCTTATGATCCGAGCCACAGTCAGCTCTAAGTCTTGTTTCCTGCTTACTGTATATAGCTTCTCCATCTTTAGCTACAAAGAATGTAATCAATTTGATTTCGGTATTGACGATTTGACGATGTCCATGTGTAAAGTCGCCTCTTGTGTTGTTGAAAAAAGGTGCTTGCTATGAGCAATGCATTATCTTGGCAGAATTCAGTTAGACTTTGCCCTGCTTCATTTTGTTCTCCAAGGCCAAACTTGCCTGTTGCTCCAGGTATATCTTGACTTCCTGTTTTTGCATTCTAATCCCCAGTGATGAAAAGAACATCTTTTTAGGTGTTGGTTATAGGAGGTTTTCTAGGTCTACACAGAACTTATCAACTTCAACTTCTTTGGCATCAGTAGTAGGGCCATAGACTTGGATTACTGTGATGCTGAACGGTTTGCCTTGGAAATGAACTGAGATCATTCTGTCATTTTTGAGGTAGTACCCAAGTACCATATTTCAGATTCTTTTGTTGATTATGAGGGCTGTTCCATTTCTTCAATGGGATTCTTGCCCACAATAGTAGATGCAATGGTCATTTGAATTAAATTCACCCATTTCTGTCCATTTTAGTTAGCTGATTCCTAGGATGTTGATGTTTATTCTTACTATCTCCTGCTTGACCACATCCAATTTTCCTTGATTCATAGACCTAACATTCCAAATTCCTATACAATACTGTTCTTTGCAGCATTAGATTTTACTTTTGACACCAGACACATCCACAACTTAGCATCATATCCACTTTGGCCCAGTCGCTTCATTCATTCTGGGACTATTGGTAATTCCTGTCCACTCTTCCCCAGTAGTATACTGGGCACCTTCAAACCTGGAGGACTCATCTTTTGGTATCATATCTTTTGACCTTTTATACAGTTCATGAGGTTCTCATGGCATATATACTGGCGTGGCCTGCCATTCCCTCCTCCAGTGTATCATATTTTGTCAGAACTCCCTGTTACAAAATGTACATATTAGATGGTCCTGCATGGCATGGCTCATAGCTTCACTGAGTTACACAAGCCCCTTTGCCATGACAAGGCAGTGATCCATGAAGGGGAGAACTACCGTATGATCCTGAAAATTCTACTCCTAGGCATATATCCAAAGAAAAGCATGATCTAAATGATACATGCACCCCAATGTTGGCTAAAGCATTGTTTATAATAGCAACCTAAATGTCCAATGACAGGGGAATGGATAAGGAAGATGCGGTACATATATACCATTAATTATTACTCAACTGTTAAAAAAAATGAAATAATGTCATTTGCAGCAACATGGATGGGCCTAGAGATTGTTATACTAGTGAAGTAAGTCAGATATAGAAGAATAAATATCAGCATGACAGTTCTTATATGTGGAATTTAAAGAAGTGATACAAATGAACTTATTTCCAAAATAGAAACTCAGACTTACAGAACAAAGTTATAGTTGCCAGAGGAGGGATGTGGAAAAGGAAGAGTTAGGGAGTTTGGAATGGATGTGTATACACTGCTATATTTAAAACGAATACTCAAAAAGGATCTACCGTATAGCACAGGGAACTCTGCTCAATTTTATGTGGCAGCTTGGCTAGGAAGGGAGTTTGGGGAAGAATAGACACATGCATATGAATAGCTGAGTCCTTTTGTTGTCTACCTGAAACTATCACAACATTATTAATCAGCTATACCCCAATACAAAATAAAAAGTTTAAAAAACAAAACAACTTAATGGAGGGAAAACTGCTTCTACACCTTTATGGTAAACTTCCTACAGGCATCATCCTTGGTATCCATGAAGGGACAAGAGCATTTCAACTTCTGCCCAGAGTTAATTAAGCTGTACCATTTTCTGTCTCCCTAAATGGTGGAAATATATTTCCCCCCCAAGATAAAGTACAGTGGTTTGTGAATCAAGACCCAGAGTTTTTCTTGTTCATTCATTTATTTATTTAGTGAATTCTTATTGATTACCAGCTAAGGGCTGTCAGCAGTGTTCCAGGTTCTGGGAATATAAAACTAGCAAGGGTCTGAATGACCAAGCTCATATTATTCATAAATCTTGTGATTTTATGAATAAAGAAATATGAATAAAGAAATATGCCAACAGAATAAAGAAATATGTCAGTGCTATCGTGAGAAGAAATTTCATAATGAGTGCTTAAACTGGGGTGGGGGGGTGTACATTCTCTAAGATATTGAGAGAAAGTCTCTCTGAGGAATTATCTTCTGGGTTGAAACCTGAATAGAAATAAAAGATCCAGCTGTGCATTAGATTATTATTCAAGAAGCTTCATATTTCATCTGCAAGTATTCAAATTTATTTCTCAAGCCCCTGACCCTTTAACCAGATGAAGTCACTCAACTTACCAGTGAGAACAGTCAGTTTTTCTCCTTGCAGTTTTTCCATTATTATTCTTCACTCACAGAGTTATATTTGCAACTCATTGTCTATTGGACAGACTTTACACTGCAGAAAGAACAATAAAATTATGACTTGGTGACAGATCTACTTTATTGCCAAGGTATCTTGTAGCTCTCCATTAATTTCATTGTTTCTCTTCCTTCTGTCTGTCATTTTTCAGGAAGCAAACAAAACTGATGCTTTCAATGACAAGCGGACACAATGAAAAGATACCAATTTTAAAACAAAAACACAATAGCTTCTCAAAGATCCTTCAGATGCTGGCAGTTCAAATTTCAAAAATGCTTAAAAACTTACCACTTGTTATCAAATGAAGGATGGGGAAATGTTAATAATGATTTCCCTTGTTTTTGAAATCTAAAATCTGTCCCTCTGGTATTTTGTCTTATAGCATACAACCTAATAACAGGATAAATTGTGTCCATAGCCATACGTCTCTGAATGAATAAATGAAAAAATTGTGCATGAAGAAAAACAAGTATAGTTTTTGTTTGTGATATCTGTATGGAATGTTTGAAGGACATTGGATAAAATAATTCCATTGTGATAGTTATTAAATAGCTTTAACAAAACAAAATTTTTGCTCCAACACAGTATGCATTACACCTTATAATGAGCAACCTGATATGTTCTTGAGATGTCCTAAACACAGAAGGAAAACAGAAAAGCTCAAACTAATTTTCAAAAAAGAAATAATTACAAGAAGAGAAACCAAAATGAGAGAAGTTACAACACACTGGAAAGAGGTGAAAGAAAAGACATGCTTGAAAATATGAAGCATCTAAAACATCTAGAAGAGCAATAAAATAATCAAAACCAAGAATGAAAAGAAATATGGGATATTTGAAGTCTGTGCAATCAAAATGGGAACTAAGATTCATTGTATGTATATGCACCATGCTGACTGAAACTCTTATTAATAAATACTGCATGCCACGGAAGTGCTAAGAACACCCAAATGCATATTTTTCAATCCTTACAAATCTTTTATATGTGAATTACAACTGTGTCTCAGAGAATTTAGGTGACTTTCTCAAGTACTCACAGGTATGTGCATGTGTGCTCAGTGGTGTCCAACTTTCTGTGACTCCATTGACTGTAGCCTGCCAGGCTCCTTTGTCCATGGAATTTTCCAGGCAAGGATACTGGTGTCGATGCCATTTCCTTCTCCAAGGGATTTTCCCAACCCAGGGATCAAACCTGTGTCCCTTGTATCTCCTGCATTGGAAGGGGAATTCTTTACCAGCTGAGTCACCAGATAATGCCAAGTCATAGTGGCAAGAGGTAAAAGAAAATTATGAGAGCATGGTCTTTCTCTTTAGAATTCAAATGTTTTCTTGTTATACATTGTTATCTCTCAGTGAAAAATTTCTCATGTCTAAGACATGCCTAGAACAACCCAATCCCTTTTAATCCTATCACTATTTTAGAGTTAGTCAATCACTAAGCTTCTTCTGACAGATTTTGTGGCCTCCAGGAAAGCAGTGACTGTACAGTCAGTAACCCTCCTTGAGCTTGTATCTAGCAGATTCACCTAGAGGTCCTATCACATCCCATTTTCAAACAAAATGTCAGAGCAGGAATTAATACACAAAATAAGTAAAGAATTCATTCAACTCAACATAAAAAAAAAAAAAAAAAGCCAACAACCCAATGGAAAAGTGTCAGAGTAGACATTTTTCCAAAGACATACTGCTGGCTAACAGACAATAGAGAAATGCAAATTAAAGCACAATGAAATGCTACCAATTTACACCAGCGATGGTAATGATGATCCTACATGCAAAACAGCAAAAGAGACACAGATGTAAAGAACAGAACTTTGGACTCTGTGAGAGAAGGAGAGAGTAGGCTGATTTGAGAGAATAGCATTGAAATATGTATATTACTATATGTAAAACAGACCACCAGTGCAAGTTCGATGCATGAAGCAGGGCACCCAAAGCCAGTGCTCTGGGACAACCAGAGGGATAAGGTGGGGAGGGCGGTGAGAGGGGGTTTCAGGATTGGGGGACTCATGAAAAGTGTAGCTGATATGTGTTGATGTATGGCAAAACCCATCACAGTATTGTAAAGTAATTATCCTCCAATTAAAATAAAATAATTCAATAATAATAAAAAAGAAATACAAGGGTTGGCCTAGATATGGAAAAAGGGAACCCTGATACAATAACTAGACATGGGTTCTACCCCTGGGTCAGGAAGATTCCCTGGGGAAGGAAATGGCAAACCACTCAGTATTCTTGCCTGGGAAACCCCATAGACAGAGGAGCCTTGCAGGCTACAGTGCATGGGGTTGCCAAGCGTTGGACACAACTGAGCAGACACACACATCTGAACTGTTAATGGAGATATAAACTGGTACAGTCACTATGGAAAACAGTATGGAGATTCCTAAAAAAAATAAAAATAGAACTACTATATTAACCAGCAATTCCACTCCTGGGTATTTATCCAAAGAAGATAAAAAAACTTATTCACAAAGATATATGTACTCAAACAGTTAGAGCAGCATTATTTACAATAGCTAAGATTCAGTTCAGTTAGTCACTTTGTCGTGTCTCTTTGCGACCCCATGAACCGCAGCAAGCCAGGCCTCCCTGTCCATCACCAACTCCCAGAGTTCACCCAAACTCATGTCCATTGAGTCGGTGATGCCATCCAACCATCTCATCCTCAGTTGTCCCCTTCTCTTCCTGCCTTCAATCTTTCCCAGCATCAGGGTCTTTTCAAATGAGTCAGCTTTTTGCATCAGGTGGCCAAAATATTGGAGTTTCAGCTTCAACATCAATCTTTCCAACGAATACCCAGGACTAAGATTAGGTGCTTCCTATTCAACAGATGACTAGATAAATATATATATATATATGATATTATTCAGGCACAAAATAATAGAATTTTGCTATTTGTGGCAACATGGATAGACCTGAAGGGTATAAAGCTTAGTGAAATAAGTTAGAGAAAGACAAATACTGTATGTTTTAATTATATGTAGAATCTAAATAATAAAACAATAAATGAATATAACAAAAACAGAAAGATTCACAGATGTAGAGAAGAAGCTAGTGGTTTCCAGAGGGCAGAAGGGTGAAGGGAGGGGTAAAACAGTTGAAGAGGATTAAGATGCACAAACTACTAGGTATAAAATATATGTCACAAGGATGTAATGTACAGCACAAGGATTATAGTCAATATTTTATAACTTTGCATGAAGCATAATCTACAAAAACATCAAATGGCCATGTTGTATACCTGAAATTAATATTGTAAGTCATCTATACTTCAATAAAAAATTTAAAATAGCTATTCAGATCAAGATTGTGTGTGTGAACATGTGTGTATGGCAGTAGCAAGTAGTACTTGTAATCAGGCATATAAATAAGCATAGAATGAATCATCATTTAATTATTGCTGACTTAAAAAGAATCATTTTTCTTTAAATTTTTTTAAATTCAATCCTCATTTTGTTAAGTCCACAGAAATCTGCTCTCATTTACTTTTTTATAATATATTCCATTTAAGTATTTTCACATGGAAGATGTCACTTAAGGAAGAAAATGTGGCAGTATGTAAAGCTCTTTTGCATATCATTGCTAATAATATGTGATAAATATTAATACCTAATATCTACAGTAGTTAGAAACATATTAAAATATAGTACTTTCAGGCATGATAGAAGTGAAAATAAAACCTTCACAGCATAATAGTATTTCCTGATAATTATACTGTAAACAATTAGACTAAATTCTTGGAGAGAGCAATAAAATAGGTTAACCATTCAATCTGGGTTACATAATCCTACCATGTAGTTATTCAGGCTTATTATGTAATCAAATGAAACAGTGAATTGATTCATCATTCAATTTCCCAGGGAACTTCATCTTTATTTAGTTATTTATTTAGCTTGACAATAAAGGAATGTTTCTTTTTCTTTTTTTATTAAAACTCATGGGGTAAATACATTATGTTCAAGGCAATAGAGAATTTTAAAAATCTACATATTCTCATCTACCTGAAATAAAAATGAGTTTCTTACTCATTTATGAACTCAATTTCAAGGTGAACTTCTGATCGGAAGATAATAATTGGAAAAATATTGAGGTTTGTGAGAATCCTGGCCATAGACTGATGCCTACACTTAGATCTGCATTGAATTTGCATGTTAGTTAAAGTGAAGTTTCTGCCTCACAGGGCTACAAACACACTGTTAATTTTACCACAAACTGTAAATGGTGGCCAAATGGTGTGTTAAATAAAGGAAATGTTATTGAAAACAGCAAGAGAACTTTGGGATACAGTTCATTTTAGTTTACAACAAATGTCTGAATTAAATATATTTATTCTTCAAGAGCTGAGTGGTTAAATCTGGCTATAAATCTGATTGTCTAATTAACTTTTCAAACATCTCCAGTTACTTGAACAATGACATTCTTGCTGGATAAAAGTAGAGAATGCAAACTTTAATTTGCATCTCTATGTTGTTTGTTTAAGGGAGATGGAGTTACAAAATGTTTTGTGGACTGATATAAGCATTTGTGAAATTTCTGAACATATATATATATAACATTTTATCTGAGAAGTACATGATCTTCAAACTCAGGTAGGAGCCAGATACTTCTCTCAATATTCTCACTTTGTCTCAGATCCTGAGGAGGATAATAACAATGTCCTATAGACCTTGGATGTAGAAGACACTTTATCAGTACATGCTCAGAAATGCACTGAGACATAAAACCTTGCACAATCATAGAAAAGAAACTTGTGGTAACCAAAGGGGAGAGGGGGTAGGGGCTGGACAAATTAGATATATGGACTTAACAGATAAATACTACAACATGTAAAATAGATAAGCAACGAGTATTTACTGTATTGCACAGGGAATTATTAGAGAGGGAAATGGCAACCCACTCCAGTGTTCTTGCCTGGAGAATCCCAAGGACAGGGGACCCTAGTGAGTTATTGCCCCCTTACATACCCAGACTCAGTTCAGTTCAGTTCAGTCGCGCAGTCGTGTCCGACTCTTTGCGACCCATGAATCGCAGCACGCCAGGCCTCCCTGTCCATCACCAACTCCCGGAGTTCACTCAGACTCACGTCCATTGAGTCTGTGATGCCATCCAGCCATCTCATCCTCGGTCGTCCCCTTCTCCTCCTGCCCCCAATCCCTCCCAGCATCAGGGTCTTTTCCAATGAGTCAACTCTTCGCATAAGGTGGCCAAAGTACTGGAGCTTCAG
>SJXQ01004266.1:163845-205313 GCA_006408695.1 Aepyceros melampus | reverse complement strand
CTTGCCATCTCTTGTTTGACCACTTCCAATTTGCCTTGATTCATGGACCTGACATTCCAGGTTCCTATGCAATACTGCTCTTTACAGCATCGGATCTTGCTTCTATCACCAGTCACATCCATAACTGTGTATTGTTTTTGCTTTGGCTCTATCCCTTCATTCTGTCTGGAGTTATTTCGCCACTGATCTCCAGTAGCATATTGGATACCTACCAACCTGGGGAGTTTCTCTTTTGGTATCCTATCATTTGGCCTTTTCATACTGTTCATGGGGTTCTCAAGGCAAGAATACTGAAGTGGCTTGCCATTCCCTTCTTCAGTGGACCACATTCTGTCAGACCTCTCCACCATGACCCACTCATCTTGGGTTGCCCCTCAGGCATGGCTTGGTTTCATTGAGTTAGATAAGGGTGTGGTCCTAGTGTGATTAGATTGACTAGTTTTCTGTGAGTATGATTTCATTGTGTCTGCCCTCTGATTCCCTCTTGCAACACCTACCATCTTACTTGGGTTTCTCTTACCTTGGGCGTGGGGTATCTCTTCACGACTGCTCCAGCAAAGCACAGCCACTGCACCTTACCTTGGACGAGTAGTATCTCCTTACCACCACTGTTCCTGACCTTCAAAATTGCATAGGAACCTGGAATATTAGGTTCATGAATCAAGGCAAATTGGAAGAGGTCAAATAGGAGATCGCAAGAGTGAACATCAACATTTTAGGAATCAACGAGTTAAATGGACTGAAATGGGTGAATTTAATTCAGATGACCATTCCATCCACTACTGTGGGTAAGAATCCTTTAGAAGAAATGGAGAAGCCATCATAGTCAACAAAAGAGTCCAAAATGCAGTACTTGGATGCAATCTCAAAAATGACAGAATGATCTCTGTTTGTTTCCAAGTCAAACCATTCAATATCACAGTAATCCAAGTTTGTGCCCAACCAGTAATGTTAAAGAAACTGAAGTTGAATGGTTCTATGAAGCCCTACAAGACCTTTTAGAACTAATACCCCAAAAAGATGTCCTTTTCATTATAGGGGACTAGAATGCATAAGTAGGAAGTCAAGAAATACCTGGAGGAACAAGCAAAATTGGCCTTGGAGTACAGAATGAAGCAGGGCAAAAGCTAATAGAGTTTTGTCAAGAGAATGCACTGGCCATAGCAAACACCCTCTTCCAACAACACAAGAGAAGATTCTACATATGGACATCACCAGATGCTCAATACCGAAATCAGATTGATTATATTCTTTCCAGCCAAAGATGAAGAGGCTCTATACAGTCAGCGAAATCAAGACCGGGAGCTGACTGTGGCTCAGATCATGAACTCCTTATTGCAAATTCTGACTGAAATTGAAGAAAGTAGGGAAAACCATTAGGCCATTCAGCTAGAACCTAAATCAAATCCTTTATGATTATACAGTAGAACTGAGAAACAGATTGAAAAGATTAGATCAGATAGACAGAGTGCCTGAAGAATTATGGATGAAGGTTCATGACATTGTACACGAGGCAAGGACCATCCACAAGGAAAGAAATGCAAAAAGGCAAAATGGTTGTCTGAGGAAGCCTTACAAATAGTTATGAAAAGAAGAGAAGCAAAAGGCAAAGGAGAAAAGGAAAGAGATATACCATTTGAATGCAGAGTTCTAAAGAATAGCAAGGAGAGGTAAGAAAGCCTTCCTCAGTGATTAATGCAAAGAAATAGAGGAAAACAATAGAATGGGAAAGACTGGAAATCTCTTCAAGAAAACTAGAGCTATCAAGGGAACATTTCAGGCAAAGATGAGCACAATAAAGGACTGAAATGGTATGGACCTAACAGAAGCAGAAGATATTAAGAAGAGATAGCAAGAATATACAGAACTATACAAAAAAAGATCTTCATGAACCATATAATCATGAAAGTATGATCACTCACCTAGAGCCAGACATCCTGTAATGAGAAGTCAAGAGGGCCTTGGGAAGCATCACTATGAACAAAGCTAGTGGAAGTGATGGAATTCCAGTTTAGCTATTTCAAATCCTAAAAGATGGTGCTGTGAAAGTGCTATACTCAATATGTCAGCACATTTGGAAAACTCAGCAGTGGCCACAGGACTGGAAAAGGTCAGTATTTATTCCAAACCCAAAGAAAGGCAATGCCAAAGAATGTTCAAACTACCACACAATTATACTCATCTCACACGCTAGCAAGTAATGCTCAAAATTCTCCAAGCAAGGCTTCAACAATACATGAACTGTGAACTTTCAGATGTTAATGCTGGACTTAGAAAAGGCAGAGGGAACAGAGATCAAATTGCCAACCTCCATTGGATCATCAAAAAAGCAAGAGAGTTTCAGAAAAACATCTACTTCTGTTTTACTGATGATGTCAAAACATTTGACTGTGTGGATTACAATAAACTGTGGAAAATTCTGAAAGAGATGGGAATACCAGACCACCTGACCTGCCTCTTGAGAAATCTGTATGCAAGTCAGGAAACAACAGTTAGAACTGGACATGGAACAACAGATTGGTTCCGATCAGGGTAAGGAGTACATCAAGGCTGTTATTGTCACCCTGCTTATTTAACTTCTATGCAGAGTACATCATGAGAAACACTGGGTTGGATGGAACACAAGCTGGAATCAAGTTTGCCGGGAGAAATATCAATAAACTCAGATATGCAAATGACACCACCCTTATGGCAGAAAGTGAAGAAAATATCAAGATTGTCTTGATGAAAGTGAAAGAGGAGAGTGAAACAGCTGGCTTAAAACTGAACATTTAAGAAACTAAGATAATGGCACCTGGTCCCATCACTTTCTGGGAAATAGATGGGGAAATAATGGAAACAGTGTCAGACTGTATTTTGGGGAGCTCTAAAATCACTGCAGATGGTGACTGCAGCCATGGAATTAAAAGATGTTTACTCCTTGGGAGAAAAGCTATGACCATCCTAGACAGCATATAAAAAGCAGACACATTACTTTGCCAAGAAAGGTCCATCTAGTCAAAGCTATGGTTTTTCCAGTAGTCATGTATGGATGTGAAAGTTGGACTATAAAGAAACCTGAGCACCAAAGAATTGACACTTTTGAACTGTGGTGTTGGAGAAGACTCTTGAGAGTCCCTTGGACTGCAAGGACATCCAACCAGTTCATCCTGAAGGAAATCAGTCCTGAATATTGTTTGGAAGGACTGATGCTGAAGCTGAAACTCCAATACTTTGGCCACCTGATGCGAAGAACTAACTCATTTGGAAAGACCCTGATGCTGGGAAAGATTGAAGGCAGGCGGAGAAGGGGATGACAGAGGATGAGATGGTTGGATGGCATCACGGACTCAATGGACATGAGTTTGAGTAAACTCTGGGAGTTGGTGATGGACAGGGAGGCCTGGTATGCTGCGGTCTATGGTGTTCCAGTCAGACATGACTGAGCTTCTGAACTGAACTGACTAGACAAAGTTCAAAATATTGTTTGTCTGCAGAGTATCTCCCAATTCTGATGTGCTCATATATATTTTGAATTTCTAAAAGAGAAATTACTTTGAATTAATTTTCAAACTTATTTAAGAACCTCTTTTCAAGATATGAAGAACAAGCTTTAGGTCACCATAGTTGGTATTATCTGTAGAAGATAGCTGATAGATAATGCATTTTTTTAATTACACAAAAATACAAATGAATATATGCACAAGCAAGATACAAGAAGACCCATTGGAAATTTATAGCTATGTGCTTTGACCTTTTATATACATAGCTACTGATATCAAGTTGATGAATCTTCATTCATACTTCTGCTATGCATTTCCATATGTGTTATATAGAAAAAAGTTTTGTCTTATATAATTTGTTTTAACAAAATGGGTGTGATACTGTATGGATGCTTTAATGATTGGTTTCTTTTAAATTAAAAACATTCAGTAATGCATTTATTTCACTACTTGTTATTCAACTTTATTTTTTATAGTTATATATTATTATGTACTATATATGTATCTATATTTATTTAGCATTGTACAAATTTGGGAAAATTCCCTGGAGTAAGAAATGGCAACCCACTCCAGTATTTTTTCCTGGAAATCTCCATGGACAGAGGAGCCTGGCAGTCCATGGGTTTGCAAAGAGTTGGACCCGACTGAGCTCCTGAACACACACATATGCACACACACACACACACACAAATTTGTGACTATTTGATTATATTTTTTTCTTTGCAAACAAGCTCTGATAAATGCAGTTGCCCAATGTCTCTGTTAAAGAGAGATACCTACAGGAGTTGAATGATTCATTAGCTTTTGTTGTGATAAGAAAAATTCTCTGAAAATATTAAACATATTTTAAGTATTTCAATATTAAGAAAGCCCACCTTTCCAAAGACTGAATTAACATTCATTCTAAGAATCACTGCATGAAATGAATAATATCCTTATATCCCCTTGAGTCCTAGATGTTATCCACCATTTTCCTTAACTTTTGCCATTCTTATGAATAATGGTATATTATTCAGCTAATATTTACTATTAATCTATTTTGGAGAGATCTCAGTTTCAAAAATTTGAATTAGTCAAGCTCCTTGGTCCATCATACATGATCAATTCATCTAAGGCCTTTTCTTCTTTCACTTTATTTCACTTTATTTTTGCATTTCGTCCATCATCACTGTCACTTTGGTTTAAGCTAGAGTACTCCTGGCCCCATCTAATGTCTTTTAGTAGGTGTGCTTGGATTTGTAAGTATCTATGAAAAGTATATGTTGTTGCTTTTATATGAAGGTGCTTAATTTTATAGGAAAATATATCACAGAACACACCTCTTTCCTAATTTTTATTGTATATTAAGATGGTAAGCTCACTGTTGCTGCATGTATACCAGGCAGCTGCTAACTGGTGCTTGCAAGGTTCAGCAGCCCCCAAGCTGTACTTACCCCTTAGCCACCCAGTGCTAAGTTCACAAACAATGTGTGATAAACACCTTGTGCATATCTGCTTGTGGATTTGCATATGAACTTTTCAGGGAACTATCCCTAGGCAGAGAATTGCTATTGACTAGGCAAAGAATTGCTATTGACTAGGCAAAGAATTGCTGTGTCACAGTAGACATACATAATTAATTTTGTAAGCACTGCCAAATTGTTCTCTGAAAGCCATAATAGTTTACAAGAGCAGATCTCAAAAATTTTCATCTTCACACATCCTTGCTGACACTACTTTTATCTGACATTTAAAAAAATTTTTTTTCAATCTGGTAGGTGAAAGATAGAGCTCATTGTGTTAATCTGACTTTCTGTGATTACCAGTGAATGTGAGTATCTCTTTTTTATTTAGCCAACCATTTGTAGGTCTTCTGCAGTAGTAATCATCTAAAACCTTCAATTTAATTTTTTAAATTAGGTTTACAACTGTTCACTGCTTGTGAAGCGGAAATTCTTACGTAGCCTATAGAATATTCCTTTGTAAGTCAAATATTTTAAATGTATGTTCAATCTGTCATTTGTTAGTTTTTTCATTGGTATCCTTCAATTAACTTTTTTTTTCTTTTTTAAAATTTAAATTTATTTATTTTAATTGGAGGTTAATATCTGCTTTAATTTTATCAAACTCATCACTTTTTAAAGTTATATATTCTATATTGAGTTTCTATATACCTTTCCACCACTCCCTTGAATAAATGACAAAAATACTTTTTTAAAATATGTCTTCTTTCTGTATTATTCAATACAGAGTACTCCACATTTGCATTTTAATCATCTTTATTTAGATAATATATAAAGAGCCAGGTTTATTTTTTTTACTGAGTAAGCTGGCTTCTCCATCTCATGTACTGAGTAGTTTATTTGTATTCATAGATTCATGGTATGTGTGCATGCCTGCTAAAGTCGCTTAAGTAGTGTCTGATTCTGTGACCCTATGGACTGTATCCTGCCAGGCTCCTCTGTCCACGGGATTCTCCAGGCAAGGGTACTGGAGTGGGTTGCCAGGCCCTCCTCCAGGGAATCTTCCCAACCCAGGGATTGAAACTGCATCTTTTATGTCTCCTGCATTGGCAGGTGGGTTCTTTACTACTTGCCCCACCTGGGAAGCCTGACTGATGGCCCAAGTTGACATTCATACATGGATAATTCCGAGTTCACTCTTCTCTTCCATAGTTTATTTTTTTGTTCCAGCAGTGGTAAAGAACCCTCCTGCCAATGCAGGAGATGTAAGAGATGAGGGTGGTTTGGTTTCAAACTTAAACTAATTCACCAAAACCAGCACTTCTATTCTTTTTCCCATTTCAGTTCAGTTCAGTCGCTCGTGTCTGACTCTTTGTGACCCCATGGACTGCACCACGCCAGGCCTCCCTGTCCATCAACAACTCCCAGAGTTTACTCAAACTCATGTCCCTTGAGTCGGTGATGCCATCCAACCATCTTATCTGGCATCCCCTTCTCCTCCTGCTTTCAATCTTTTCCAGCATCAGGGTCTTTTCAAATGACTCAGCTCTTTGCATCAGGTGGCCAAAATATTGGAGTTTCAGCTTCAGCATCAGTCCCTCCAATGAACACTCAGGACTGATTTCCCTTAGAATGGACTGGTTGGATGTCCTTGCAGTCCAGCGGACTCTCAAGAGTCTTCTCCAACACCACAGTTCAAAAACATCAATTCTTTGGTGTCAGCTTTCTTTATAGTCCAACTCTCACATCCATACATGACCACTGGAAAAACCATTGCCTTGACAGACCTTTGTTGGCAAAGTAACGTTTCTGCTTTTTAATATGCTATCTAGATTGCTCATAACTTTTCTCCTAAAGAGTATCTTTTAATTTCATGGCTGCAGTCACCATCTGCAGTGATTTTGGAGCCCCCCAAAATAAAGTCAGCCATTGTTTCCACTGTTTCCCCATCTATCTGCCATGAAGTGATGGGACCAGATGCCATGATCTTAGTTTTCTGAATGTTAAGCTTTAAGCCAACTTTTTCACTCTCCTCTTTCACTTTCATCTTTAGTTCTTCTTCATTTTCTGCCATAAGGGTGGTATCATCTGCATATCTGAGTTTATTGATATTTCTCCCAGCAATCTTGATTCCAGCCTGTGCTTCATCCAGCCCAGCGTTTCTCATGATGTACTCTGCATATAAGTTAAGTAGCAATAAATTATCAAGGCTGACGATATTCAGCCTTGACATACTCCTTTTCCTATTTGGAACCAGTCTGTTCCGTGTCCAGTTCTAACTGTTGCTTCCTGATCTGCATACAGAAGAGGCAGTTCAGGTGGTCTGGTATTTCCATCTCTTTCAGAATTTTCCAGAGTTTATTGGCATTTCCCACCTCAGGAACTATCATCTCTTCTCACACCCAGTTTGTTTGTTTGTTTGTTGATATTTGTTTATTTATGGCTGTGTTGGCTCTTCATTGCTGCACACAAGCTTTATCTAGTTCCAGCGATTGGGGGCTGCTCTTCCTCCTACCATATTCTTCTTAGTCAATAGTGTTTTCTCTCATCTATGGTGTGTACCTTTCTATACAGATTCTAGAAAAAGCAAAAGAGTAAACATATTTGCCCTCTTCTCAGTAACAGTGTGCATCGGCTGTGCTGCTACTCTTAAAGCTTTCTTAAAATGCTAGTAAGTCAAAGCTCTGGTACTTGCTGTGGCCTCTAGCTGAAAACCTCTTTTCCACTATTCCTATGACCAACCTCTCATTTACTTTCTTTAGCTCCCCATGCCAGTTTCATTCTAATGGAAGACCTCTTCTATTCTTAATTTGATTGCCTCCTGACCTCTTCTCACATATTCATTCACTTACATTTTACCTGTCAGCTCTATATATCAAAGATTATCTTGTTCACTTTTTCATATCCAGCTTTTCACTTTGTAAGTACACATGTGTGTTCATGTATTCTCAGTCATCCAGTCCTGTCCAACTCTTTGAGACCCCGTTGGCTGCAGCCCACCAGGCTCCTCTGCCATGGAATTTCCCAGGCAAGAACACTGGAGTGGGTTGCTGTTTCAATGGCAAGGGATCTTCCCTACCCAGGAATCAAATCTGTATCTCCCGCATGGCAGGCGGATTCTTTACCACCAAGTCACCTGGGAAGCCCAGTAGGTACACACAGTACCTTAATTTATGATTTAATTTTTTAAAACCCCAAAGTAACTCACTTTCCTGCAAACTTTTTCATTTCTCTTCAAATTTTTTAGGTTCTCAACTACCTCACTTGTCTCCATTCCTTGCCCTGCTTATTCTACCTTCTTAGTGACACTATGTTAGAATTTCAATTGTTATGAAAAAAAAGATTTAAAAATATATATTTCTGCAGGAGCACATGGGCATATAGATACAACTTTTAAAATAATTTATTCATTGTCACTTTCCTTTATTTTAGCGTTATTCTGATTTTTTTCCTTTTAACTGATACACTTCCTGTAATAATGATGTCCAAAATGGTGTTTATATAGTGAAACTTCTGAGACCTTGCAAGACTGGGAATTTTACTTTACCTTTGCATTTAAATGAAGAATATAAATATTGAAGTATGAGTGTTTCTGTCCCTCTCACAATTTTTAAAATATTACCTTATCCTCCTGCATGTGGTTTTGCCTTGAAAAGTCCCATGGCTGTGCTTCTGTTGTTAATTTTCCTAAGTGTATTTCATTGTCATGATGGAATATATTCTGTAAAATTATGCATATTTTCTATTGTATTGATTTTTCTTTAACCAAAATTGCTGTACAAGATTTTAAATATTTCATGTGATTTTAAAAATAAAGTTTATTTCCTAGCTATTGGCTAAAAAGTTCACACTTATCAGCTGTGATATTTAAATCTGCTGTTTTGTCTGTTTTATTGTAAATTTCTTTTTTTTAAAAGGTGTTTAACTCTCAACCTGTGAATTTGAAATATCCTGTTTACTCCTTGAAGTTCTGTTAGGCTTTTTTGAACATGTTTAAATTTATGATGGTAAACCCATATAAATGATGAGTGATAGGTTCTTTTGTAGATTTTTATTCTTATCCTATTAAGGTCTGCTACACCTATGCACTTTTTATTAGAGTCTCCCTCCTTCCCCATATCATTTTAACTATTTCAACCTTATTTTATCATTTGTTTTAGATAGGACCATAAGTATATAGCAAGATCTTTTTTTCCAGTTTAAAAAATGATTTTTAAGTAGAGAAAATCATACCATGAACATTAATTGAAAATTTTGTGTTTACATTTGTTTCCATGTCTTTGTTTCAGGAATGCATTATCTTCTTTTATATCTTTACATATGTGCATTGCATTTCTTTGAAAAATCTCCTTTTTTGTGTTCTTATGACAAAGTTAATATTCTAATTCTTATATTTTATACCTCTCATTCATTATGTTGGATGGCTTCATAAGTTTGAGATGATGTTTGTGTTTGCTATAAGTTTCTCCCTTAATTTTTGAGATGTAAAGTGGGCCTGAGAGAAGTCTGTAACCACACTATGTTCTGGATATTGCAGAAGTTCATTCTCATATAGGTTACCACCACACAGGGCTGAAGGGTACTGCCTTTCCTTCTCCAGCCCAAGTTTTCCCACTCAAAGCCTCAGTCTGAAAACAGTGCCCAGTGCTCAGTACAAATGGATTTAAGAAAACACTCACAAAGTCACTCCTTCAGTTCAGTTCAATTCAATTCAGTTCAGTGGCTCAGTCTTGTCTGACTCTTTGTGACCCCATGGACTATGGTATGCCAGGCCTCCCTGAGTTACTCAAACTCAAGTCCATTGAGTTGGTGATGCCATCCAGCCACCTCATCCCCTGTCGTCCCCTTTTCCTTCTGCCCTCAATCTCTCTCAGCATCAGAGTCTTTTCCAGTGAGTCAACTCTTCGCATGAGGTGGCCAAAGTACTGGAGTTTCAGCTTTAGGATCATTCCTTCCAAAGAAATCCCAGGGTTGATCTCCTTCAGAATGGACTGGTTGGATCTCCTTGCAGTCCAAGGGACTCTCAAGAGTCTTCTCCAACACCACAGTTCAAAAGCATCAATTCTTCAGCGCTCATCTTTCTTTATAGTCACTCTACCTATCACAAAAATTCTTATTATGTATTCTTGCTTTTTCCCACTTCAATTTAATCATTTGGGTTTTTAGTTCTTTTTAAAACTCTTCTCAGAATCTGTTTCTTTGCTCTCTTTATATTTTTCCTACATTTTAAGTATTATAAATGTTTTTATTATAAAACAAATAAGAATATGCTTTCAGAAGAAGAGAGAGGTAGGCACCTGTCCATTGTTTTTGTTTGACCCAATTATAGAGGCTGACTTGTGTAAAAATAGTTTCCTTAGACGTGGTAGCTCACTGTTTCTGCTTAGGAAGCTGAAAGATTACAAAGGCAAGAACCCAAGGAGATTGTTTGTGTGTCTGTGTGTGTCCACTTAAGAGCTGACTGTCCTTGGTTCTCACCCCTCTAATGTGTGGGCTAGGAGGCCTGTTTACCTTTCAGACTGGTGAATCTGTCACTGCGAGCAATGCTGAGCATTCTACAGCTTATTCTGAGACTATCTCTGTAAAGAAATGTATGTATTTTGCTTATATTGAGAAGTATTGAAAAACAGATAGAAAGAAGTGTTGGTAAGTATATAGTCTAATTTTTAATTTCCTAATAAGGAAAATGACTTTCAAATAAGATATGTGGTTTATTTATGGTCAAATGGATAAGGCAGAGCCAATGTTTCTTATCCTTCACGTGATTTTTTTTTTCCCTATTGTACCAGGCCTGTCCCTAGTATAACCTGTACTAGTGGCTTGAACTTTTTATTTTCATAAATAAAATAAACTAAGACTCATGTTGATAATTCATGGATTTATAATTGTTGCTGCTTATTTCTTAAATTGTAAGTCCTCAGTTAGACATTTTCCTTCTTTCTTCCTTCCTTCCATTCTTTCTTTCTCTACAGAATTTTCACATCAGTTGCCTATCTTGGTTTGCAGTTATTTATTTCTGTATTTATTTATTTACCAAATATATATTGACTTTTTGTTATAGGCAAGTGCCTTGATAGGAATTTAGGAATGAAATATGTACAGAGGGATAAAAAAGTGAATACACTTGAGCCTTTCCTCAAGTGTGCTCATGTTTTGTTTGTACCTAGACTGACATTTCTCATATAAGTACTGGTTGTTTAGTCCATAAGTCATGTTCAACTCTTTTACAATGCTATCGACTGTAGCCCGCGAGATTATTCTGGCCATGGAATTTCCTAGGCAAGAATACTGGAGTGGTTTGTCATTTTCTTATCCAAGCGATCTTCCTGATCCAGGATCGAACCTGTGTCTCTTCCATTGGCAGGCAAATTCTTTACCACTGAGCCTCCAAGGAAGCCCATATAAGTACTACAGATAAATATATAGTTTATCATGTTATAATGGAAATATAGTTATCATCTTATGATGTAAATAATGAATTATCTCTCTTCTCCTGTAGAGGTTTTTCTCTTTATTTCTGATCTCAGTTCACAGTCAGTGGAGGAACTAATATTTCTTTGCACCTTATCCAGTTAAAAGCCCTACTTTTGACAAGAACAAATTTTTCTCAAATTTTAATGTTTGAAAGACTTTAGCTTATTTCTTATTTGTACATTGCTTATGTTTCAGTTAGGGAAAGTAATATAAGAACTAGATTTATAGATATTTGGAATTTAAAAAAAAATAGAGACAGCTGTTCAAAGCTTATATAATTTGAAGTATAGAAAAGGAAATTGGATTAATTTTTTTTCTGTCAAAAAGAAACAAAAGAGCTAAGAGTAAGTGAGGAGAGATCAATATACATAATGAATGGCAGTACAATAAAAATCATTCTAAACCAAAGCAAAATTAGGATTTTTTTGTTTGTTTGTTTTGGCCTCATCAATATTTGAAGTTCTATTTTATTTCAACTCTTCTGTGAGATTTCAAAGACACTGATACTTTAAACAATTCCTGAAAAAATTTATAGTAAAAATGTGTATGTAAAAATATTCCCTGAAAATTCCTCCTCCATTTATTTTGCTCCAGATTCTTCCATCCCCTTGACTCTCTTATCCTTTTCTGCTCATCATTGTGGATCTTTATTTAAAGCTCTGGTGATATTAGAACAATAAAGTGAGGTCTTGGGAATGATATGCATGAAACTTATCCCTAATGAAACCATGGACTAGAATAGAACACGTAGGTATAAACGGATGAGTGTACTCAGAGCTGCAGTTCTGACTATCCTTAGAGAACATAGTATTGTTACACCATTATCTGAAAAGGGTTTAATTATATTCACATTATATCCATCTGCCTTAAAACCCTTATCATGCCAGAACATGCTGAGAAATCTACTTTCTAAATACTCACCCTGCAGAATCCTTTGTATAAATCTGCAACTTCCAATGGCTTTATGGAACCCAACAGTGCCTCTTGAGGTTTTCCTTTGATTTTCTCTGTCTTGCCTACACTGAGTAAACAGAAAGACCATTAACTCTCAGTTATCTGGAAATCCATTTTACATTTTATGCTTTTTTGCAGACAGGTTTTTTTAATCCCTGGTGACCTGTGTCTGCCTTTGGGCCATTGCCTCTCACTTAGATATGTTAGCATTGGTATGATCTAAACAAATTTTTTTGAAAAAAAAAAAAAAAAAACTGCATTCCAAATTATGATAAGCAATTCAAAACACAATATATTCCAAAATAAAAAAGCGTCGGTTTTTTGTATATCCTTTCAGAGAGTGACTGTGTGGTTGATAATAGTAGAATGTATTTAGCTAAAGTAAAATGGTAGAGGGCAATTTTTTTTTTTTTTTAACAAACGAATGATGAACATTGATGCCATTTACACAAGAGTAATTTTTTCAATTTCAAGTGCACATTTAGGAATGAAATGAAAAGTATACTCCATACTGCAAAATCCTTTAAAAATACACATTTCTAAGCATATGAATTAACACATCTTTTTTTCGAATGTTAAGCTTTTAAAAAATTTTTATTGGAATGTAGCTGATTTACAATGTCATGTTAGTTTCAGGTGTACAACGAAGTGAATCATACACACACATATCAATTTTCAAGATTCTTTCTACAAAATAGAAACAAAGGCACAGGTGGAAAAAACAAACTGGTTAATTAATATATCTTAAATCTCTTTTTAAAAAAATATACTCTCCCTAACCCTGGAGAGTATTGTGCTGAGTGAATTACATCAGACAGAGAAAGACACTGTATGATATTGTTTATATGTGGAATTTAAAAAGTAAAATAAACTACTGAATATAACAGAAAAGAAAAAGATTCACAGGTAAACTAGTGGTTATCAATGGGGAGAGGGAAGTGGGAAGGAGCAGGATAAGGGTACAGGATTAAGAGGTGTAAATTACTATGTATAAAATAAATAAGCTACAAGGATACATTGTACAAGACAGGGAATATAGTCAATAACTTATAATAGCTATAAGGAAAATATAACTTTTAAAATTGTGAATTACTATGCAGTACACCTGAAACATAATATTGTACATCAACAATACCTCAATTTAAAGGGAAAAAAAGCTTTCTCCTGGTTTCCAGAGGACTTTTTATCTGTGTCATGCATCTTTTTATACATGAACTATTTTTGGAGATTAAAAATAAATGAACATTAAACACTATAAGAATATCTATTAATTTAGTCATACATTTATGTAATAGTCTAATTTTCTGTACAGAGAAATGTTTGTAATCAATTTCGACACTCAAGGATTTTGTTCTCTATCCTATTTTCTATTTAGCTTTTTATTTATTTTATGTACCGTATACAATATATATTGTTCAGCTTTAAAATCGTCTATCAAGTTTCAGTGGTAAAAATGTTTACAATTTTTTGAATTTTTAAAAAATTTACTTATTTTCATTTACCATTTATTCTATGCTATTCTTATCTCCTTATTTTTATGAGGCCACACAGGTGGTTCAAGGCTTTGTTTTATGTTAAAAAAAGTTTACTGGATATCTTCTGTTTGCTCCTCAAAATCCATCCCAGGTCATCCTCCACCCTGCTCCTTCCTCCCAGGAGGCTGGCTTTGTTAGTGTACATCAATAGGCTCCCTTATACTGTGCTGCCCTCCTATTGATTCTGCCAATGGGAAATTCGACAGGTGATCAAAAAGGGTGAGAGAAGGATGCAGACAAGTTTATTCTTCTGGTTCCATCTCTGCAGGGTCGCCCTGTGTTGGGGCTGTCCCTCAACTAAAGGTCAATGCCTCTCTGGAGGAAGCCTCTTCTACCCTATTCTCTCATTCTAGGTTCCAGAAACTGGTACCTCTCCATATCCATCCTTCCCTGCTTAGAAGTGGTAACAGATCTGCAGATGCACCCACTGGTTTGGCATTATCCTTTGTGACTTCTGTGCATCCTGCCCATATCTTTGCAAATAATTTTATAAGCCCTCCTTAAAAATGGTACACTTTCTGTGCGTGCAGTCTGTTTTCATTGCTTTCCACTGGAAACTTGACTTAGATAAATAGTTTTTATCTTGGCTCTGGTGATTATAGATTCCTCACTCCCACTCTGGGCCCAGTTCTTCCTAATAAATTTAGATTACTCATGTGTGTTTCCTTTTGTTTTGAGATATGCTTCGGTGACTCTCAATAGGCATAACTTTTATCATTTTCCACCAATTTCCTATATTTCCATCCAAAAAAATTGTATGCATCAGTAAAATAAATTGAACTTCAAGTGTTTTGAAATGTATTAAGAAAAGGTCTGTGAATGAAACCTTCATAAAGTGAGCAATTTGCAGTTGAAAAGCAATTCCAATTACCAGTAGCCAAGTTCCTAGGCTTCTTTGTGATGGTATTTGTAGCTGATTAAATTTCTTCTATTATATGTACAGGCACACAACATGAAAATTAAATGAAACATATTACTTTTTTGGGAAATGACAATGTATTCCTGAAATAGCATTCTGAATGACATTCTGCTCCAAATAAGTGAAATCACAATTAGCATTTTGTATTTAGAACAAATGTATTCTTATTGGGTCTATATAAAATAATGAGTGGAAAATTAATTTTAAAAAGCTGGAATAAAATTTCCTAACGTCATTCACCTTTCTTTTCTTCAATTTGGCTAGAAAAAAATAAAGGCCATTTTTAAAGAAGCATTTTCCTATGGTAAGAACAATAGATATTTTGAAGATGTTTCTAAAATAAAACATCTTATAATATATTTAATATATTAGGTTATAATCTAGTCAAAGGCAAATGAAGAAAATAAAGATAATCTCTATGCAGTTTTTAATAGACTTTATTTTTAGAGCAGTTTACATTCCCAGCATTATTAAGCTGAAAGTACAGAGATTTCTCATACATTACTGTCCCCAAAACATGCAGAGCTTCCAGAATTATCAAATGCCCACAAGGGTGGTACATTTGTTATAACTGATGAACCTACATTGACATATCATAGTCATCCCAAATCCACAGTTTGCATTCAGCGTCACTCAGCATTGTACATTCTACAGGTTTGGAAAAATAGTGACGTATACCCATGATCACAGCATCAGACAGAGTAGTTTCACTTCCCTAAAATCCTCTGTGCTCAGCCTATTTAGTACTCCCTCTCCCTAGCAATCACTGGTCCTTTTAGAGATTCCACAGCTTTTCCTTTTCCAGAATGTCATATTGTCAGAATCGTATGGTATGTAGCGTTTTCAGGCTGGCTTCTTTCACTTAGTAATATGCATTTATTCCTCTGTCTTTTCATGGCTGTTTTATTTTTAGTGCTGAATAATATTGCAATGTAAAGATGTACCACAGTTTACTTACTCATCCACTGAAGGATATCTTGATTGCTTCCAGGTTTGACAATTATCTCTTCACCAGTGTCTGTGGGCATCAGCCATTGTTGAGAGCCTGAACAAAACAAAAAGGCAGAGGAAGGGAAAATATGCTGTCCACTTGAGCTGACTCATCCATCTTCTCCTGCCTGACAGCATTGGAGGTCCTGGTTCTTGAGACTTTGGATGTAGACTGAATTATACCACCAGCTTTCCTGATTCTCCAGCTTGTAGATGACAGATCGTGAAACTCGTCAGTGTAAACTACTGATGGTTCTGTTTCTTTGGTGACCTGGCTAATATGGACAGAGATATGAATTGTACCCTGTTGACATTTACATCTGGATCAAGCCATCCAAGTTTCAGATTCAGAAGTTTCCTTCTGAGATTCTATTTCACAGTTTGAAATATGTTGTCTGTTACTTGCTATCAAGTATATACTAAATACTAAAAAGGTAGATCTATAGGGTATAGTTTTCCTCATCTGCTCCCCACAACATGCATTAATCAATAATTTTCCCTTGTTTATGAAAAAATAAAGATTAATGCATATATAAAGGCTTTCTATATTTTATTTTTGTTGTGAAAAAAGTGTATCAAACTCTTCACATGATCTGTTATTTCTCACTTACCAATATATCTTGGAAAGGCTTTCATATTTCATTAAGTAGCTGCATGATATTTCCTCATATTTATGGACCAAAGTAGGAGAGGGCAATGGCAACCCACTCCAGTACTCTTGCCTGGGAAATCCCATGGGCGGAGGAGCCTCGTAGGCTGCAGTCCATGCGATCGCAAAGAGTCGGACACGACTGAGCGACGTCACTTTCCCTTTTCACTTTCATGCATTGGAGAAGGAAAAGGCAACCCACTCCAGTGGTCTTGCCTGGAGAATCCCAGGGACGGGGGAGCCTGGTGGGCTGCTATGGGGTCGCACAGAGTCGGACACGACTGAAGCGACTTAGCAGCAGCAGCAGCAGCATGGACCAAAGTATAGTCAACCAAACTCTTCTCAAAGATCTGCTTTTTTGGAGGGGGATAATTTTTGTGTTTGAAACAAAATTATAATAGACATCCTTGTTCATCTTTTCTAAACATTAGTATTTAAAACCTGTCAGAGAAAGTATAGCTGTGTATACAAGAAGGGTATAGAGATATGTATTTTTAGAAAATTACTATTCGACCTTTTGAAAACCACACCTTAATTTCTTTCTGAGGAACTGTTTGATGCAGAATTTATGTGGTTTTTGTGGGGCTGATTTTACTCACATTCAAAAGTGCCATAAACTCAGAAATTTCTAATCAGATATTATTATCATCCTGGTCACAAAGGGTAGCTGAAATAGGGACATGGGAACAGTTTAATAAGATCCTATGAGGTTTTTACTGAGACTTCTGGGACCAGACACTGGTACTCTTCTGCACACATAATGACACTTCCAAAATGCAAGTACCGGAGTTGCTACAGCAATCTGGGAATTGAATCAACATAGAAGATGGAGATAAAAATGAGAGTGAGAGAGAGAACTTAATCATTGTCAGTATTTTGGGGTCCTGAATCAAGCTGAACCTGAAATCCTTGGCTTTTTATCTCACAAGCCAAGAAATTTTCTTTAGGAGTTCACCTAATTTGAATTAACTTCTCTCACTTGCTACCACAGTAATCTTATGCAATAAAAAGAGTATAACTATTTAAAAATATATATAGTAACATATTTTCCCCAAATTTCAGTAATTTATATATGCATAAATTAGTGGGAGTATTCATTTCTTCACACATTTGCTAGCTCAAATCCTATTAAACATTTCAACTTTTGTCAATACTCTGGGCAGTAAAGGTATCTTATTGTGATTTAATTTGTATTTTCTTTGTTGATGAAATTGAGTATTCTTTCTTATACACCAATCATTAGGATTTCATATTTGAGTTGTCTATTCTTTTTATGACTCATTGTTATACATGGGACTTTGCTGCTGCTGCTGCTAAGTCACTTCATTCGTGTCCGACTCTGTGCGACCCCATAGACGGCAGCCTATCAGGCTCCTCCATCCCTGGGATTCTCCAGGCAAGAACACTGGAGTGGGTTGCCATTTCCTTCTCCAATGCATAGAGTGAAAAGTGAAAGTGAAAGTCGCTCAGTTGTCCCCGACCCTCAGTGACCCCATGGACTGCAGCCCACCAGGCTCCTCCGTCCATGGGAGTTTCCAGGCAAGAGTCCTGGCGTGGGGTGCCACTGCCTTCTCCGACATGGGATTTTAAATGTAGTTAAATCTATCCAGCAAAACAGCCATTTACACTTTTGAAGACATTTTCTCAAGCATACCCCCATATTAACTCTGTTTGACTTACTGACCTCTACTCTCACCTTTCTGCTTCTTTCTTCTGTGTAATAATTTGTAAAATGTTCACTATGCAACATCTAATTGGCTCTGTCTGAAATGCTATGCTCTATTAACATATTCAACACAAATGAAAGAAATATTTACTTCTTTGTACATTTTAATAATCTGGGGCTCTTAAGTACTGTCCCAATTGACTGAAAAATAACAAATAACCAAAAGTCATGTTTTATAGGAATAATGAAATTGTATATTGATATCACTTAAATGGTATCTATTAAATCATGTCTCAAAAGGTCATTTGGAAACATATTTCTGTAAAATATGCTCTAACTTCTAACTTGAAATCAATATACATAATCCTTTGGTTATTTATTTTCTATGAAATATCAGTCTCAGAAAACCTCATTATATATTTTTCTGTGGCCATATATATTATCATATCATAATACTTTAGCAGCGTTAGTGCAGCTCAGATAAGAACTCTCCAGAATTAACCACTCTGTTTATCACCCAGGTAAACCTCACTAATGGCTATTTGATTTCACCATTTCATATTTTTAACATTTCTATATTAAATTTAGTCATAAGTTATTTAATTCAGTGTTTGCAAAATGTGAGTCACATCTACTATTTGCATGCCTTGTGCCTGAAAAGCCATGATGACTATAAGGAGGCTGAACTGCAAGTGTAGGGGTGGGTGGGGCCTGAGGCTGTGTCAGAGTGAAGTGAGGACCCCGGGATGGGCTGGGGAAGAAGCCAGAGGCACATATACTCACTGCACATGGCTGACAGTTGATCTTCCTGAGACTGAACTGTGGGCAGCTACTCTTAAGAAAGCAAAACATGAGCTTCAGGTGTCAGTAGATACCATGTCTTCTGAATATACCAGATGTGGCCCATCACCTATATATTTATGGCCCACAAGCTAAGAATGTTTTTCATATTTTTAAATGGATACATTACAAAAGATTATATAAGTACCAATATTCTATCCTCTATTTTATCACTTAACTCCCCAAATGATTTATTTTTTGGCCCTTATGAAAGAGTGCCAACCACTGTATGAAGCATAGGTGCCCTAAAACATTTCAGCAATTTTATTCAATATCCAATTAGATGGATATTTCATCTGTTACACCATGATCAGATCAAGACAAGACAAGCAAATCTAAGTCCTATAAAAATGCCTTTTACTTTGCTGAAAGATTATGTGATTTTTCAAATATCATTAGGGCCTAATTAATAGACATGAAGAATAGTATTGAAAATATTTACACTAATGAGCCCTCTGTGACCTATATTCTCTGAAGTGCCAGTATTTGCAATACTTCTTAAGTTTTCTCTTCAAAATTATAAAAATGTTTTTATTGATTTCTTGGAGTGTGGTTGGGGAAGGGCATTTTATTGTAATAACAATATCAAGCTGTAAAAGAGAATGTCAAGGTTAAGGAATATAACAAATACCTATGAAAGCAGGCTATAAGTCAGCTAATAAATTAGAGGTGGCAGATGACATCTATAGGTGCCTGTCCTCTGGATACTCTTGGAAGAATAAGTTCCTACCATGGTTGTCAAAGATTATGAATCACTGAAAGAAGCTCATGCTAATCAGTCCATGACTGACATTCTCCTTGGATCTGTTCAAGTCCTTCATGTGGGGCTAAGTCATCACTGAAGATACATAAATGGAAATAAATTAAATTGATTCTTTCAGCAAATTGCCTTGCAAGAAACACATCAGCAAAGTGTCCTTTAGAAAAGTGAATAAAAAGAAACTATTTTGAATATAATTGCATTGATTCATAAAAATGGAACAACATTAGGAAAGTAAAATATCTTCAGTAAAATTTCTCTTATACTATGTTCTATTGTTAGTAATCAATGGACCACAGCGTCACTGATTGTTGCCTCAGCAAAATATACATACTTTGAATTTTATGGTAAAATGTCAGACATACAAAAAGTGACATAAGAACATGTTTGCACCTGTAAAGTAGCTTAGCAAAAAGCATTACCAAAAACAAAAAGTGTAGACCTTCATTAACGATTACCCTAGTCTCTCATATAAATCTAATCCTGAAAATGTAATTTTTTGGTCGGTTCCCAGGCATGTTATCATGCTAAAATTCAGTTCAGTTCAATTCAGTTCAGTCGCTCAGTCGTATCTGACTCTGCAACCACGTGAATCGCAGCACACCAGGCCTCCCTGTCCATCACCAACTCCCAGAGTTCACTCAAACTCATGTCCATTGAGTCAGTGATGCCATCCAGCCATCTCATCCTCTGTCATCCCCTTCTGCTGCCCCAATCCCTCCCAGCATCAGGGTCTTTTTCAGTGAGTTAGCTCTTCACATGAGGTGGCCAAAGTCCTGGAGCTTCAGTTTTAGCATCAGCCCTTCCAGTGAACACCCAGGACTGATCTCCTTTAAGATGGACTGGTTGGATCTCCATAGAGTTGAAGGGACTCTCAAGAGTCTTCTCCAACACCACAGTTCAAAAGCATCAGTTCTTCGGTGCTCAGCTTTCTTCACAGTCTAACTCTCATATCCATACCTGACTACTGGAAAAACCATAGCCTTGACTAGACGGACGTTTGTTGACAAAGTAATGTCTCTGCTTTTGAATATGCTATCTAGGTTAGAGAAGGAAATGCAACCCACTCCAGTGTTCTTGCCTGGAGAATCCCAGGGACAGGAGAGCCTGGTGGGCTGCCATCTATGGGGTCGCACAGAGTCGGACAAGACTGAAGTGACTTAGCAGTAGCAGGTTGGTCATAACTTTCCTCCCAAGGAGTAAGCGTCTTTTGACTTCATGGCTGCAATCACCATCTGCGTGATTCTGGAGCCAAAAAAATTGTCTGACACTGTTTCCACTGTTTCCCCATCTATTTGCCATGAAGTGATGGGACCAGATGCCATGATTTTATTTTTCTGAATCTTGAGCTTTAAGCCAACTTTTTCACTCTCCGCTTTCACTTTCATCAAGAGGCTTTTTAGTTCCTCTTCACTTTCTGCCATAAGGGTGGTGTCATCTGCATAACTGAGGTTATTGATATTTCTCCCAGCAATCTTGATTCCAGCTTGTGCTTCTTCCAGCCCAGCGTTTCTCATGATGTACTCTGCATATAAGTTAAATAATCAAGGTGACAATATACAGCCCTGACGTACTCCTTTTCCTATCTGGAGCTAGTCTGTTGTTCCATGTCCAGTTCTAACTGTTGCTTCCTGACCTGCTTATAGGTTTCTCAAGAGGCAGGTCAGGTGGTATTGTTTAGATGACTTTAAATTTTCTGTGAAGTGGTATCATGCTCATGTTGGACATTTCCTTCTGCATCTTATTTTCTCATGTAGTATTGTATTTTGGAGATTAACACAAATAGCTCCAGCTCATTAACTTTCACTGCATTGTGTTTGTGCTCAGTTGCTCAGTCGTGTCCAAATCTTTGCAGCTCCATAGACTACAGCCTGCCAGGCTCCTCTGCCCATGGGATTCTCCAGGCAAAAATATTGGAGTGGCTTGCCATTTCCTTCTCTAGGGGATCTTCCTGACCTAGGGATCAAGCCTGTGTCTCCTGCATTGGCAAGCATATTCTTTACAGTTGTAGCCACGTGTTCTGGGAAACAAACTCACTCAGAAGGACAGTGCAGATAGTGGAGTGCAGTTTATTACACCGGCAGGCCCAAGGCAGAGTCTCCTCTTAGCCATGGACCCTGACCAGTTTTTCTGAAAACCTTATATACCTTAAGTGTACGTGTCCAAACCCACTTCCTCAAATTCCCTGAAACTAGTCTCAACAAAGGAAAAGAAAGATACACTCAAAGTTAACTCATGATTCATATGTGTCAAGCCTTGGTGTTAACAGTGGACAATTATCAATAGGCCTGTGGTCATACCCCAGTAAGCATAATAGAATTTATGATTCTATTAGGTTACACAGATAATTAGGGTATTCTTTTAGGCAACAGAGAGTCTAGGTATGAGCCCTGGGGCTCTTCCATCCAGGGGCCTGGTTTTCCAGTTGATATGTCGTTTCCATAGATACTGGGCATAGAGCTCAAAGTTCACAGTCCAGCCCAAGATGGAGTCCTGCTTTCAAGATGGAGCCTGTTCTGTCTGTTTCCTCTTTCACTACCACTAGCACCACCTAAGGAAAAGGCAATGGCACCCCACTCCAGTACTCTTGCCTGGAAAATCCCATGGCTGGAGGAGCCTGGTAGGCTGCAGTCCATGGGTCGCTGAGGGTCCGACACAACTGAGCGACTTCACTTTCACTTTTCACCTTCATGCATTGGAGAAGGAAATGGCAACCCACTCCAGTGTTCTTGCCTGGAGAATCCCAGGGACGGGGGAGCCTGGTGGGCTGCCGTCTATGGGGTCGCACAGAGTTGGACACGACTGAAGTGACTTAGCAGGAGCAGCAACACCACCACCACCTAAGCCCACAATGTTTATAATGGTGTAAATATAAAACTGTTTCTGTCAGTATCCTGTTTTGTATCTCCCTACATAGATGTGCAAGTGTTTCTCTGGGGTACATTATAGGGATTTAAATTTCTGTATTTATGATTATGCAAATTTGATCTAAGATATGTCCTGTTATCTTTTCTCCAGTGTAGCTTCTATTTATTTTTTTCACCTTGTTGGTAGCATGCGATATTATTAGACTTCTCAATATTTGCAAGGCTTTTTGAGATTTGAATTCCCTGAATGAGATTAAGCTTTGTGTGTGTGTTTTCTTAGCCTGTCATGCTTCCTCTTCATTAACAGTTCATATATATTTTGTCAGTTGTGCTTTTTGATTAATTATCTTTTTGTTACTAGTATGTTTGGTTCTTTATCTGCTCTAGATATTAAATATATATAAGTGGTATGATGACATGTCTCTCATGCTTTGCTTGTCATTAAATGCTTCCCCATTTAAACATACCTTTTGAGAAATCAAACTTTGGATTTGATTAAGAAAACTTCTCCTACCCTGACCACAAAAATACCCTTAAACATGTTTTAATGAAAATTTAAAGTTTAGTTTTTGACTTTTAGATCATATTCTACTTAGATTGTTGTCTATAGTATGAACTAGAAATTTAATTTCTTTTTTCCAGCTAGGTATTCATATTGCCCATCAATGCATTAAAGATGATTTTTTTCCAAAATATTTTATCTCACATTTTTAGTTGCTATTAATAATGAATTTAATTCAGGTGCACAGTGTATATTATAGTCAGAAATGAGGGGTAGCTAAAAATTAGTTTAAAATCCTAATACATTTCAATTATCTATTCTAGGGAAACTATCTTTCATTTTGTAGTGTCATAATAAGTTCTTTAAAATAACTGTCAATCTTTTGTAATCTTCCATCACTGTTTTATTAACTTTCCATCAAAATGCCTGTGAAGTTTATGTTTCTCTGAGGATTATAGTCATGAGTGAGTTGACCAATTAGACTCTGTAAAATTAAGGAGGTTTTGCACTGAGGTAATGTGTGACTCAAGTTCTGAAACATGAATGGGAATGGATAGACTCAGCATGGTAGACTAGCACAGACAGAAGGAAAACTAACAGGAGAAGGCACAGAGGCAGCAGCTACAGGAACCTTCGCTGGGGGAGGAAGAGGCAGAGTGAGCCCAGGCTGTGTCCTCAGGAAGCTTGTTTGCCTTGTTGAGATCTCTTTGTTGTGTTGTCTGACTCTTTGCGATCCATGAACTGCAGTACTCCAGGCTTTCCTGTTCTTCATGAGTTTGCTCAACTCATGTCCACTGTGTCAGTGATGCCATCCAACCATCTCATCCTCTGTCACCCCATTCTCCATTTCCCTTCAATATTTCCCAGCATCAGGGTCATTTCCAATGGGTTGGTTCTTCCCATCATGTGGCCTAAATATTGGAGATTCAGCTTCAGATCAGTCCTTCCAATGAATATTCAGAATAACAATACTTAAGGTTGATTTCTTTTAAGATTGACTGGTTTGATCTCTTTGCTGTCCAAGGGACTCTGAAGAGTCTTCTCCAACACCACAGTTCAAAAGCACCAGTTTTTCAGTGCTCAGCTTTCTTTATAGTCCAACTCTCATATCCATACGTGACTACTGGAAAAGCCATAGTTTGACTATAAGGACCTTTGTCAGCAAAGTAATGTCTCTGCTTTCTTTTTTTTTCAGATTTTATTTTATCTTATTTTTTTACTTTACAATATTGTATTCGTTTTGCCATATGCTGTCTAGGTTTGTCATAGCTTTTCTTCCGAGGAGAAGTGTCTTTTAATTTCATGGCTGCAGTCACTGTCTGCAGTGATTTTGGAGCCCAGAAAATAAAATCTGTCACTGTTTCCACTTTTTCCCCATCTATTGGCCATAAAGTGATGGTACCAGATACCATGATCTTAGTTTTCTCAATTAAAAAAAAAAAACTCTTGGGCTTCCCCGGTGTCCAGTGGTTAAGAATCTGCCTGCAAGCACAAGGAACATGGAATCGATACTTGGTCTTGTAAGATTCTGCATGCTGTGGGGCAACTGAGCCTGTGCACCACAACTAAAACTTTTGCCTAGAGCCCACACTCAGAAACAAGAGAAGCCACCACAATGAGAAGCCTGCACACCACAACTAGAGAGTAGCATCCACTTACCTCAACTACAGGAAAGCCCTCAAACAGCAAGAAAGACTCAGTGCGGCCAAGAATAATAAATAAATAAATTTTGAAAAAGGAAAATCCGATAGCAGTATGTGTGTATGTGTGCATGTGTGTGCGTGCGTGTGTGGCAAGTCTTTAGGGATTGGAGCCTGGAGGCAGGATAATCATATATTTTAACTATGTAGAAATGCCATATAAGGGTTATCATGCCAGTACTAAGGGAATGCCATATTCAAGCACAATTTAGAGGACAGATGCACCTGTATTTTGTGAAAATTGAATGTGGTGAGTGAGAAGCAAAAACATTTAGAGAAGGGTCACCCCGGTTCATTTTCTAGTAGCTGGTTGATATTAATAGTTGATAGTTATCAATAGAGTGGCATACACCAGATCTTGAAGGATGAGTAAAAGCTAAGATCTGATAAAACCAGTTCAGCAAGTAAATACTGAGTGCTTATTTGTCAATCCCTAAACATTGATAGCATTCACCCTAGAGGACACAAAAGCTCATAACAATGTTGCTCATTTTGTGTGAAATATTGCCTGACAGCAGTTGGATGGCTCTTCTCCTTTGTTACTGAAGATTAAAAAAGTGAAAAGGGTCTTTCATTACATCTTTAGACACAATATCAAATTCCAATATTGTGCTGTGAACATTTTGGATTATTTTTGTATAAAATGTTATGGAATCACATAAGTTCAATACAAACTGATTGTTGTAAAAAATTAAATCTGGAGGGAATTCACAAAGGTCAGTTACTTGTGAATGGTTTGATTTGGGTGCTTTTTAATTTTACACTATATTTTACTCATCTTTTTCCAAATATTCTGTTATAGATATGCACACATTTTATATTCAGATGAAAGTTAATGGATTTCTTTAAAATCTGAATGCCTTAAGGGGTCTAATTCCTCCTGAATTTTCATTCCAAGGCTTTGTCTTTAAGCTGAAAATAGTTTTAACTGTGCAACACATGTCTGACTTTTCTGGAAGCATAGTTATTTTCCTTTAAGTTAAATTTAAAGCACAATATTTTAATCTGTCTCTGTATATCTTGACATGGTCTTTTTATTATGAACTTTCTGTTACTATTTTCAGCAGCTATTGTTTTGTGAAATAATTACAGAATAGGCATAGTCTGGGTCAACCATTGGCTTGCCATTCACTTATCTCTTTATGAAGATATATTGAATACTTATCTTGGATGTTTTTCATAAACTCTCATTCATAAAATGTTAGGGACTTGAATACCTTGAAACAACCTGTTAATCTCCACTTATGAAAAATACCCAGTGCTATTCTGGGAGACCTCCACTGTCAACACCTGATCTCAAATTACTCCTATGTTTTTCCTCTGGTGTGCATCCCTTCTTCCCCTTGCTAAATCCTGAAACTGACAGAGATGACTGGATTTTGCTCATGCTATTAGCTATTTGCCCCTTTCACTATGCTCTGCTAGATAGAGAAGTGGCTGCTTAAAAGCCACTGAATGCAAGCTTTATATTCACAGGCAGAGAGCCAAAAATAACTCTTGTTTCCCACTTACTGTGCAAATAATATTAAAGGTATATTGTCTTATGACTGTGGAAGGCAGTCCTGCTTGAGCAGAAGCTGCTGCCTCTCCTTAATCAAGAGTCCACAGTGAGCTGGGCCATAAAGGCATTGGGCAGCCCCTGCCAGCAATTAACATGCGACATACTGATCATTCTTGGCAAACCCAAACAGGAGCCTGGTGCCAGAAAGGCAAGATCAGTCTTGAAAGAGTGTGGCCATCTGTTGGCACTGCCCATTCTTCCCACTGGGCTTAGAGATGGCACAAACACCCACGGTGCTTCTTTCAATGGATAGTGTTGTGTTTCAGTTCTTACTTGTGAAGAAAGGTTTTCTCCATCTTTAGATTTTGCTCATCCCCAGTTCTATAAGATGAAAGTCTACATCGAAGACTTAAACTCCATAAAAGGAAAGTCTTCCTGCCTGATACTCACAAGAAAAAAATTTATTGGGCTCCTAAGAAATGATTTCACTGGGATTCATCTGGCAATGACAGTGGAAGTCAAAATGATACATACACATCCAGTGGAGTATTTCTTCATCCCAAGCTTCACCTCAGGCCATGATTACCAGACTTAGCAAATAAACATATAGAATGCCCAGTTAAATTTCAATTTCTGCTAAGCATCACACTTTGGAAGGGTGTAGGGAAACATACTTATACTAAAAATTGATAATAAATTAAGATTCTAATGAATGTCTTTTGGGATATTGCATATATATGCCTTTGTGTGTGTTAGTTACTCAGTTGTGTCTGACTCTTTGTGACCCTATAGACTGGAGCCGCAAGGTTCCTCCATCCAAGTGATTCTCTAGGCAAGAATGCTGGAACGGGTAACCATTCTCTTCTCTAGGGAATCTTCCCAATCAAGGGATTGAACTCAGGTCTTCTGCACTGCAAGTGAATTCTTTAATTTCTAAACCACCAGGGAAGCTCATATATGCCTTTACATATTTACAAACATACCCATGTATATTTAAGTATGCTTAACCTCACATATACAGATGACACCACCCTTATGGCAGAAAGTGAAGAGGAATTAAAAAGCCTCTTGATGAAAGTGAAAGAGGAGAGTGAAAAAGTTGGCTTAAAGCTCAACATTCAAAAAACTAAGATCACAGCATCTGGTCCCATCACTTCATGGGAAATAGATGAGGAAACAGTGGAAACAGTGTCAGACTTTATTTTGGGGGGCTCCAAAATCACTGCAGATGGTGATTGCAGCCATGAAATTAAAAGATGCTTACTCCTTGGAAGAAAAGTTATGACCAACCTAGATAGCATGTTGAAAAGGAGAGACATTACTTTGTCAACAAAGGTCCATCTAGTCAAGGCTATGGTTTTTCCTGTGGTCATGTATGGATGTGAGAGTTGGACTGTGAAGAAAGCTGAGTGCCAAAGAATTGATGCTTTTGAACTGTGGTGTTGGAGAAGACTTTTGAGAGTCCCTTGGACTGCAAGGAGATCCAACTGATCCATTCTAAAGATCAGCCCTGGGTGTTCTTTGGAAGGAATGATGCTAAAGCTGAAACTCCAGTACTTTGGCCACCTCATGTGAAGAGTTGACTCATTGGAAAAGACTCTGATGCTGAGAGGGATTGAGGGTGGAAGGAAAAGGGGATGACAGAGGATGAGATGGCTGGATGGCATCACCGACTTGATGGACATGAGTCTGAGTGAACTCCGGGAGTTGGTGATGGACAGGGAGGCCTGGCGTGCTGCAATTCATGGGGTCACAGAGTCGGACATGACTGAGTGACTGAACTGAACTGAAAGAATAATATATTTAATTATGAAAATCTTTATATTAAGTACCTTACTGTAGGAAATTATTGGTTATTTTTTTCTCTTTAGGGTATCATGAATAATATTCTGAGGCTAGGAGGGAAGAGGTGGCAAGAATACAGGAAGAAGTATACAAAAAGGTCTTTATGACCCAGATAACCATGATGATGTGATCACTCACCTTGAGCCAGACATCTTGGAGTACAAATTCAATTGGCCTTTGGCAATATCACTATGAACAAAGCTAGTGTAGGTGATGGAATTCCATTTGACCTATTTCAAACCCTAAAAGATGATGCTGCTAAAGTGCTACTCTCAATATGCCAGCAAATTTGGAAAACTCAGCAGTGGCCACAGGACTGGAAAAGGTCAGTCTTCATTCCAATATCAAAGAAGGGCAATGCCAAAGAATGTTTAAACTACCTCACATTTGCACTCAATTCACATGCCAGAAAGCAATGCTCAAAATTCTCCAAGCCAGGCTTCAACAGTACATGAACCAAGAACTCCAAGATGTTCAAGCTGGATTTAGAAAAGGCAAAGGAACCAGAGATCAAATTGCCAATATCCATCAGATTATAGAAAAGCAAATTACAGAAAAACATCTACTTCTACTTTACTGACTGCGCTAAAGCCTTTGACTGTGTGGGTCACAACAAACGGTTGGAAATTTTTAGAGAGATAGGAGTACCAGGCCACCTGACCTGCCTCCTGAGAAATCTGTATGCAGATCAAGAAGCAAGAGTTAGAACCAGACATGGAATAACAGATTGGTTCCAAATAGGAAAAGGAGTGTACATCAAGGCTGTATATTGTCACCCTGCTTATTTAACCTATATTCAGAGTACAAAATCCTGGAATGGATAAATCATAAGCTTGAATCAAGATTGCCAGGAGAAATATCAATAACCTCAGATATGCACATGACACCACACTTATGGCAGAAAGAGAAGAGGAGCAAAAGAGCACCTTGATGAAGGTGAAAGAGGAGAGTGAAAAAGCTGGCTTAAAACTCAACACTCAAAAAATGAAGATCATGGCATTGGCCCCATTACTTCATGGAAAATAGATAGGGAAACAATGGAAACAGTGAGAGACTTTATTTTCATGGGCTCCAAAATCACTGTGGACAGTGACTGCAGCCATGAAATTAAAAAGACACTTGCTCATTGGAAGAAAAGTGATGACAAACTTAGACAGTGTAGTAAAAAGCAGAGACATTACTCTGCTGACAAAGGTCCGAGTAGTCAAACCTATGGTTTTTCCAGTAGTCATGTATGGATGTGAGATTTGGACCCCAAAGTGGGCTGAGTGCCAAAGAATTTGATGCTTTTAAACTGTGGTGTTGGAGAAGACTATTGAGAATCCCTTAGATCAAACCAATTAACCCTAAAGGAAATCAACCCTGAATATTCATTGGAAAGACTGATGTTGATGCTGAAGCTCCAATACTTTAGCCACCTGATGTGAAGAACTGACTCATTAGAAAAGATCCTCATGTTGGGAAAGCCTGAAGGCAGGAGGAGAGGGGACGACAGGGGATGAGATGGTTGGAGGGCATCACCTACTTGATGGATGAATCTGAGCAAGCTCCGGGAGATGGTGAAAGACAGGAAAGCCTGGTGTTCTGTAGTCTGTGGAGTCGCAAAGATTTGGCCACAACTGAGCAACCGAAGAACAAAAGGAGGATATCATTTAGTTTTTTCTCGGGTATTTCCTCTAAATCAAGATTTTATGCCAGAAAGTGAAGTTTTTAAAGAAAAACCTCAAGTATTTTATTTTTATCATTTTATCAAAGTTTATTAATGACGGTAGAGCTCAAAACACTAGGAACTGGAAAGTGCAGCATTGCTACCACGATGCCCCACAAACACCCACCATTGGGGGTACGCCTCTTGGGTTTGGAGTAATTTGAGAAAGAAAATCCAGGTTCTAGTCAGGTGTGGACAAGGAGCTTGGCCGCCCTGTCTGCTAGTGCAGCGCGTTCCAGGATTTCAGACTGGATGGCCACCCTCCCTGTACCGTTGCCACTGTCCCACCCCTGCCACTGGCACTGGTTTCTCCAAATCTCTCTACGACCTTCTGTCAACTGTGGTAGAACTTCCTCTTTCTCTCAGCCCAGAGTAGTTTCTTCAGATGTTAACAATGAAGTCATTTACTACAAAATAGAGACAAATCTTTCACCTCACTTTGATACAATGAATTCTTGTCTCTCATCTTTCTTTGTTTATAATTTAGTATTTCCTATACATTTTATCGCCATGACAATTTTAAAAAGAATTTTTTTTTAAATTTAATTCTCAAGTAGCTAATTATAATGTTAATAAGGACCAGTACAACTCATATACTGTTCTAGGAACAGGTTCTAGCATAAACTGAATGATTTTGTGAGGGTTGCAGATGGAGAAGGCAATGGCACCCCACTCCAGTACTCTTGCCTGGAAAGTCCCATGGACGGAGGAGCCTGGTGGGCTGCAGTCCATGGGGTCGCTAAGAGTCAGACACAACTGAGCGAGTTCACTTTCACTTTTCACTTTCATGCATTGGAGAAGGAAATGGCAACCCACTCCAGTGTTCTTGCCTGGAGAATCCCAGGGACGGGGGAGCCTGGTGGGCTGCTGTCTATGGGGTCGCACAGAGTCGGACATGACTGAAGCGACTTAGCAGCAGCAGCAGCAGCAGCAGCAGACCAGAAATATGTTGTTGTTCACACTTTTCTGATGAGGAAACCAAGGCAAGAGCAGTTAACGTGGCCAGCTTCACTCAACTAGTTAGTGGTAGATCAAGGTCTGTGAACCGAGGCCATTCACCTCCACCTCTTCTACTCCTAAAGTGAAATTATCTGGGTGATATTCAAAAAATAAAAGAGGACAAATTTTCACCACAAAGGCAGATTATACAGGAGTTTGTAGACTATACCTCAGATGTTATAAATGATGATGTTTCTTTCAGTCATTGCAGTTGTAATAAGGGTGAACCAATTTCTCCTAAGTTCTATATCTCATTTGTAAGACATTAGCTAAGTTGACAATCATAATAATGTATGTGAAATCATAGGGATCTTTTCCAACTGAATTTGACTGAAATACCAATTATTTCTCACTAATCAGCCAAATATTAATAGTACTGACAGAGCTTTTTCTACTCTTGACTCTTAATATAGGTTTTAATGTATTTTTTAAACGATAACAGATTTTTCAAGAAAACCTATGATTCATGCAGTTTTCTAGAGGGCAATGAAACCCAGAACAATGTACTGAAGTGCCGAGATCAATGCAGTCAGCGTGCCCTCTAATGTGGGGGGATTTTCCAGAGTACTGTACAATAAAAACTCACCTTCCCCCACATAATAGCTTTCCTCTAGTTTATTTACATCTCCTACCTCATCATTAGTCTAAGTCCCAAATATTGCAGCTGCATCCCCAGTAGATATGTCCCCACAGACTCCATCACCTGAAGCAACGTACTAAGGCAGAATCATAAGTGCATACTTATACTGAGGCAACAAGGTCAGTGGGGTCAAAATCTTTGCTTTATTAATTTATTACTCAGAGATGACAAGAAATATCCTGATGGTACAAAAACATTTGTTTTTTTTTTTCCATAATAGGAGTATTTGACATTTAAATTGTGCAAATGTTTTATATGAGTGAGTGAATGAAAATCATTCAGTCATGTCCGACTCTATGCGACCCATGGACTATACCCCATGAAGAATTCATGGAATTCTCCAGGCCACAATACTGGATTGGGTAGTCTTTCCCTTCTCCAGGGGATCTTCCCAATCCAGGGATCAAACCCAGGTCTCCCTCATTGTAGGCAGATTCTTTACCAGATGAGCCACAAAGGAAGCACAAGAACACTGGAGTGGGTTCAGTTCAGTTCAGTCACTCAGTCGTGTCCGACTCTTTGCAACCCTATAAATCGCAGCATGCCAGGCCTCCCTGTCCATCACCAACTCCCGGAGTTCACTCAGACTCATGTCCATTGAGTCAGTGATGCCATCCAGCCATCTCATCCTCAGTCATTCCCTTCTCCTCCTGCCCCCAATCCCTCCCAGCATCAAAGTCTTTTCCAGTGAGTCAACTCTTCACATGAGGTGGCCAAAGACTGGAGTTTCAGCTTTAGCATCATTCCTTCCAAAGAAATCCCAGAGTTGATCTCCTTCAGAATGGACTGGTTGGATCTCCTTGCACTCCAAGGGACTCTCAAGAGTCTTCTCCAACACCACACTTCAAAAGCATCAATTCTTCGGTGCTCAGCCTTCTTCACAGTCCAACTCTCACATCCATACGTGACCACAGGAAAAACCATAGCCTTGACTAGATGGACCTTAGTCAGCAAAGTAATGTCTCTGCTGTTGAATATACTATCTAGGTTGGTCATAACTTTTCTTCCAAGGAGTAAACGTCTTTTAATTTCATGGCTGCAATCACCATCTGCAGTGATTTTGGAGCCCCAAAAAATAAAGTCTGACACTGTTTCCCCTGTTTCTCCATCTATTTCCCATGGAATGATGGAACCGAATGCCATGATCTTCGTTTTCTGAATGTTGAGCTTTAAGCCAACTTTTCCACTCTCCTTTCTCGAGCAGATCTTCCCAAACCAGGAATCAAACCCAGGTTTCATGCACTGCAGGTGAATTCTTTACCAACTGATATGTCGGAGAAAAGATAATCACCTTCCTTAGATCATTGCTGCCCAACCCATTTCTCAATAAAACCAAAACTTTGTGAGGAAGAATCAAATTATACAATATAAATTTTTTGTGATTTTAAGGTAATCTGCCTATGTTTCCACATATTCCTAGTGAAATGAGGCAAAGAGAAGGAGAAAAACTTAGTTTTCTTTTCTCCACAGTGATCAGGTTCGTGCTAATATTTTTTGTTGAAAGAGAATGTGGAAGCAGCAGAATTGGACTTAACTGCAAAAGCAAACTATGATCCCCCTGCCACTGAATTCTCAGTTTTCAAATACCATTCTCTAAAGTTACCAAGGACCCTAGGACAGATAGCTAATTCTAGGACGGAGGCAGATAATATGCAACATGAGCCCTGGAGCACTGGGCAGTACCAGAAAGCAATGCTCCAAAGGCAAAAGCAAAAGGTCTTGGCAAAGACATTCAGGTGTCATTGGAAGGAGCCTCCGATAGTCAAAATGGGAATAATCTGAGTGACAAAATAAGTAACTTGACATTGGATTTCTTTTTTTTTTTAATTGGTGGAGTAAAAGAGTGTTTTTTGTTTTTGTTTTTGTTTTCTTTTTTCTTTTTTTAAAATTAATTTTTATTTTTTAGTTTGTTTTGCTTTACAATACTGTATTCGTTTTGCTATACATTGACATGAATCTGCCACGAGTGTACATGAACTCCCTATCCTGACCCCCACCTCCCCCCTCCCGCCCCACACCTTCTCTCTGGATTATACCCGTGCATCAGTCCCAAGCATCCTGCATCCTGCATCAAACCTGGACTGGCGATTCGTTTCACTTATGATATCACCTATGTTACACTGCCACTCTGCCAACCCATCCCACCCTCTCCCTCTCCCACAGAGTAGACAGCCCTATCCTGACCCCCACCTCCCCCCTCCCGCCCCACACCTTCTCTCTGGATTATATGCCTGGATCCATAATGACATAAACAAGAGAATCAATAAATAAATGAGAGAGAAAAGAATTCCAAATAATATAAAAAGAAATACCCCTCTTCTGAGGTAAAATTTCAATTCCACTCCTTCAGGTTATTTGTGGATTTGTGTTTTGCTTCCAATGACTAGACTGTGGAAAGGGCAGCTAGTAACTCTAGGAAAAAATTGACAAATGCTGCCTTAAGCAAGTGATTAAGTTAACACCAATAGTACTAACGCATGTTGATACCGTGTGCCACCTGACAAAATGTGCTGAAAAGGGCATTTAATCTCAGAGCTATTCATCCCAACACACATCACACAAGTCTAATAATGAGAAAGCTTCAGCCAGTCAGTCCCAGATTGAGGGCCAGTCTCCACACACCTCCTCAAGACTGAAAATCATGGAAAGAATGATACATTATCATGTATTATCATGGACTTGAAGAGATCCAAGAGACACGAAAAATTGCCTTAGATTAGATCTTGGAATATAAAAAGGGGCATTTGTAGAATCACTGATGAAACCTAACTAAATAGTAATATACCAATGATATAATATGAGATGACATCATTATGGGAAATTGAAATTGCTGAGGGGTATATGAATTCTGTTTTAACTTCGTTAATTTTCCTGTAAATTTGAAAAATTAAATTTTATTAAAAAAATAGACCATGACCTGTAACCATAGGCAAGAAACTAAGGAAGGTGATCCTGACAGATGTGAGGTTAAATTTATTAGAGTATGATATTCTAGCACCGCTTAGAAAGTGAGGCTAGAGACCCAAATACTTGTGCTCTTCTTCAGAAAACTTTCCAAACCACTGAAGTCATCAAAAATGAGGACAGTAGGCACAAAACCAAGCCATCTTTGGCTTTATCTAGAGTGTGACATTATCTTTGTTGCTTTTGAATGATTCACTGTATATAATGGCAGGCAAGTATCTCAATCAGTAAAGAATTTGCCTACAATGCAGAAGACCCAGCTTTGATTCCTGGTTCTGGAAGATCCCCTGGAGAAGGAAATGGCAACCCATTCCAGTATTCTTGCCTGGAGAATCCCACGGACAGAGGAGCCTGGCAGGCTACAGTCCATGGGGTCACAAGAGTCAAACACAACCTAGTGACTGAACCTCCACCACCGTTCTATATATTAGACAAGTGAAATTTTTATTTTAGTATGATTTTAGTATGATTTATTCAAGCAAAATGACTGTAAAGGCAGTGTCAAAAATGAAGATAGTTGTAAAACTGAGAGAACGTCTTTTCTTTAATGTACCTTAATAGCACTTCTTCAATTCGCACAGTCTAGACATGGAAGGCATAGAGTAATAACTATTTCTGTTTCTGAAGTTGGTTGCTATGGTTACTCTGCAGCTGTGATGTAACAAAGAAAATTATCAAGACTTTTTATGAAAAGGCAGATACAGCTTAGCTTTGCACAATCTCATTAATAATTTCAGGGGGGAGAAATAAATGTATATTGAAAATTCAAGAACATGTATGAAGGTGTGAAACTCTGTGCCCTTGAGGAATATGAAGAATAGACTTTTCTTTCTGAAATGAGAACACTTTCAGAACATTATGGTAATCATTTCCCATGCAATGGGTGAATATATTTGCATAGGAAAACACTTAATAATATATATATGTATGCAGATTTGTATATATGCAAAACAGATAGGGTAGAGGCAGCAGATGTATTATTACATATGTGATGAACAAAAAAGGATTACCCGAACATTGTCTCCAAGGTTGTCAAACAAACCAAATCCTTTGATATACTTGCTGGTGTATATTTAGATACTCCACTCCAGGACCAAAAATTATGACATACTGAGCCACTATTCTTGCTTTCTGGGGCTCTTAGGTAAATTGTCTTAGAAAGAGCAGGTAACTAACATTTGAAAAGTTTGAGTTTTAATAAAAGTCTTTAATTTTGCCCTCTTCAAACTTCAACAAAGAACACTTTACATGTGATATGCTGGAATATTAATCACAATACACTACTGCATAGTAGATGCCAAATGTCAGGACCTTAATATGCAAAATATATTCTTCCTGCTTAAATGGGAACTTGACTCTGTTTGCCTTTAAGTTTCTCTTTGTCTCAGGTTCCTTGAGAGAGCTGATGTCATAACTTGACTGTAAAGGAAATAATGCACATACAGCTATTTGATTAGTAACAAGGGTAAAATCCTTCTAATATAACCTGATCAGAGGTCAGTTTGGGGTCCCTCTCACAGAACAAGCAGATTTTAGGGACTGGATTAATACTGATCTCTAGACTTGAATTTCCCACTAATAAAGGGTAATATAATGTAGTCTAAGACTTTATATTTGTTCAGATCTTTTAACTCCTGAGGAACTAATATGCAACAACTGAATAAATAATTCCACACTCTGTTTCAGCAGCTCAGATGACCTCTAGGGGAGCAGATGATCAACCATATTCAGAATCAAAGATGGAAATGAGTCATTACCATTTGGAGAATCAAAAGTAGAAAGCTGTTTTCTACTTGGTTATTGGTTGATTTACATATAACTGTAAAATATATAAGCATCAACTGTGACTAAATTTTCATCTTAACCTTAGAGGAAAAATATTTTTGCAAAAATAAGTAAATAAAGATAATAAATAAGGTATAAAGGAAGCTATGCCTTTCAAAGTTCTATCTTTCAATGAAAAAAATGTTTTAATTCAGAAATTGTATTTTCTAAAGTGATTACTTTAACCTGACTTTGTATTATTTTCTAGAATTTTCCTTTGGAGTTCTCACAGGTGACCTTTTATTTTCTGTTTTATTTGTGCCACTATAGCTGGACTGAAAACCCTCGTGTTCAGAATCAAAGCTTTATACAGTCATATTTTGCCTGTGCTGAGCAAATTTTCAAGCTGTTAGAGGGTACAAGTTTATGATATAAAATGAAAGAGTTAAATTGAGCTCATATAAATTGTTTCAGCATCTTTGTGGTAGAAGCTATTTTAGTTTGGGAGCTTACTGTTCTAGCATTAGTGTTTTCTTTTTTAACTCAGAATCTTCTGAGGAAGTGTTGATATACCTGATATTATATACTGGCCTTTAGAACTATTTTCACCTCCTTTCTCAAATGCTGTTATTCGAAGATCTGAACTCATATCCTGGAAAGTTTGGCCTTTGACTCTTATTTCCCTGCATAAACATCATAATGGCAACTTCTATTTTCAAATTTAAGCTCTCTCTTTCAGAATTTTAATCCAGTTAGTCCTTTCCCTGCAGTGTGTAATCAATACTCAGGGCTTATTCTGTCTTTTTCGAAGAGTTTTCATTATAAAAGTTAGTAGCTTTGTAGTCTCCCCTCACAGCTCTATTTCCAGGAAAATAAATGAAAAAAAACTTCTTTGGTTATGCCCAATTAATTGGTATTTCCTCCTGTGCTTTCATTAATTTCATTTAATGATTAATATTAAACAACTTGGCTTTAGTTAAACCAAATTGTGTCCAAGTTACAAATTAAACAGTCTTAATTTTGGAAGAGGAATTGAGTTGTGCCTATATACTATTAAGGGGGACATAGCATCACACTGTTTAGGGAAGTGATTAAAATAAAATTTATTACACAACTTATAGATAGTTTTATGCATATATTACTCCCATATACAAGACATTTCCTACCCAACTAAGCAGTCTTTTTAAGGACTTCTAACTCTACACTATCACTGTGAAAACCTCATCTGATACTTGAAGATTATTTTGTGACATTGACTCAATTGGCTTCAAATGCATACCATTATTGACTGGTGACTCAGCTCTCTGAGCATTTCACCTACGAAGTTTGGTTTCTTTTTACTGTCATAATGGATACAGAGATCACCGATGTCAACTTAGGAGCATAATCAGTCATCTTTTGTGGAGTTCCCATCTCAAAGAGCTATTCTTGTTCATGTTTGTGCTCCAGTTAAGATGCCCTCTAAATACAACATACATTTTCTAGTTTGATGACTGAAGGGAAAAATTGGATCAAAATTATTGATTTATATTAATGTTCCATAGGAAACCTGAGAACTCTTTTTTATATCTTCTACAAGGGAAGCATTTTTTAATTTATTAACTTCTTACTACTTAGACAGTTGGTGTGTTTAATTAATATATTTTCTCTTGAAAAATAGATTCACAGGAATTTATGAAAATATCATGTACATAGTTTATTATTTACTTGAGCTGAGATTTATACAAAGAAAGTTTTCTATAGTTGAGTATACTTATATAAAATGTTTTATGAAAGAAAAGATACCAAAATTTCATTGAAAATATATGGAATTTTATCATAGAACAAAGATTTCCATTAACTCTGCCTTACCATAGTTGACAAAACCTATGTGCAACTTTAAGAAAAAATAGGTCAGAAAAAGAAAGAAAGGATAGTTATACAGAATTTTGGTCTCTTCTACTCACTTGTTAAGAATAATAATAAAAAAAAACTTTGAACATAAGTCTATTGAATAATCTATTAAAATGATTAATAGAAACATATTCTTAAATTTATAACAGGAAATAAAATTGCTTGAGGAAGTCAAACAATTCCAGACAGTGTCCCTTCACACCAACAGAAGAAGCATCAGCAGCAGCCCAATATTTAAAAATTAAAATCTGCACTGGAGCCAAGGGCTGTGCTCACAAAATAGCCAATAAAAGGCAGTTGTAATTGCTGGGAAAATAAATTGCTGAGGAGAGCATGTGACAAAAGCAATTAATTTTTTTTTCTTTTTCTAACCATGAAATGTCCTTCCCCCCCAAAAAAATATAGAACCTTTCTTCCAATAGAAAATGGAGTAGAAAAGAATAATGTTAGAAAAAAAACTTTATTCTTCCTCTGACATCAGCCTGAAAAAATCTTTCTGTTTTTCCTAGGGACATATTTACATAGGATTTTGTTGTGCTCTAAAGTTCGATTCAAATGTAGCTGCTAACAAGGCATGTCTTTGCCTCTTAAAGCTCTCATGGACTCTCTCCTCTTCTAATTGCCCAGGGAATGTGCGGTATCAAGATCCTTGGGCTCAGCTAATCGCTCCTAAGTGCTAGAAGCCGGAGAGTTCTTTCAGAATGAACAGCCATCAGATATGGTGAACAGATGGCTGCTCCACAGTGTAAGGGCTACTCCCAAAGACACCCTTCATTTAGGAGGTGCCAAAAAGCCACGGATGGCTCTATTAACACAGTGGCTTTTTTATTAGCTAACTGAACTGAATGGCTTTTGATGTATTTAACTGAAATTTTAGAGAGCTTGCACAGGCATATTTTGTCCTAATAATTGTCAGTCTTCTCAATGAAAGATGCTTAACACTGACTGCATCTCAAATTCTCAGTAATTCACTGTATAACTTTGAGTTTTAGCTGATTCTTAAGTATAAATGAGTGCTTGCAATCAGGGAAAATGAAAACTCAATGGTTATTACTGTTTTGAAAGAATTGTACATTTTAAGGATTTGAATACTCCTCTGAAGTTAAAAAAAAAAAAAAGAATCAAAAAGGTACACTGTACCAGAAGACAAGGGGATATTTTTAAATTTTTATTTGTAATTATAAAAAAGATTTTGAAATTGCAAAGGGCACTCTTTTATATTTTTTGACTGAGGATTAGAGGAAGTAAAGCCTTTTAGCAAACTTTGAAAAAGGAAGTTGTCTTCTATAGTTCTCTGATGGGTTAGCACCAAAGAACGGGGGTGAGAACTTGGATAAGATTATCCTTGGGTAAGTCATTCCTTTGGTATAGGATTTATCTTTATAAAAATATATTTGATATTTCTGGTAAAAAAAAAGAAAACTTTTGCATTATTAGGTTCACAGTGCCGTTTGTTTTGCTTTTACTATAACTCATATGAAGAATTATCTGGCTATGAGACTAACTTGACTCAGGACTCAAAGGAAAACAGAGACCCCATGAATGGAATGAATTCTTTTGTTGTGAGAGCGTACAGAGTACTATCTGTACACCAGTTTAAGGAATTACAATGCTAAAACTATATGGTATGAACAGTAGGCATTCTTTTGCATTTCTGTTTTCTCTATTGAGAAGAAACCAATAACTTGGAGCATAAAAAGAAAGATCGTATCTTGGGGAGACTCATATTATTCAGCTTCCCTATTATGAGTCTAGAGTTTAAACATAAATCTTAAAGAACATAAAACTAGTCTTTTCAGGTAGACATTTACTAGCACCTTTCTTTCAACCTCCTATTCCCAGTCCTCAAAAAGTTCATCAGTTTGCTAATTGCTCACCGCAACCTAGGTTTTAATCACCTGATCCATCAACAAGCCTTCTCACACTTTCTTTATTCTTCTTGTCAGTAAGTGACATTCTTGGTAATGAAAACAACAAATCTATTGATAGCATCCCTCAATGGAGTGGAAGGCATCCTACATTAGCTCTGTCTTGGAAACCAGTCTATCCTATTACAATTGACCTTCTCTTGCTTATTACCACACAAATCATAGTCCTTCCCTCCCCAACCCCCATCTATTAGAGTAGCCTTTCAATTGCCTGACTGCAGTTGGTAATTGGATTCATGTTTGAAGCACAGCACTATAAGGAAAAGCCTGGAATAATTCAAATGGAACACCCTGGCCTAAGGCTGAGGCCATATGTTACACTCAGATTTGTATCACTGAAGCTTATTGCTTTAGCAACAAGGAAACCTATTCAAATGTCATAAAATTGTTTTATTTTAGAAGTTAATTTATTTAAATCTGTTGATGTAATCTAATGTCTACAAAAATCATGATATTAAAGGGATGGAAAAGTTACTTGACTTTGTAAAATATTTAAAAGAAAGGAAAAATACTTGGTAAATTATCCTGTCTAGCCTGCTGAATTTTGTATTCTGCCACAAGTAGCTTTGAATGAAGTAATATAAAAATTAGAGACCACCAAAAAGCCAGTGATTTGGCAGCTAGTATTTCTTTAATGCTCACCACTTGATATATGCCTAAAAACATTCTAGATTTGCATTATCTACCTCAAACTGATGTTTCTATCTAGGCTACTAAGAAAGAGACAAATACTTCCTAGTAAATTCATAGTTTGTGATAGAATAGTACAAAATGTTTAGAAACACATATGAAAGTGACAAACAATGATTTAAACATGCATGTCATTCATAGGTTTGTGGTGTCCTGCTAAACTTTATAGGTTACCCCATGCCTTACATTCTTTAAAATGGATCTTAAGAATGATTTTATAAATTCTGAAATGCTAGAGTGAGTTTCACTGTGAGAGATAGAACTGCTCTCTGGAGAAATATTGGTTTCCTCAAATCACTACATATTCAGTCAGTAAGTGAGCAGTCACTCAGTCATGTCCAACTCTTTGTGACCCCATGGACTACAGCACACCAGGCTTCCCTATCCATCACCAGCTCCTAGAGTTTACCCAAACTCATATCCTTTGAGTCGATGATGCCATCCAACCATCACATCCTCTGTCGTCCCCTTCATCTCCTGCTTTCAATCTTTCACAGCATTAAGGGTCTCTTCAAATGAGTCAACACTTTGCATCAGGTGGCTAAAATATTGGAGTTTCAGCTTCAACATCAGTCCTGCCAATGAACACTAAGGACAGATCTCCATTAGGATGGACTGGCTGGATCTCCTTGCAGTCCAAGGAACTCTCAAGAGTCTTCTCCAACACCACAGTTCAAAAGTATCAATTCTTCAGCACTCAGCTTTCTTTGTAGTCCAACACTCACATCCATATATGACTGCTGGAAAAATCATATC
>SJXQ01004266.1:0-158459 GCA_006408695.1 Aepyceros melampus | reverse complement strand
GATGCAGGATGCAGGATGTTTGGGACTGATGCAGGGGGATAATCCAGGGAGAGGGTGTGGGGGGGGAGGGGGTAAGTGGGGGTCGGGATTGGGAGTTCATGTACACTCATGGCTGATTCATGTCAATGTATAGCAAAACGAATACAGTATTGTAAAGCAAAACAAACTAAAAAATAAAAATTAATTAAAAAAATAGTATTTCTCTAGTCTTACTGGCATTTACATTTATAAGACATGGATTTGAAAAGACCTTTTGCTCTTAAAAAAATAAAATTAAAAAAATTTAATTGGAGGATAATTGCTTTATAATATTGTGTTGGTTTCTGCCACACATCAACATGAATCAGCCATAGGTATACATGCATTCTTATGCCTCAGATACTGTTTTCAGTGATAAGCTACTGTTTATGGATCTGGAAATTTTTACTCTGGTTAAGAGTGACCTTCCCCAGATGCATGGGATATAAGAAAGGGGAAAAAAAAAAAAAACTGGCTGGAACAGAACCAACTTTGGGTTTTTCACCTAGGCACGTTATTTGTAGTCACTTTTATTAGAACTATTGCAAATGCTGACGACTTAGTGAAGTTGCTCGGTCGTGTCTGACTCTTTGTGACCCGATGGACTGTAGCCTACTACGCTCTGTCCGTGGGATTTTCCAGGCAAGAGTACTGGAGTGGGGTGCCATTTCCTTCTCCAGAGGATCTTCCTGACCCAGGGATCAAACCCAGGTCTCCCGCACTGTAGGCAGATGCTTTATATCTGAGCCACCAGGGAAGTCTCTTAGGTCACCTGCAATTTTTCTTTTGGTCAGTGTTATCTGACTAGGATAGATGGGAGCATGACTAAGGTATCCCGATTTCTGAGAAAATCAGGTCCTAAATCAAGCACAAGAACAAGCTGGCCCCAGTGGTCATATACGCTCCCCAGAATGAGGATCCAATAGCATGAGTGAGGATAATGTTTCATTCAAAGCCTCACAAAGATGACTAACTCCTCAAACCTGATGCCTCTGTGTCTTGGGAGATGCAGCCTCGGGACAGTCCTAACAATGAACAGTAATGTGATGGTAAGAAAGAACTAAACACTCAACTAAGGCAGGACCTCTGACTATTTAAGGCTTAGTGAACTTGGGGACACAAGAAGGTTTCCACAAGTTGTTGAAGGCAGAGAAGAAGCTGCAGGTCAGGAGCCCCATGCATTGATAGAGACCAAGCTGGGGAAACTCACTGCATAAACGAACCTTAGCCAGGCTGCAAAGAGATACCTACTTCCTTCCAGGGCAGAGCACTTGACCACAGGCAAATGATATGCCTGAGTGAAAGACCCAAGGATGGCTTTGCTCTGTCTGGGGAATATCAGCCACCACTCTATAGGAGTGACCTGCTGTGCACACCCATGCCTGTATCATTGCTTCGGTTTCCTAAATCATCTCCCTGCTCCCCCCTTCTTGCTCCTTCTCATCCACTCACTACCCTACAGACAGAGGAATCTTTTTAAAATGCAAATCTGATGCCCTAGTTAAGATTTCCTTTCATTCGAAGAGACAGAGTAATTTACTTACTCCTTAAAACATTGGAATAGGCAGAAATATTATCCTTATTTTGTAAATGAAAAGGCTGAGGCCTAGAGAAGTAACTTGCTCACAATCACACAGGTAGCAAGCAGCAATGTGGGGTCTGAACCTGGGCTGCTAACATTGCTTTATAGCACTTTCCAGGCTTCTGCTCCCTATCACCCGAAGACAGAGTCTAGAATCTGTGACCTGATTTATGAGACCCTGCATGAGCTGAGCTGTGCTTAGTCGCTCAGTCATGTCCAACTCTGTGCGACCTCATGGACTGTAGCTGGCCAGGCTCCTCTGTCTGTGGGATCCTCCTCCAACTTCACCTTATACCATGTTGTCACTCATGGGTCATGTTCCAGCTGTATATTCCTCACACACATTTGTACAACACGGGTATACGTGAGTACACATTTATATATGCACATCGACTTACATAAATACAGGTATAAATTATATACCTAAGCATTTATATAAATTTTCATGAATATATAAGAGGCTTTTTGGTATACTAATTAAGAACACAGACTCTAGGGCCAGATAGCACTGATTCACATTCTGACTCTGCCACTTATTAGCTGTGGGATCTCTAACAGTTATTTCAATATTTTTAAGTGTCTTTATCTAACAAAATGCAAAGATAGAATTTACCTCCTAGGCTCCTAGGAAAGATTAAACAAGTTAATATACATACTCCACTTAGAGTAAGTGCCTGGCAGGCAGTGAGTGGCTACATAAAGTTCCTTCCCAAATTTGCTTATGAAAATATGTTCCTTTTGCCAGAAACGGTCTTCTTTTTAACTTGGCCATCTACCCAGCCTTCAGAATTTGGCACAGACTGGTACCAGTTCCTCAGCTGGCCTTCCTGTGCCTCTAGGTTCCATGAGGCCTCCCCATCATGCGGGCCCTGAGCTCTGTGCATTTCCTCTGCAGCAAGCACCACCCCAGTCAGCATCGTGATGACTGTATTCTCTGTGAGACTGTAAACATCCTGAGGGCAGGGACTAGGTGTGTTTTCAACACTAGAGTATCTTCTGCATGCACAACTCGGCCTAGGCAGAGCAGAGGCTCAATAAATGTCTGTGCATAAATGAGTGAAGCCCATGAGACCCAAGTGCTGTAACCTGCCCTGGGGATGTGGGGTAGGCACTGGGAAGTAAGACAGGAATCTGGACCTGAAGGATATAGGCACAGGACACTGCTCTTCAGAGGTGGTATCTAGAAGCACCTCTAGATAGAGCAGCAATGACAGAAAGGGTGATGTGGCCTGCCAATATAGACAGAAGGTTGAGGCATCATAATTTAGGGAGCTGAGAGCAAACAGGATTGGGCTGAAGAAACACTTTGTTTTACAGATAAGAAAACTGGGCTTCAGTTACTTTGTCAGTTGTTTAATAACTGCTTATTGACAGAGAAGACCTCTTAAATGAATGTTCTTCAACTGTGCAAAGACTTGTTAAAAGGTCTCCTCTCCTTTCTATAAGAAATAGAAAATAAGGATGGAAAGAAATAGCTAAGCTGTGTTCATAGTTTGAGAAAGACTTCATGGTGATTGGACCTGACTGGGGTACTTAAGTGTCACCTGCAAATGGGGATCTCTCATTCTTTTACTGAGGGACTATCCTCTTGGGTGATTTCCAGCGTTTGTGTAAGGGACAGTCACAATTTAGCAGAGTTACATGTTCAGCAAAGTACAGCTCCTCCAATAAATTCTGGAGTTTCCCACAACGCCACTGCTCTACAGAAGATCAGCTATGTGCACAAAGTAAAGGAGGAACAAAAATCCTGTCTTGGGAAGTCAGGCCTGAGAATTCTAGAGGAGCCATTCCATACTGCAGAAATGTTGAGCCAGTATTTAAAATTCAGCTGGAGCAAGGAAGGTCAATGGTGACATAATGCTTTTCTTCCCTTTTATCACCTCTACTATCTACTAATCTTCCTTTCCCCCTTTTTATAAACTGGCTCATGGATGGGAGCAGGATGATGTAACACGCTTATAAGACTTTTACAGAATAGCAATCTTGGCAAGACCTGCCCGAGCTTTGACAGACAGAACCAAAATGCGAAGCAAGCTAGACAAATTGAAGTGCTGGCCTGAGTGAAATGATGTGTGATTCAATAAGGGGAGATGCATTTCACTTTAGAAAGAAGCACACAGTTGATTAATGGAAAATGGAAAAGGAGTGATTAGCTGACAACGTGGAGAAAGGACCAAGGGCATGACAACACATCCTGTCAATTACAAAGCCAATGATGTATTTTGGCAACTCAGGAAGCAAAATGCATTTTGAGATTCTTGAGCAGGCAGACAGTCAGGAGGAAAAAACGAATATAGAGGAGACTAGGCTCAACTGAACCTGAGGCTGGTGGTGGAAGAAGATGCAATGACAAGCATGTCAACACAACTGATGATGGACCCTCAGTGTGAGACTAAGGAACTGATTGGTTCAGTAATTATTAGTAAGGTCAAACTAATATAAGACTCACATAATTTCACTGACCTGTGTGTGTACATCTTGGATGGACACAGAGAATAATAGCTTCTGTATTTTGTCTAAAGTTGGTTTGGTCTGCTGTCTAAGTCTCTATCCTCTGGTTATCAGGATAAAATGAGCTTCTGTTCTATTCAGTTTAAACCCTAGTTGAATTGATGTTTCTAAGGACTCTTTACTAAGTGCTTATTCTTTTTTGAATCAAGATGCTGACTCTTGGCAAAACTGCAGCTTCCTCATCCCCTCCTTCTTTTCCTAAGATGATGTCTGGGTGGCCTCATATCCTGAAGGAGAAAAATGGATCACCAGGGCACAGTCCCAGGTGATGGCCATCGCTGGCAGCATGGCTGGTTGGGGCAGCTCTAACCTAGGTATACTGGCCTTTCCCTCTCAGATTGGTCAGAGCCTGGTACTGCTCTGCAGCCAACTACGGCCACCCTGCCCTGCTGGGGATGAGAAGTCCAGGCCTTGGGCCCACTCTCCATCCAGTGTTTCCACCCTAGGAGAGGTGTGGTCACCTCTTCCTGTCCTCGAGAATAACAGTAGCTCTTGCCTCAGCATATGTGATACATGGTAATTGAGGGCAGCTTGAGAAGGTAAATCTCATGGCCTCCTGTTGCCATGGCCATCTGTGGCCACATCTGGGTCTCCTGGCAGAGACAGGGGCAGAACAGGGACTGCTGTGAGGCCAACTCTTTCCAGAGTCCTAAGCAGAGAGCAGAGGCAAGATGTTCTCATTTATCTAACCCACCTCCCCTTTTCTGAGCCCAACCCTGAGAAAGGGGATGGGCTAGCAAGTCTACTGAACTCTGCCCCTCTGACAAGCTGGGCCTTTTTCTCTACATAGCAGAGTCCTCAGTACTGATTGATATGCTAAATAAATGATTTAAGGAATTTAGACCTATCTTCTTACAAGCTAATAGTGTGACTTCCAAGGTTTTTGTCTGGCTGCATAAGCCTTTCTTGTGTACAAGACATATTTCTTGAATATTCTTCCTATTCACATTGCTTCTGCACCAGACACAAAGTACTACCCCTCAGACAGATGTCTTGATCAAAGGCCTTTTACCATATTAAAAAGAGGCAAAAGAAAAATGCATGTGAATAATTTTATTATGCCAGATTCTTAATCAAGAGAAAGATTTAAAAGATGGATTAAAAAAAAAAAAGAACTTGGTTAAGTGTTTTCCACATGCCAGGCATGCTGTGTTCTCTCACTGAATTCTCATAACAATCCTGGAAGATAAAGTACTATCCCATTCATTTTCCAGAGCGGTCAGCTGTGTGTCAAAGGATCAAACAAGTTTCCCAGAGTCACAGGATAGATAATTTGCAGACCCAGAATTTGAATTCTAGTTTTTCTAACAGAAAAACATATGCTGTTTCCACTGTATCCCATAAATTATGTAGAGTGTTATATCCTACTGAATATAAAGCATTACCAGTAGTAGGCTGCTCTAATATTGTACATTCCACTAAAAAAGAAATGTACTGTCAATTATACCATGACACAATCTTTGTAAGACAAATACTAATTTCTGAGATGAAAAAACATGCATCTTAGAATGAATGAAACTTGGTAAATACAGTTCAAAGATTATGTGAGTAGCTGCTGTGTACGGTCTGGAGCAGAACACACCACCACCCAGGGTAAGGAAAGATCAAGAAAATGTTACCATAGACTTCAGCTATCAAGATATGGAAGCCTGAGTAAAGACAGAACCCTGTGAAATCAAAAGACACGGCGAACTACTAGGAAAACCTATGTCCAGTGAATCAAAGGAACAGCTATTTGGATCTAGGTTGTAAAGGGTGTAGAATGGACTGTGAGCCAAGATTTTAAAGTCTAGAAGACTGAGGAATGGTAACAACTGGAAAACTGGGCAAAGGGAGAAAGATGGGTTCCAATTTTGATACTTTAACATCAAAAAACAATTTAGTTCTGTTCAGTTGCTCAGTTGTGTCCGAATCTGTGACCCCATGGACTGCAGCACACCAGGCTTCCCTATCCATCACCAACTCCCAGAGCTTGCTCAAACTCATGTCCATCGAGTTGGTGATGCCATCCAACCATCTCATCCTCTGTTGTCCCCTTCTCCTCTTGTCTTCAATCTTTCCCAGCATCAGGGTCTTTTCAAAGGAGTCAGTTCTTTGCTTCAGGTGGCCTAAGTATTGGAGCTTCAGCTTTGGCATCAACCTTCCCAATGACTATTCGGGACTGATTTCCTTTAGGATTGACTGGTTTGATCTCTTTGCAGTTCTAAGGGACTCCCAAAAGTCTTCTCCAACATCATGGTCCAAAAGCATCAATTTTTCAGTGCTCAGCTTTCTTTATGGTCCAGCTCTCACATCCATACATGACTACTAGAAAAACCATAGGTTTGACTAGACGGACCTTTGTTGGCAAAGTAATGTCTCTGCTTTTGAATATGCTTCCTAGGTTGGTCACAGCTTTTCTTCCAAGGAGAAAGTGTCTTTTAATTTCATGGCTGCAGTCACTATCTGCAGTGATTTTGGAGCCCAAGAAAATAAAGTCTGATAACTGTTTCCACTGTCTCCCCATCTATTTGCCATGAAGTGATGGGATGGGATGCCATGATCTTAGATTTTTGACTGTTGAGCTTTAAGCCAGCTTTTTCCACTCTCCTCTTTCCCTTTCATCAAGAGACTCTTCAGTTCCTCTTCACTTTCTGCCATAAGGATGGTGTCATCTCTGTATCTGAGGTTATTGATGTTTCTCCTGGCAATCTTGATTCCAGCTTGTGCTTCATCCAGCCCAGCCTTTCTCATGATATACTCTGTATATAAGTTAAATAAGCAGGGTGACAATATACAGCCTTGATGTACTCCTTTGCCAATTTTGAACCAGTCTGTTGTTCCATGTCTGATTCTATTTGTTGATTCTTGATCAGCATACAGACTTCTCAGGAGGCAGGTAAGGTGGTCTGGTATTCCCATCTCTTTAAGAATTTTCCACAGTTTGTTGTGATCAGCATAGTCAATAAAGCAGAGGCATATGTAATTACCTTCTTGTAACTCTAGAGAGGAGCAGGTAAAGATGCTGACATGGGGCTCACTCACACAGGCACCAGCTTAAGTAGATGACATCTAACTGGGGGTCTAGAGATGAAAAAAGGCAGATAGGTCTGGACCTGTGCTGTCAAAGGAGACATGAAGAGATGGAACCTCAAGCAAAGAAGAGAAAATTCTAGACCAAGGGGCCTCAGGAAGCACCTTCACCAAGGATGAGCACTGGTCACTGGTGCCTTCAAGCAGTACCACAATGTCAATGTGGGGCAGAGAGCAGGTTTGGTAAGGTCTTCCTGCTGACTGGAGCTGCAGAGTTCACTCACACTTCCCTACACACTAGGAACTCAACACTTGCCTGGTGGAGAGAAGGAAAAGGACTGGGCCAGCCCAGGAGTTCCTGCTCTGAGACCAAGTTGTTACAGATAATTGCAAGAGTTTTTGGGAAATTAAAAAAATCCATATTTAGCAACACTTAAATATGTAACAAATGGCACTTATTAAGACAAGGACTGTTCATCTAATACTGGGAAATAAGCATTTCCATCATCTTCCTCTTTTAATTTCAAGTAAAGTTTAAGTCTTAAGATAGCAGGCAAATGAACTGTTTGACCATAAGTTTTAGTCTGTTGCCTCATTTAGTTACTTAGCCCCAATTCCGCAGCATATTTGAAAGTTGCATTAACTATTTCAGGTTATGAACCTGACAACTGTAGAAAGTTGCTCACCATCCAGTTCTATAAGAACTAAGTCATTAGCCACTGGAGTCACTGACCTTCAACACACCCTGAAAGGAGACTGGAGCCCTCTGTATTCTGGGTAACCTGGTGGGATAGGCGTTCGTATAAAATTTATGAACCTGGATTGCTGCATCTTTCCATAGTTAGAAAAGCACTAAAGTCATTAATTAAGATACCTGTTCCTGGTGACCAGAAGCAACCTTCTACTGAGACGCATGGTTTATTGCATGCTCATTACTTTGCCAAAATCACATACGTACCCCATCTCCCCCTTACCTCTTGGATCAGTTTCTCAGAGCTCTCTGAGAGGCTGTCTCCTGGGCTACAGTCCACAGTAAGACACCAAAAAACATGACTCATGGCTTTTACACTGTGTGTGTGTGTTTTGTTGTTGTTGACATACTCTACTAATGCAGTGTCCCAAAGTGATCAAATATGAGTTACTAATTTGACTAGTGAAAAATTATTTTCTAACCATCATCTGGATTTTTTTTAACATGTTCAAATGAATTTCCATCCCCACTGCAGCTCCTCTAATGAAGTCTCTCCATCACCTGCAGCAGGACACATCCCTGGGCTCTCCTCCCTGTTAGAATGGCCTCACCCTGACCACTCCCTCTAGAACTTCACAGACCCGCATGGAAGCCACTGACCACATACGGCTGCTGAGCACCTGAAATGTGGCCAGTCTGAATCAGAATGTGTTATGAGTATAAAATATACACTGGACTTTGAAGATTTAGTGTGAAAAAAAGAATATAGGATAACTCAGTAATTTTTATGTTGCTTATATGTTGAAAGAAGCAACAAAAAAGGATATAGGATAACTCAGTAATTTTTATGTTGCTTATATGTTGAAAGAAGCAACATAAATATTACTGAGTTATCCTATATCCTTTTTTCACACTAAGTCTTCAAAGTCCAGTGTACACAAGGCTGTATATGGTCACCCTGCTTATTTAACTTCTATGCAGAGTACATCATGAGAAACACTGGACTGGAAGAAACACAAGCTGGAATCAAGATTGCCGGGAGAAATAGCAATAACCTCAGATATGCAGATGACACCACCCTTATGGCAGAAAGTGAAGAGGAGCTAAAAAGCCTCTTGATGAAAGTGAAAGAGGAGAGTGAAAAAGTTGGCTTAAAGCTCAACATTCAGAAAACGAAGATCATGGCATCTGGTCCCATCACTTCATGGGAAATAGGTGGGGAAACAGTAGAAACAGTGTCAGACTTTATTTTTCTGGGCTCCAAAATCACTGCAGATGGTGATTGCAGTCATGAAATTAAAAGACGCTTACTTTTTGGAAGGAAAGTTATGACCAACCTAGACAGCATATTGAAAAGCAGAGACATTACTTTGCTAACAAAGGTCTGTCTAGTCAAGGCTATGGTTTTTTCCAGTGGTCATGTACGCATGTGAGAGTTGGACTGTGAAGAAGGCTGAGCGCAGAAGAATTGATGCTTTTGAACTGTGGTGTTGGAGAAGACCTTGAGAGTCCCTTGGACTGCAAGGAGATCCAACCAGTCCATTCTGAAGGAGATCAGCCCTGGCTGTTCTTTGGAAGGAATGATGCGAAAGCTGAAGCTCTAGTACTTTGGCCATCTCATGCGAAGTGTTGACTCATTGGAAAAGACTCTGAGGCTGGCAGGGATTAGGGGCAAAAGGAAAAGAGGACGGCAGAGGATGAGATGGCTGGATGGCATCACTGACTCGATGGGCGTGAGTGTGAGTGAACTCCGGGAGATGGTGATGGACAGGGAGGCCTGGCATGCTGCAATTCATGGGGTCGCAAAGAGTCAGACACAACTGAGCGACTGAACTGAACTGAACTGTTGAAATGATGCTTTGGATATAAAATGACTTAAATAAAATACATTCTTAAACTTTGTTTTGTTTTGTTTCCTTTTACTTTTTACAATGTAGTTGGAAAACTTAATTGCATTTGTGACTTGTACCTGTGCCTCCCATTATATTTCTTTTGCACAGCCCTGGTCAAAACTCTCAGCTTCTGGGTCTTATCCATTTAATCAATCAATTCACTGTAATCAACATTTATTATGTATGTAAGATGAAACAGGGTCTCTAAAATAGAATGGTGATAAAAATATATAAATAATATGACTTCTGACCTCAAGGAGCTTCCGGTTAGTGGGGAAAAAAAAACATTTTAAAAGCAATTAAAATAATATGATACATGCTATTAAAGTAGAAAATTTTCTAGTCATTGGCACGGGGGACAATTTAAGGGCACACCACATAGAGGGCACAGTGAGTCCGGAGACTCAGAGGAATAAAAAGAATCTATTTGGGAAACTGAACATAGATTGTTGTTACTGAGTCACTAAGTCATGTCTGACTCTTTCTGATCCCATGGACTGTAGCCTGCCAGACTCCTCTCTCCATGGGATTTCCCAGGCAAAATACTGGAGTGGGTTGCCATTTCCTTCTCCAAGAGATCTTCCCGGTCCAGAGATCAAGCCCATGTCTCCTGTATTACAAGTAGATTCTTAACATTGAGCCAGCAGAGAAGCCCACAGATGTAGATTATAAAGGCTAAAACAGGCTGCCTGTGGAGGAGGGGACAGACGGGACTCGGCAGTAGACTGGGGTGGGGAATGGGGGAAATGGAAAAGAGAACCTCACATTCCAGGCTGAGAAGTACAAAACGTGTCTTGTGGATGAAAGAGTCGATTTGTGTTTCAGAGATACCACAGCAGTAATACGATGGAGGAGGTCCGGGGATGGAGGGGTTGATGTTGGGAAGGAGAAGGAGATGAAGGTAAACAGGCCAGCAAGATAATCTACTGCATAGTCAAAGTGACAGTGATATAGACTAGGACAGATGGCACAGACTGGAGAAATATTGAGGAGGAAAGTCCGCAGGTATTTGGGATTTAGTGGTTGCTAAAGGTGAAGAAAAGAAAACAGGATTACTAAGAAGTGAAGTGAAAGTCGCTCAGTCGTGTCTCACTCTTTGTGACCCCATGTCCATGGAATTCTCTAGGCAAGAATACTGGAGTGGGTAGCCTTTCCCTTCTCCGGGGAATCTTCCCAACCCAGGGATCAAATCCAGCTTTCCCGCATTGCGGGCGAATTCTTTACTGGCTAAGCCACAAGGGAAGTCCAGGAATAACTGGAGTGAGTAGCCTATCCCTTCTCCAGGGAATCTTCCTGACCCAGGAATCGAACTGGGGTCTCCTGCATTGCAGGTGGATTCTTTACCAACTGAGCTATCAGGAAAGCCCTGGTTTCTAAGATGACGTGAGATAAATAGGAGGTGCCTGCTCAAAATGTTTGCTATCAGAAGGAATTCTTAATAAATGATACTAAGTTGAGTGGCTGGTTTTACTTCTTCTTTTCCAATCTGGATTCCTTTTATTTCTTGTTCTGCTCTGATTGCTGTGGCCAAAACTTCCAGAACTATGTTGAATAGTAGCGGTGAAAGTGGGCACCCTTGTCTTGTTCCTGACTTTAGGGGAAATGCTTTCAATTTTTCCCCATTGAGGAGAATGTTTGCTGTGGGTTTGTCATTATAGCTTTTATTATGTTGAGGTATATTCCTTCTATTCCTGCTTTCTGGAGAGTTTTTATCTCTCCAGATGTTGAATTTTGTCGAATGTCTTCTCTGCATCTATTGAGATAATCATATGGTTTTTATTTTTCAATTTGTTAATGTGGTGAATTACATTTTGAAAGAGACACATGTACCCCAATGTTCATCGCAGCATTGTTTATAATAGCCAGGACATGGAAGCAACCTAGATGTCCATCAGCAGATGAATGGATAAGAAAGCTCAGGTACATATACACAATGGAGTATTACTCAGCCATTAAAAAGAATACATTTGAATCAGTTCTAATGAGGTGGATGAAGCTGGAGCCGATTATACAGAGTGAAGTAAGCCAGAAAGAAAAACACCAATACAGTATACTTGCACATATATATGTAATTTAGAAACATGGTAATGATAAACCTGTACACAAGACAGCAAAAGAGACACAGATGTATAGAACAGCCTTTTGGACTCTGTGGGAGAGGGAGAGGGTGGGATGATTTGGGAGAGTGGCAGTGTAACATGTATGATATCATAAGTGAAATGAATCGCTGGTCTAGGTTCGATGCAGGATGCAGGATGCTTGGGACTGATGCATGGGGATAATCCAGAGAGAAGGTGTGGGGCGGGAGNGACTCTGTGGGAGAGGGAGAGGGTGGGATGATTTGGGAGAGTGGCAGTGTAACATGTATGATATCATAAATGAAACGAATCGCTGGTCTAGGTTCGATGCAGGATGCAGGATGCTTGGGACTGATGCATGGGGATAATCCAGAGAGAAGGTGTGGGGCGGGAGAGGGGAGGGGGGTCGGGGTTGGGAGTTCATGTACACTCGTGGCTGATTCATGTCAATGTATAGCAAAACGAATACAGTATTGTAAAGCAAAACAAACTAAAAAATAAAAATTAATTAAAAAAAAACTTCCTGTTTCCTGCTCTTTTAAGGCTTAGAGAAAAATGAATGAAAAGGATGCTGAGTGTATGACTAAGGAAAATAATGACTGAATGTTCTGTAGAGAAAAAGTATACACACAGTACTATGAGAGAAAGTAAGACGGAAACTAACTTGAAAGTGCCATTTTAGCTGAGATAACGATGTTGTTTGAGATAATGATGTTGTCCCAGATAATGAGAAGCTAAAGTGTTTTTGCTGAAGATAATGGTGTGTGCAAAGGACCTGGGGCAAGAAGAAACAGGACTTGAGTGACAAACTGAAAGAAGGGCCATGTTATTGATATGTATGAAGTAACAGAAGTATGAGATATAGTAAGATTATACCTTCTAAAGTTAAATGTTATTTTTCTCCCAAGATCATGTTCCATAGTTGTATTTTTAGTGTCTCCTGATATTTTGGCCTGGTGGCTCAGAGGTTAAAGCATCTGCCTGGAATGCAGGAGACCCAGATTTGATCCCTGAGTCAGGAAGATCCCCTGGAGAAGGAAATGGCAACCCACTCCAGTACTCTTGCTTGGAGAATCCCATGGGGGAGGAGCCTAGTGGGCTACAGTCCATGGAGTTGCAAAGAGTCGGACACGACTGAGCGACTTCACTCACTCAAGAAATCACCAATCAGTACACATGCAAACACACACACACACACACACACACACACACACACACACACACACTGAAGCTCAACTTACCAAAACAGCTACTATTATTTACTGAAGTTATTATTCCCATGGCCTCCCCTCTGACCCTGAGTGCTGCTCATCCCCCAAAGAGCAAAATCCTCCACAAAATTCAGGCCAGACCCAGAGGAGAGCACAGAAGTCCTCTGAGGTTTTGCCCCTCTTCCTAGTCCTTCTTTTACCTTACTGTTCTCTCAATATTTCATCCTACATAAGTTTTCTTCTTTTTTAAATTCTAGATGGCTCACTGCTTATCTACAGAAAAAATGCAATTCATAACAGGAAAGATAATTAAAGCATTATCAGAAAATATTGATTGTCAGAGGTCAGAATCAATCCAGAAAATTTCTTACATGCAGGCATTAGGATGTCACTGAAAAACATAACCAGCTTTGTGCTATGTAATGTAAGTTCATGACTCAAAACGCTCCTCTTTCCCAAATCCCTGACTTCCACCAGACTAGTTTGTTGGCAGGCATTACAGACTACTTAACCCTCCAGGCCTCCTATCTTTAGACCCTTTGTTCACTCTTCATTGAAATCCTCCCCAGTCATCTGTTCTCAACTCATCCTCACCTTCTGCTCTTTCCTTTGAACTGAACATACCATCTAATCTCACCCCACCTGTTCTAAATCTTTCCATTCTCTGGTTAACACACTACCCATTTCCTCACTCTCTTCTCAGAACATTCCATCTACCAACTGTTCCCAAACAGAACCTGGCTCTTCACTGAGGGTACAACTTCACATTCTCAGAGACACACTGCTTGTTCTCTAGATGCCCCATCCCTTGGGGTGAAAATGACATCAGCACATGCCTCTATTTGTACTAAGATGGAGAGCTCCGTATCCCTCCACATTTTGTATATAAGCCCTTTACTTCCTTTCAGCAGACTCTTGTCATGCCCCCTTAGGAATCAACTTCTCTACACTTTGCTCCCAGATTTCTTCACCCCAAATCCTGCAGTCATCCTGAATTATTTACTGTCCAGAAGGTGGATCCATTTGACATCCCAGCCTCTAATTTGCTCTCCTGGCTTTTACCACCTCCCTCCATGTATTCATCCTTTTGTGAGCCCCTTCTTTCTTCATTCAGCTTGAATCCCCATGTTTCACAACTTCAGCTATTCTTTTTTCATTGCCCATGACTTCCTTCCTCCATCGTCTTTCTGTCAACCTACCTAGAAAATCTCAACCCTTGGTAAATTCAACCGCACCTAGCTTGCTGGATAGAGATGAGGAAGAACTTTTTATAGTCGTTCAGAATTAAGGTCATAATAAGCTTCATGGTACCCAAACTCAACAGTGCCTGGCTATTCTAGATCTTTCTCTGATGTGCGTACAATCTCATTTTCCAGTGTGAATAATCCAACTTCCCCTGTTTTCTTGAAACTCCAACTTCATCAGCATCTCTCTTTCCACATATAACTTTGTTTTCTGTTTCAAAACAAAGATAGAGACATCAGAAAAGAACTCTCCAACTTACAACCTTACTTTTATCTGTGCTTGTGATTTTGTGTTTTGTTGCAGTTGCAGTGAAGTTTCTACAGCTTTCTCCTTTCTTTTAGGTGCTCTATTATCTTGTCCTGTCAACTATTCTTTCTCCCATATCTTCAAACCTCACTGCAAAACATGCAAACACTTGCTTTTTCTCAGGTTTCCACTAGGGCCCCTGTCACGCTCCCTTCCCCTTTTCAACAAATAGTATTGAATACTCTATCTTACTGTTTTTAATTCTTGACATATTATTTATTCTCAAGTCACAGCATCCTTATTCTTACCTGCAACACTCCAAATTCCCTAAGGAAGTTCCCTGGTGGTCCAGTGGTTAAGACTGCTTCCATTGCAGGGAGACTGGGTTTGATCCCTAGTGGTATTATTAAGCTTCTTCATGCCATGTGGTGCTGCCAAAAAAGAAAGAAAGAAATTTCCTAAAATTGTCTCAATATCCACCTGATTTTCTTGTCTCACAATCAAGTGGAAACTCCTTAAGCCTTAATTTACTTCTATCTGGGAAGCACTCAACTATTTTTTCTTAAAGTCAAAGTGAAAGTCACTTAGTTGTGTTTGGCACTTTGCAACCCCATGGACTACACAGTCCTTGGAATTCTCCAGGCCAGAATACTAGAAGTGGGTAGTCTTTCCCTTCTCAAGGGTATCTTCCCAACCCAAGGATCAAACCCAGGTCTCCCACAATGCAGGCAGATTCTTTACCAGTTGAGTCACAAGAGAAGCCCAAGAATACTGGAGTGTGTAGTCTATCCCTTCTACAATGGATCTTCCTGACCCAGGAATCTAACCAGGGTCTCCTGCATTGCAGGTGGATTTTTACCAACTGACACATCACTTTCCTTGACTTCTAGGATATGATATTGTCCTGGCTACTTTTATTTTTATGCATTTATTTTTTTTTAATTGAAGAATAATTGCTAAACAGAATTGTATTGTTCTCTGTCAGACCTCAACTTGAATCTTTAGGAGGGAGTTTCAAAAGGGAGGGGATATTTGTGTACCTGGGTACTTTTATTTTCTTCTCTTTAAGTAACTGAATAACCTGGCAGTTTTTTTCTTCACTCATTATGTCTTGTAAATCAAATTAATATCTACATGTGTGTACATACTCAGTCACTTCAGGACATTTGCCTGCCAGGCTCCTCTGTCCATGGGATTCTCTAGGCGAGAATGCTAGAGCGGGTTACCATGCCCTCCTCCAGGGGATTTTCTCCACGCATGGATTGCACCCACGTCTCTTAAGTCTCCTGCACTGGCATGTGGTTCTTTACCACTAACACTACCTGGGAAGCCCTAATATCTACATATCATTACTTAATATATCAATATTTAGTGGGAACATCTATAAATAAGTTACTTTTAATATATATTTCATTCTTAACTTTATTTCTTTTTCAGTTAAGTTTAATTTGCTGTACTTATTTCTAGGCTCTTGAATTTAACCCTTAGAATATGTATTTTCAGTCATCTTTTTTGCACTTTAAAACTATATGTTATCCCACAGGCTATGACAACTAGTATATTCACTGACATTTTGTAGGAAATGTACATTATCTTCCATCTTATTTTCTCTTTACCTCAAAGTTTAGCTAAGAGGATACATTTTAAGTTTCCCAAACATATGGGAAGGGTAACTATTTTGGTTTTTTTTTGGCTGAAATCTAATTTAATTTCAAATAGGTTTGTTCCTTTGTTTTCGTTCCACTTCTCTATTTGCTTCTTTTCAAATTCATTTGTAGCTACTTCTTCATCTCTCTACTTTCATCTATCCATAGATTTGCCCTGAGCAATATATTCATTTCTATAGTTCCAATAAATATTTTCAAATGAATAGGCTTTTAAAATATGCAACTTGAGAAGTCAGAAAAAACTTCAGATTGACCAAATAATGTTTTAGTTGAGCTATTATGTATTCCAGTTCAAATATTGAAAATTTTCAAGACCCAGTGGTATTTTTCCTATTTTTCCACTATTTTTTTCACCTGAAATACACAATGAAAAATTGTGGTACCTTTGGACTATGCCACACAGCTCTGGAATGAACAATGGGCATATAAGTTAGGCATCAGATCATTTTTCTCAAAATGTTCTCAGAAAATCTCATATCACCTGGGGGTAAATTAAAAAATACAGATTCCTGGATGTCAATCTGGACTAATATAACAGAATACCTGAGCAGGGGGGCCAAGACTGTATATATTTTATACTGCACAGCTTTTCTTATGCATCTGCAGTTTGAGAGCCACTATAGTAAATAATGGAATTCCAGTAGAACTATTCAAAATTCTGAAGGATGATGCTATCAGGGTGTTACATTCAATATGTCTGCAAATCTGGAAGACCCAGCACTGGTCACAAGACTGGAAAAGATCAATCTCATCCCAATTCCCAAGAAGGGTAGTACCAAAGAATGTGCTAATCACTGGACAATTGCACTCAATAGATATGAGTTTTAGCAAATTCCGGGAGATGGTGAAGGACAGGAAAGCCTGGCGTACTGCAGTCATGGGGTCACAAAGAGTTGGACGAGACTGAGCAACTGAACAACAATAACAACACATGCTAGTCACGTCACGCTTAAAATCTTACATGCTAGGCTTCAGCATTACGTGAACCAGGAACTTCCATATGTTCAAGCTGGGTTTAGAAAAGGAAGAAGAACCAGAGAACAAAATGCCAACATTCACTGGATCACAGAGAAAGCTAGATAATTCCAAAAGAATATCTACCTCTGTTTCATCAACTATGCTAAAACCTTTGACTGTGCGGAGCATAACAAACTGTGGAAAGCTCTTGAAGAGACGGGAATACCAGACCATCTTACCTGTCTCCTGAGAAACCTGTACATGGATCAAGAAGCCACAGTTAGAACCCTTATGGAACAACTGACTGGTTCAAGATTGAGAAGGGAGCATGACAGGGCTGTCTGCCATCACCCTATTTGTTTAACTTATCTGCTGAGCACATCATGAGGAATGCCAGGCTGGACGAGTTCCAAGCTGAATAAGTGGGAGAAATATCATCAACAAACTAAGATATGTGGATGATACCACTCTAAAGGTAGAAAACAGAGAGGAACTAAAGAGCCTCTTGATGAGGGTGAAGGGGGAGAGTGAAAGAGCCAGCTTAAAATTAAAAAAAACTAAGATCATGGCACCCAGCCCCATTACTTCATGGCAAATAGAAGGGGAAAATATGGAAACAGTAACAGATTTCCTCTTCTTGGGCTCTAAAATCACTGTGGATGGTGACTGCAAGAAGATTGGCAGGAAAGCTATGGCAAATATAGACAGCATATTGAAAAGCAGAGACATTACTCTGCCAACAAAAGTCCGTATAGTTAAGGCTCTGGTCTTCCCAGTGGTCACATATGGTTGTGCGAGCTGGACCATAAAGAAGGCAGAACGCCAGAGGATGAGACGGCTGGGTGCCATCACCAGTGCAATCGACATGATCTTGGGCAAACTCTGGGAGATGGTGAGGGAGATGCAGTCCTGGCGTGCTGTAGTCCATAGGGTCACAAAGAGTCAGACATGCCTGGGCAACTGAGCAGTTACAAGAACAACAAGAATAAATAAATTATTGTCTAGTGGGACAACCTGTTTACAATGTTTTCAGAATATGCTCTGTTTAAAGCCTCAAATGCTTCAGAGGAGGCCTTTCTATGTTGAAAGGAGAAAATGTATACATTTATCGGTAAAAGTAGACCTCTGTGTCTTAAGAAATCATGACAAATTTCCACATAAAATGGAATACATAGGAAAATCCTGGCATCAAAAATGGCTTAATTCTGACTACTTAGAGTTAGTTTCAATGTTACAGAGAAGTGTTTATCAGACTCTGGGCTTCCCAGGTGATTCAGTGGTAAAAGAATCAACCTGCTAACGCAGGAGACATGGAGACAAGATTCGATCCCTGGGTGGGGAAGATACACTGGAGGAAGGCAAGCCCACTCCAGTATTCTTGCCTGGAGAATCCCATGGACAGAGGAGCCTGGCGGGCTATAGTCTGTAGGCTGGCAAAGAATCAGACACAACTGAACACACATGCACACTATCAAACTCTATGTACATAAAAATCAGCTGTGGAATTTGATAATCTGGACGTTTAGAAGGAGACAGACAGGAATGAGGTTCTGCACTTTTCACAACTTCCCGGTGAGGCCACACTGAGTAACAAAGTTACAGAGAAGAGTTGGCTCATGGGAATAAAAATAGTGTGTGCATGCTCAGTCACTTAGTCATGTCCATGGACACTTAGTCATGTCCAACTCTTTGAGACCCCATGGACTGTAGCCCACTAGGCTCCTCTGTCCATGAGGATTCTCCAGGCAAGAATACTGGAGTAGATTGCCCTGCTTCCTCCAGGGGATCCTCCCAACCCAGGAACCGAACCCATGTCTCATACATTGCAGGCAGGTTCTTTATCATCTAAGCTAGCAGAGAAGCCCAATAGAAATAACATTTTCTGATGGTGATGGACAGGGAGGCCTGCTGCTGCTGCTAAGTCACTTCAGTCGTGTCTGACTCTGTGCGACCCCATAGACGGCAGCCCACCAGGCTTACCCATCCCTGAGATTCTCCAGGCAAGAACACTGGAGTGGGTTGCCATTTCCTTCTCCAGTGCATGAAAGTGAAAAGTGAAAGTGAAGTTGCTCAGTCGTGCCCGACTCAGTGATCCCATGGACTGCAGCCTACCAGGCTCCTCCGTCCATGGGATTTTCCAGGCAAGAGTACTGGAATGGGTTGCCATTGCCTTCTCCTGGCGTGTTGCAATTCATGGGGTCGCAAAGAGTTGGACATGACTGAGAGACTGAACTGAACTGAACTGAATGTTATTTTCCTTTCTTTTAACACATATTTTTAAATAAATAAAGATAAAAAATAGATCTTTAATTAAAAGGGAAAATGTAGGTGTTTTGAAGTTATTGTTGATTTTGAAAATCTTGTATACAACATTATCTTACTTCTACAAAAATATGTCTTTTCTCTATTTGTTAGATAAAGCCCTACAGTAATATAATTAAGTACTCAGCAATGAATATCATATAATAACACCAGGAGCAAATACTTCAGGGATGAGAACATAGAGTTGTTTCAGATAATTTTGCCTGGCTGGACTAATACTTCTATTAGAATAATGCAATTAGAGAAAACACATTGAAAAGTTAATATTTTTAGGATTTAAATAAAGATTAATATTTTTAAATGAATTCCTAAAAGTTAGGTCAATGCCTAATGAGTATTACACCTTCAATATAAAAATATAAGTAGAAACATAAATATTAAACAGCTTGGGAATTTTAATTTTGGCCCAGTGTACAAAAGAGAGTAACATATGGGAGCATTCAGATCTGAGGATAATTCAGGCTATTTGTAAGAGCTGAAATCCCAGTTTCCAATTCCAGTAGCTGGGGCTTGGTTTGGAGTCAGCTAAGGGATTGGCTATTATTCAGACTAATGACACTTTTAAAGGGTAAAGACCCAGAAAACCTAGTAATGCTGACTCATAAGCACACATTTGTTCTGGGCTTCTAAAGGAATTAGGCATGCAACTCCCATTAACATTAACAGGAGACAGAAGTTCTATATCTAATTTCCTTCTCAGCAGGCTGGAAACCAACCCCATAATTTGGAGGATTTGCAGCTTCAAGGCAAACTACCTTGTGATCAAGAATTGCATATGATGACATGGAAATGATGGAAAAAATGCCTTATCCTTAATTTTAAATGACCTTGTGTTTTACAAAGCATTTCAGGCACGAATTAAGGAACAATTGTACTGTAGAGTAGCCTTTATCCTTAAACATAAGAATTATGGCCCCAGTGCCCTGATCTATTAAACACGGTGAGTTCAGCTTTCTTGAAATGCCACTTTGAAAATCCGTTTTGTCTGATTTGTACAATTTTGTCAGTAAAACAGCTCAACCTGGGTTTAATGTTAGAATGGAACATAATGTTTAAGAGAATTGCAATGCTTCTCCTTGAAAGGGAAAAGCCACATGTGTATGAACATACTAAAGACTCACTTCTAGTGTCATTATTTTAGCTGACATCTGTGGGCCTATTTTGTAGAGTTGCATCATGATAGAGAAGAGCTTTTGTTTTCCTCTTTGGCACAGATGAAAATCATTAGAGATGCTGCAAAAGAGTCAATGAAAAGTAACACTAAGGTAAAAGGTTAGCACTCCACACAATTATCCAAGAGAAAAACAAAAAATTACTGCAAAAAAAATTAATATGCCAGTTCCCTTCACTCTCTTGTTTGATAACAAAGAGAAGATAATTCAGTAGTTTGAAGAATGATGTGTCTGAAAATTGAAGTTCAGTGCCAAGTATTTAAGGTTGAGGGACAAAGTGACATAACTTACATGTGTAACTTCACTAAAGTAATCCCAACATCAACTATTAAAATATGAAAAGGGGGTATTTCAGGAAGAGTCTTATCATTGACCTTATTGAGTCAATTGACTCAATGAACTTATTGACCTTATTGACCTCAATTGACCTTATTAACATCATCTTCTGTTGACCACTGAGATTTTGCTAAATTCAGGAGCTTTTTCTCACTCATCATGTTCACTGACTCTCATCTCCCTTTTACACTTATCCATCACTCACCCAACAGGTAGACATCCTTTTTGTTTCTGCATGGAATTCCTCATCCCCTTTTACTTGTGTTGCTTTTTCTCCTTGAAGAAGTGATGCATGTGCTGTGCTTTGTTGTTCAGTCGTGTCCAACTCTTTGCAACCCCATGGACTGTAGCCTGCCAGGCTCCTCTGTCCATGAGATTCTCCAGGCAGGGATACTGGAGCGGGTTGCTATGCCCTCCTTCAGGAGATCTTCCCAACCCCAGGGTCGAACCCAGGTCTCCTGCATTGCAGGCAGATTCTTTACTGTCTGAGCCACCCAGGAAGCCCAAGAATAATGGAGTGGGTAGTTTATCCCTTCTCCAGGTCATGTCCCAGCCCAGAAATCAAACTGGGGTCTGCTGCATTGCAGGAAGATTCTTTCCCAGCTGAGCTGCCAGGGAAGCCAGATGTGATGTATACAGCCTTCAAACAGAGTCAAAGAGGATGTAGCCACTTATTACCAGAAGCAGATGAGGGGTACAGCCCACAAGGACTTCATTCCTCCCACAATCCAAGTGCATTTCTCAGGAAGCTTCTGTTACGGGCCATTTGCTAACAACATAACATCTACTAATTAACCTGGCTGTTCTGTCATCTCTTCATGGGGCCCTCTCTACACATCCTGTGCTTCAGACAAAGCAGATTACTCCTATAAAAATAATTTCCCTCATGCTTTGCCTCATTCCAGGCCTTTACCAGGCTCTTCCTTCTGTCTTCATTGTCTGAAGCATTCCACGTTATGACTTTGGGGCTCACATGACCTCCCGAAAAGTTCCTAGCACCAATTGTTATTTTCATTGCAAAATATATTTTCCCTTGTATTATGAGTATTGGATAACTGCTTTATTCTTCCTGTTGGATTCTCTGATTCTGGGATATACTATCATTACTTCCTGAAATTTCTAGTTCAAAACCTAGGATATAGTAGCTACTCAATAAAGATATATTGCAAGGTTGTGTTAAAAAAAACTTGCTTGTGGGAGTAAACATAGATGAATGTAAACATAAATGAAATTCTTACATTGTACACTTTATACATACTATAATTTTATCTGTCAATCATACCTTCATAAAGCTGAAATGGTATTTCATGTTTTTCAAACGTACTTTAAAATTTTTGAATAAGTTTAAATATTTAAAAGTCACTTATTAGAATGTTTTAAGTAAAAATCTAAATGATTCATTTGGAAAATTATCACTGCACTCTTAGAGCCTAGAAGAGTGCCTAACTAATAGTAGACACACAATTACAATGGATTAAATGAATGAATATATGATTAAATCCACTTAGCTCCCAGTATCACTTTTTTATCTTACAATTTGTACCTCTGATTTCTAAATGTATAATTTTGGCAGTCTGACTGAAAATCAAAGCATATTTTTCCAGATAAGTAAAATGTAGATAGTATAAAGAAAGCAAGGGATGAGAAAGTTTAGATGAAAACATGTTTTCATTATTATAGGGACCATTTGTTAGTGATAATATTGATGATGATTTTGATAGTTATGTGACTGCATGCCTGATAAGTCACTACAGTTGTGTCCAACTCTTTGTGACCCTATGGATGATAGCCCACGAGGCTCTGCTGTCCATGGGAGGCTCCAGGCAAGAAAACCAGAGTTGGTTGCCATGCCCTCCTCCAGGGAATCTTCCTGACCCAGGAGTTGAACCTGCCTCTCTTAAGTCTCCTGCATTGGCAGGCAGATTCTTCACCACTGAGCCACAGTTATGTGATTACCATTTCTAGATATTTAAACTATTTTGCCAGCATTCAGTAAAGAATATTAATCTTAAGGAGCATGTGAAGAAGGGTGATTTTCTTTACATCTTCTTAGGTGCTATAAGAATACCAAATTATAAGATATATAATTTTATATGGAAATTGGCCTATTGTGTAAAATGTTTTATATGCTACTTCTGGAGGTAGATGTTGACTGGGCGAGGTGAAATTCCCTATAGCTTCCAGCAGTGAACACAAGCTGACACCTTGCCACTGGGAGCCTGCAGACATTCTTAAGTAAGTAAGTAAGTAAAGTCACTCAGTCGTGTAAGACTCTTTGTGACCCCATGGACTGCAGCCCACCAGGCTCCTCAGTCCATGAGATTCTCCAAGCAAGAATACTGGAGTGGGTTGCCATTTCTTTCTCCAGCAGACATTCTTAAGAAGACCCCATTGCTAGAAGCAGTCAGGACAGAAATGTTTTGTTATCGCCACTTTCATGCTTTGAAATGCGGCAGATTTCTCAAAACCCTTAGATAGAGCTATAAAAGAACTTCGTGTTATTTTACTAGAGTCACAGAAAAGAAACCTAAAAATAAAACGTCCTGGCTGATCCGAGGCTGTGAGCACTTCATGTGGCTTTGTGATGTGACACACAAGAAATTCCAGGGGAGGCCGCCCACGCAGGGAGGAAGCCCAGGTCAAGGAGCCTCGGGTCTGGACCTGTGCTTGACTTCCTTTGATGAGCTTATTTGTTATATCAAATGGAGCAGAAAAAAGGCTCTCCAATGAGCATAAGAGGCTACTCTCGGTTTTAATTCACTCTCTTTCATTTCCCTCGGCAGCGCAGATTAAAGATGGGTTTTTCTTTTCCCCTGGTGTGTCTCACTGTGGTTACTCAGTAGGAGAAAGAAAGAGCCAGCTTTAAAGGATTCTTTGTCCAACACGGTCTCTTGAACTACCAAAACATCTTCCAGGATGAAGTGCTGAGGTGTTTGATCGGAGCTGAACTAGAAATCACTTTCTGTCAATCAAATGCTAACCCAGTACCTGGCAGCTGCCTTATGAAAACTGGACCAAATAATACAGAAGGGGGAAAAAAGAGAAAAAGTTCCACTTTAAAAATTCAGTTTTGAATTACCTTGCTTTATTCATTTACATAAATATGAAGTGCCAAATGGAAGAAACCATGAAAACAGCTCAACTGAAATGAACAGGATCAGGACTGCTATAAGAGTATGGTACCCAGCTCCCTGGGCACACATCTCAGATAAAGGCTCCTGGGGGTGAAGTCACAACCCATCCCCCTTATCAGTTGATAATGGCAAGGCTGATGTTTCAGAATCAGTAGCCATTGCCAGCTCACAAGAGCAGACATGTTTTAAACATATGTTTTACATGGTACAATCAATCCACGTACTAGTGATGCACCCAACACTATGTCCATGGCACTGAAGGACCCCAAGAGCTGTGCTATGGAGAGATAACACATTTCCCAGATCACTGGAGGCTCGAATTCGCCCCTTATGCCTCACAGCACTTTCCAAGAAGTGTGTTATCTTGAAGTAACACACCCTTGGCTTGTGCCCTATTGCTTAATTATAATCGCAAAAGTGTCAGATGAGAATAATTGCTATCCCAATTTGCCATTACCCATTGTAGGCTTTCTGACTTAAGTAAGTGAGCATTTAAAAAATATGTTCAAGTTTTATTGACCTTGGAGGTAGAGATTCCTTTCCTCCTTCCTATAATTATATTGTGAGCAGAGAATGCCTGGGGAGAGAAGCAGAGAATCAAGGAGTTGACTATTTCTGCACTTTTTGTGTTTAACACAGTCCAGTTTCATCACTTTACCTGCATTCCAGAGAGCACACTTTCCACTACGTCACCACGCAGGCATGAATGCTACTGTTGGCGCTATGTTTGGAAAAAGCAGACTTTATTTTCACTGGCAGATTACAAGACTCTCTAGTCAACTCTGTAGCTTAAATCTCTGAGATGTACTTTATCCTCCTCAGTCCTCTATGCATACCGTTTATTTGTCCTGAGCTTGATACACCTTATAGTAAGTTTAAGTTTTCCCTGCCAGCACCTCAAATGAGTAAAACATCTCTTAATGCTGTGTGTGTGTGTGTGTGTGTGTGTGTGTGTGTACGCGCGCGCACTCAGTCATGTCCAACTCTTTGTGACCCCACAGACTGTAGCCCACCAGATTCCCTTGTCCAGGCAACTAGAGTGGGTTGCCATTTCTTTCTCCAGGGGGTCTTTCTGGCCCAGGAATCAAATCTGCATCTCCTGCACTAGCAGGCAGGTTCTTCACCACTGAGCCACCTGGGAAGCTTGCCTTCATAGTATTAAGGCTGCATTTTCCCAACCAGATTCCCTAGTACAGGGAATCATCTCTGTAGCCCATACTAGCCATCACCACCAGAGGAATTTTAGAAGCCCAGCTCTGTGTTATTAATGTTCTAAAAAAAACTTAGGCTGCCTATTTGTTTGAGAATAAATATCTAGATTCCTAATCAAGAATTAAAAGCTCCAAACAATAAGACTCAATATGTTTCTCCAAATGGCTTCCAGTTCATCACTCTCACTCACCTCATGATTAAACTAAACTCAAAATCCTGCTTCACTGAGCTTGTGCTTTTCCATGTCCATGCTTTCCTTACGCTGTTTCCACTTGGAGAATCCCTTCTCCCATTGCTCTCAACTCACATTCTTTTTCTTTCTCCTTCTTAAATTCAGCTTCACCTATTCCTAAGTCAATCTCTACCTCTGCTCTGTCAGACACAGGAGCAGATGTTCCTGTGAGAAAATGAGCTCATATCATCTAACATTTAGCATGTAGTGGAAGAAGTACTGTGATCTGGGCTGCCTAGAGGCAACAGGTGACCAGATGAGGGCTCCCTTACTCAGCCCATGTGGTCAAGGGAGGCTTCGTGAAGGAGGTGTTCTTTGAGTGATAATTGTAGGAAGAGTATGAGCTTGTTCAGTGGGGAAAGGAGAAGGGCTTTCCAGATGGAGGGAATGGTGAGCATTGTGGACCCAAATCGTCTCCGTATCTAGTGCCTTTGGTCCTGCTCAGGACCTGTCTCTTACCTGACCTTCTTCAGCAACCTCCTGCTTCCACCACAGTCACCACTTTACTACCAGAGAGTCTTTCATCAAAAGCCCAGTTACTTCCTGCTCATGGATCATGAGATCATCCTTCATGAATCTTTTCGGTCTTCCCTTGCCCCATTGGACACCTTCACACCTCAATGGCATACATGTTATGCCGTCTGAATGGCATGCCTTTGCCATCATTTTTCATCAAGTTAATTCAGTGCAGTTCCTTCTTTCCTTGTACTTTTACAAAGCACATTTCATCACTTCTTCCTCTGTGACCTTATGTGAATTATATGTCCTTTTATCATAACTATTGCTATTTTTGGAGCCCATGGGAATATATCCTTTAAGTATCTCCAGTGTATATCAATTTGTCTTTTTATTTGTTGCCTGGCTCAGAAAACACTAACAGCCACATTTTCATTCTCTATGAAGAAAAATCAATTCAATGATTTGTATTTTTTCATTTATTTTATTTGTATTGTGGCATAACATCTGAATATATATTTAGGCACCATTTAAACTCTTTATGAGGTTAAGGGGGAAACTACCTAACTTATATTGAAGGCGACTACATTCCTGGCACTGTGTAAACACATGACCATGATATCTCCAGTCCCCATCTCCTGGTCTCTCTCTCACACACACACCTGACACCAGCACCACCGCCACCGCCACCACCAAAAATAACAAAACAAAGGAAAAGAGTGCATTATTCTACAGATAAGGTGTAGCCATTAAGAATCTCATCCAAGAATGCATGTCTTGTGAGAACTAAAACTGATTTGCAAGTTCACCTGTATTGGTTCCCAAGGACTTTTCCCTTTCCTTGCAGCATACAACATACTGAAAGTTTTTTTTTCTTTCTTTTCTATTTTTGAGTACTGTATTTGACCATGTCTTTGTGGTTCTTATGTGTATCAGAGTTCTTACTGTGTCTTATTTTATATTAAAAGTATCCAATCTCCTTACTATATGCAATAATTCTTCCATGTTGTCCATGTTATGAAGAGAAAGAAGATGATCCTTCTGGGTTCTGCAGTTGTATCATAAAACTGATCATCTTACAAATAAGAAACAACTTTATTTCTTATGAAATTTCTGAATATTTGAGTTTCAAGTACAATATAGGATAAGCCTAGCTTATAAAATTTAATACACCTTAATTTTGGATGGCAATTTTGGCCCCAACAAAAGCAGTTATGGCCTTTTTTAGTTCATTATACACTAGCTACTATAAGATATAACTCTCTATTTCAAAGAATTAAAAGTACAGGAGTTCATTTCTTGCTCGAGGAGTACTTCAACATGGGTGTTCCTGCTGTCAGGGGAAGTGGTGAATCTCTACACCATAGAATCACTCAGGGTGATGGATGCCCTGGGCATCAGTATCCATCAGGCAGACGGAAGAAGCACAGCGTGGAGAAACACAACTCCCTTCTTCAAAGCCCAGCTCAAAATTGCAAACCTGCCTTCATACTTCATCTTCTGATGAGAATTAGTCATGTGCCATGTATCATGCTGCCATATCCAGATATGAGAGGAGGCTGCAATCTCCAGATACTGTGGGTTCTGAACCTTATTCAGCACTGTTGTTGTTCAGTCGCTCAGTTGTGTCTGACTCTGTAACCCCGGGACTGCAGCACACCAGGCTTCCCTGCCCATCACCAACTCCCAGAGTTGCTCAGATTCACGTACACTGAGTCAGTGATCCCATCCAACCATCTCATCCTCTGTCACCCCCTTCTCCTCCTGCCCTAAAATTTATCCCAGCATCAGGGTTTTTTTTTTTTTAAACAATGCTAGAGTTCCTTTTAAATATTAAAGAAATTATTGATACAAAATAAGATATAAAGCTTTGAAGAGACCTTTGAAAGTGAGGAATATTAAAGCATAAACGTCTTTAGTGTCACAGCAAGTCAGCCTCAGAGGCCAACAACCCAGTACCTGAACTGGCAGCTACCCAATGGTGCCCACTCTCCTCTAAGATGGGACAGGCACATGCTAGGTGGACAGCTATCTCTTTCTGCCATATAAACCACATATCAGTGCCCTGGGGAGGTAAAAAATAGTCAAAAAATATTTATTATGATCTCCTATTTAATAAATGCTCTGATAAAGCAAACATTTCTGAACAACTGTACAAAAAAGATCTTCTAGACCCAGATAATTATGATGATGTGATCACTCATCTAGAGCCAGACATCCTGGAATGTGAAGTCAAATGAGCTTTAGGAAGCATCACAACAGACAAAGCCAGTGGAGGTGATGGAATTCCAGTTGACTTATTTCAAATCCTAAAACATGATGCTGTGAAAGTGCTGCACCCAATATGCCAGCAAATTTGGAAAACTCAGCAGCGGCCACAGAACTGGAAAAGGTCAGTTTTTATTCCAATCCCAAAGAAAGCCAATGCCAAAGAATGCTCAGTCTATTGCACAATTGCACTCATTTCACAGGCTAGTAAAGTAATGCTCAAAATTCTCTAAGCCAGGCTTCAACAATACGTGAACCGTGAACTTCCAGATGTTCAAGCTGGTTTTAGAAAAGGTAGAGGAAGCAGAGATCAAATTGCCAACATCCGCTGGATCATTGAAAAAATAAGAGTTCCAGAAAAGCATCTATTTCTGCTTTGTTGACAAGGACAATACCTTTGCTGTGTGGATCACAATAAACTGTAGAAAATTCTGAGAGAGATGGGAATACCAGACCACCTGACCTGCCTCTTGAGAAACCTGCATGCAGGTCAGGAAGCAACAGTTAGAGCTGGACATGGAACAACAGACTGGTTCCAAATAGGAAAAGGAGTACATCAAGGCTGTATATTGTTACCCTGCTTATTTAACTTATATGCAGGGTACATCATGAGAAACACTGGGCTGGCAGAAGCACATTCTGGAATCAAGATTGCTGGGAGAAATATTAATAACCTCAGTTATGCAGATGACACCATCCTTATGGCAAAAAGTGAAGAGGAACTAAAAAGCCTCTTGATGAAAGTGAAAGAGAGTGAAAAAGTTGGCTTAAACTCAACATTCAGAAAACTAAGATCATGGCATCCAGTCGTATCACTTCATGACAAATAGATGGAGAAGCAATGGAAATAGTGGCTGATTTTATTTTGGGGGCTCCAAAATCACTGCAGATGGTGACTGCAGGCATGAAATTAAAATATGCTTACACTTTGGGAGAAAAGTTTTGACCAACTTAGACAGCACATTAAAAAGCAGAGACATTTTCACCAACAAAGATATGTCTAGTCAAGGTGATAGTTTTTCCAGTAGTCATGTATGGATGTGAGAGTTGGACTATAAAGAAAGCTGAGTGCTGAAGAATTGATGCTTTTGAACTGTGGTGTTGGAGAAGACTCTTTAGAGTCCCTTGGACTGAAAAGGGATCCAACCAGTCCATTCTGAAGGAAATCAAACCTGAATGTTCATTGGAAAGACTGATGTTGAAGCTGAATCTCCAATACTTTGGCCACCTGATGCAAAGAACTGACTCTTTGGAAAAGACCCTGATGCTGGGAAAGATTGAAGGCAGGAGGAAAGGGAGACAACAGAGGATGAGATGGTTGGATGGCATCACCGACTCAATGGATATGAGTTTGAGTAAACTCTGGGAGTTAGTGATGGACAGGGAGGCCTGGCGTGCTGCAGTCCATGTATTTGCATAGATCAGGTACAACTGAACAACTGAACTGAACTGACCTAGCTCAAGTGAATCCAGTGGGTCATACTGAAATGAAAGATCTTGACAACATGTTTATTAGCTTTGCTTGTTTCATTTTAACATTATTTTAAGACACCAAAGCTTTCTCTGACTCATTTTGCTAAGGAGAGAATATGGTAAATTTTGCCATAGCTTTTATGTCCACAGAATTATGCATAATATGTAACATAATCTGTAACTCATTACATATCACATGCTAAACAGTCATTTTAACTTATTTTCATTTGCAGTTTCTCAAAGTGCATGTATGTGTGTCTGTGCGTGTGAGAGAGAGCGATTTAATGAGATCTTTTTAGTAAGCAGTTTTACTGAAATGACACAAGTATCTGAGTTGTGTAAATCGCCTCAGACTGGGGAATCATGAACTCATGTTTCCTTCTCTGACTCTGCTGTTTCTTACCTGAGATACATTACTTACCTGTCCTCAGTCATTAAAATAATAATAATATTGATTAACCCATTCAGTTGAAATGTTTCTGTAAAAAACCAAACACATATCTGGATGGAAAAGGAGTAACTATAAAGCACGCAATAGATTATATTCTTTGCAGCTGAAGATGGAGAAGATCTTTACAGTCCACAAAAATAAAACCAGGAGCTGACTGTGGCTCAAATCGTAAGCTCCTTATTGCAAAATTCAGACTTAAATTTGAAGAAAGTAGGGAAATTCACTAGGCCATTCAGGTATAATCTGAATCAAATCCCCTATGATTCCACAATGGAAGTGAAAGATAAATTCAAGGGATTAAATCTGATACAGTGCCTGAAGAAATACGGATGGAGTTTTGTAACACTGTACAGGAGGCAGTGACCAAAATCATCCCATAGAAAAAGAAATGTCAGAAGGCACAATGGTTGTCTGAGGAGGTCTTACCAATAGCTGAGAAAAGAAGAGAAGTGAAAGGCAAAGGGGAAAGGGAAAGATACACTCAACAGCAGAGTTCAGAAGAATAACAAGGAGAGATAAGAAGCCTTCCTAAGTGAACAATGTAAAGAAATAGAGGAAAACAATACAATGGGAAAGACTAGAGATCTCTTCAAGAAAATTACAGATACCAAGGGAACGTTTCATACAAAGATGGGCACAATAAAGAACAGAAATGGCAAGGAACTAAAAGAAGCAGAAGGTGTTAAGAAGAGCTTGTAAGGATACACAGAAGAATCGTACAAGAAAAAAGAAGTCTTAATGACCTGCTGCTGCTGCTGCTGTTGCTAAGTCGATTCAGTCGTGTCCGACTCTGTGCGACCCCATAGACAGCAGTCCACCAGACTCCCCCGTCCCTGGGATTCTCCAGGCAAGAACACTGGAGTGGGATGCCATTTCCTTCTCCAATGCATGAAAGTGAAAAGTGAAAGTGAAGTCACTCAGTCGTGTCCGACTCTTAGCGACCCCATAGACTGCAGCCTACCAGGCTCCTCTATCCATGGGATTTTCCAGGCAAGAGTACTGGAGTGGAGTGCCATTGCCTTCTCCACTTAATGACTTGCTGCTGCTAAGTCACTTCAGTCGTGTCCGACTCTGTGTGACCCCAGAGATGGCAGCCCACTAGGCTCCTCTGTATCTGGGATTCTCCAGGCAAGAACACTGGAGTGGGTTGCCATTGCCTTCTCCAAACTTAATGACTTAGATAACCACAATCATGTTGTCACTCACCTAGAGTGTGAAGTCAAGTGGAATGTAGGAAGCATTACTACAAACTAAGCTGTGAAGGTGATGGAATCCCAGATAAGCCATTTCTAATTAGAAAAACTGATGTTGTTAAAGTGTTGTACTCAATATGTCAGCAAATTTGGAAAACTCAGCAGTGGCTCCAGTATTGGAAAAAATAAATTTTCCTTCCAATTTCAAAGACAGGTATGCCAAAGAATGTTCAAACTCTGCACAATTGCACTTATCTCATGCTAGCCAAGTGATGCTCAAAATCCTTCAAGTTAGGCTTCAGTAGTAGGTAAACGAAGAACTTCCAGATATAGAAGATGGATTTAGAAAGGCAGAGGAACCAGATATCAAATTGCCAACATCCATTGGATCATAGACAAAGCAAAAAAAAAAAAAAAAAAAAAAGAGAGAGAGAGAGAATTTTAGAAAAACGACGACTTCCACTTCATTCGGTTTAGTTCAGTTGCTCAGTTGTGTCTGACTGTTTGCAACCCCATGAACCGCAGCATGCCAGGCCTCCCTGTTCATTACAAACTCCCGGAGTCCACCCAAACTCATGTCCATTGAGTAGGTGATGCCATCCAACAATCTCATCCTCCATAGTCCCCTTCTCCTTCTGCTCTAAATCTTTCCCAGCATCAGGGTCTTTACAAATGAGTCAGCTCTTTGCATCAGGTGGTCAAAGTACTGGAGTTTCAGCTTCAACATCAGTCCTTCCAAGGAACACCCAGGACTGATCTCCTTTAGGATGGACTGGTTGCATCTCCTTGCAGTATAATGGACTCTCAAGAGTCTTCTCCAACACCACAGTTCGAAAGCATCAATTCTTCTGCACTCAGCTTTTTTTATAGTCCAACTCTCACATCCATTAGGCATCCTGATAGCTCATCTGGTAAAGAATCCGCCTGCAATGTGGGAGACCTGGGTTTGATCCCTGGGTTGGGAAGATCCCCTGGAGAAGGGAAAGGCTACCCACTCCAGTCAATCTAATTACACTAGGACCACAACCTTGTCTAACTCAATGAAACTAAGCCATGCCCGTGAGGCCCCCAAAGATGGGCTGGTCATGGTGGAGAGGTCTGGCAGAATGTGGTCCACTGGAGAAAAGAATGGCAAACCACTTCAGTATTCTTGCCTTGAGAACGGTATGAAAAGGCAAAATGATAGGATACTGAAAGAGAAATTCCCCAGGTCAGTAAGTGTCCAGTATGCTACTGGAGATCAGTGGAGAAATAACTCCAGAAAGAATGAAGGGATGGAGCCAAAGCAGAATCAATACCCAGTTGTGGATGTAACTGGTGATAGAAGCAAGGTCCAATGCTGTAAAGAGCAATATTGCATAGGAACCTGGAATGTCAGGTCCATGAATCAAGGCAAATTGGAAGTGGTCAAACAGGAGATGGCAAGAGTGAACGTCGACATTCTAGGAATCAGCAAACTAAAATGGACTGGAATGGGTGAATTTAACTCAAATGACCATTATATCTACTACTGTGGGCAGGAATCCCTTAGAAGAAATGGAGTAGCCATCATGGTCAACAAAAGAGTCCGAAATACAGTACTTGGACGCAATCTCAAAAACGACAGAGTGATCTCTGTTCGTTTCCAAGGAAAACCATTCAATATCACAGTAATCCAAGCCTATGCCCCAACCAGTAACACTGAAGAAGCTGAAGTTGAACGGTTCTATGAAGATCTACAAGACCTTTTAGAACTAACACCCAAAAAAGATCTCCTTCTCTTTATAGGGGACTGGAATGCAAAAGTAGGAAGTCAAGAAACACCTGGAATAACAGGCAAATTTGGCCTTGGAATGCGGAATGAAGCAGGGCAAAGACTAATAGAGTTTTGCCAAGAAAAAGCACTGGTCATAGCAAACACCCTCTTCCAACAACATAAGAGAAGACTCTACACATGGACATCACCAGATGGTCAACACCAAAATCAGATTGATTATATTCTTTGCAGCCAAAGATGGAGAAGGTCTATACAGTCAGCAAAAACAAGACCGGGAGCTGACTGTGGCTCAGATCATGAACTCATTACTGCCAAATTCAGAGTGAAATTGAAGAAAGTAGGGAAAACCACTAGACCATTCAGGTATGACCTAAATAAAATCCCTTATGATTATACAGTGGAAGTGAGAAATAGATTTAAGGGACTAGATCTGATAGATAGAGTGCCTGATGAACTATGGACTGAGGTTTGTGACACTGTACAGGAGACAGGGATCAAGACCATCCCCATGGAAAAGAAATGCAAAAAGGCAAAATGGCTGTCTGGGGAGGCCTTACAAATAGCTGTGAAAAGAAGAGAAGCAAAAAGCAAAGGAGAAAAGGAAAGATATAAGCATCTGAATGCAGAGTTCCAAAGAATNAGGTTTGTGACACTGTACAGGAGACAGGGATCAAGACCATCCCCATGGAAAAGAAATGCAAAAAAGCAAAATGGCTGTCTGGGGAGGCCTTACAAATAGCTGTGAAAAGAAGAGAAGCAAAAAGCAAAGGAGGAAAGGAAAGATATAAGCATCTGAATGCAGAGTTCCAAAGAATAGCAAGAAGAGATAAGAAAGCCTTCCTCAGCGATCAATGCAAAGAAATAGAGGAAAACAACGGAGTGGGAAAGACTAGAGATCTCTTCAAGAAAATTAGAGATACCAAGGGAACATTTCATGCAAAGGTGGGCTTGATAAAGAACAGAAATGGTATGGACCTAACAGAAGCAGAAGACATTAAGAAGAGGTGGCAAGAATACACAGAAGAACTGTACAAAAAAGATCTTCACGACCCATATAATCATGATGGTGTGACCACTCACCTAGAGTCAGACATCCTGGGATGTGAAGTCAAGTTGGCCTTAGAAAACATCACTACAAACAAAGCTAGTGGAGGTGATGGAATTCCAGTACAGCTATTTCAAATCCTGAAAGATGATGCTGTAAAAGTGCTGCACTCAACAAATTTGGAAAACTCAGCAGTGGCCACAGGACTGAAAAAGGTCAGTTTTCATCCCAATCCCAAAGAAAGGCAATGCCAAAGAATGCTCAAACTACCACACAGTTGCACTCATCTCACACGCTAGTAAAGTAATGCTCAATATTCTCCAAGCCCAACTTCAGCAATACGTGAACCGTGAAATTTCAGATGTTCAAGCTGATTTTAGAAAAAGCAGAGGAACCAGAGATCAAATTGCCAACATCTGCTGGATCATGGAAAAAACAAAAAAGATTCCAGAAAAACATCTATTTCTGCTTTATTGACTATGCCAAAGACTTTGACTGTGTGGATCCCAATCAACTGTGGAAAATTCTGAAATAAATGGGAATACCAGACCAGCTGACCTGCCTCTTGAGAAATTTGTATGCAGGTCAGGAAGCAACAGTTAGAACTAGACATGGAACAACAGACTGGTTCCAAATAGGAAAAGGAGTACATCAAGACTGTATATTGTCACCCTGCTTATTTGACTTATACGCAGAGTACATCATGAGAAACACTGGGCTGGAAGAAGCACAGTCTGGAATCAAGATTGCTGGGAGAAATATTAATAACCTCAGATATGCAGTTGACACCACCCTTATGACAGAAACTGAAGAGGAACTGCAGACCCTTTTGATGAAATTGAAAGAGGAGAGTGAAAAAGCTGACTTAATACCAAAATTCAAAAAAACAAAGATCTAGTCTTTGTTTTGGCATCTGGTCCCAGCATTTCATTGCAAATACTGAGGAATCAATGGAAACAGTGACAGACTTTATTTTCTTGGACTCCAAAATCATTATGGATAGTGAGTGCAGCCATGAAATTAAAAGATGCTTGATCCTTGAAGAAAAGCAATGACCTACCTAGACAGCATATTAAAAAGCAGGGACAATTTTGTCAACAGAGGTTGGTATCATTAAAGTTACGGTTTTTCCAGTAGTCATGCACAGATGTGAGTTGGAATCCAGAGAAGGCTGAGCACCAAATAACTGATGATTTTCAATTGTGATGTTCGAGAAGACTCTTGAGAGTCCCTTGAATTGCAAGGAGATCGAACCTCAGTCCTAAAGGGAATCAACCCTGAATATTCACTGGAAAGACTGATGCTGAAGCTGAAGTTCCAGTACCTTGATTACCCAATGTGAAGAGTCAAGTAATTGGAATAGACCCCAAGGGTGGGAAGATTGATGGCAGGAGGAGAACGGGATGACAGAGATGGTTGGATGACATCCCTGACTCAATGGACATGAGTCTGAGCAAACACTGGGAGATTGTGGGGGACTGGAAGCCTGGAGTGCTGTGGTCCATGGGGTAACAAAGAGTCAGACAAGACTGAGAGACTAAGCACTGCACAGCACATGATGGTAATGACAATAAGGATAGAGTAACAACCTTACTAGGCAATTGCTTATAGAGTGCACTGTGTAATATTCATGTCACAGGGCCCCACTCATGAGTTTTGGGATTTTGAACAAGATACATAAATAGCTGTATCTTATATTATTCCTGTTTAACAGGAGGATCATTATATACTATCTACCTGCAGAGTTGCCATGAGGATTAAAGGAACAGTCGGACATGACTGAGTGACTTCACTTTCACTTTTCACTTTCATGCATTGGAGAAGGAAATGGCAACCCACTCCAGTGTTCTTGCCTGGAGAATCCCAGGGACGGGGGTGGTAGGCTGCTGTCTATGGGTCGCACAGGGTCGGACACGACTGAAGTGACTTAACAGCAGCAGCAGCTGCATACAAAGGACTGAAAATAATACCTGCCTCATAACACACACACATTCATCAGATCAAACAATTGCTTTAAACGCAATCTAGTTTACTTTCAAAATGATCTCAGTTTTAAAAAGCAGCTCAGACACAGATTTTATGTTCTTAATTATAACTACATATCTATTTTAAAACATCTCAATATACATTTTTTGTTGTTCAGTAGTTGCTAGACTCATCTGTAGCTATACTTACTTCCCTAAAAGGATGAATACAATTTGGAATCCATTCAGTTGTTCTGACGAGTGTAGATTCTGTGGTCAGGGTCTCTTTATCACTAGTTCCATGTAAATATATTTATATCTATATTCAATTTCTTCTGATTTCTGAACCACTGATTTCCTAAAACAATGCTTTCCCTATCAGACCTCACCAAGTGTTTTTAGACAATATTATAATTTTCATAATTTTTCTGGAGTGATGTTGATAATAACCAAGGCAATTGTCCTATCTTTGTTCAGATTCTCTTACTGGAAAATTATTTCCTCTTTGTTGATTTATGCCTGCCCTTCACAATTTCATGTTTTAGAATTTATGATATCCTCATTATTCTCTGAATCCTTTCAGCAGATTTCTATTACTGAGACAGTAGAACTTGCCTATTATTATTTTGATTTATTAATTCATCGTCTTCATAGTACCCTTGTGACAGACTGGGGGAACTATACTATCATTCTGTTTCCATATTTATAACATTAACTCGTAACAGCTGATTTAAAAAAGCAGTACTTAAATTTAGCTTATGCTTCCAGCAAAAGTTGTACCCCATTTTGTTTTTATTTTTATATTTTATATTGACCTTTTTATTAAATATTTAAAAATAAGTTGTAGTTCTGAAATGCATTGCAAATGTAGAGTTCAAACCACTGAGTATTTCATATTCTTGTCTTTAAAATTACTTTCTAAAAGGTAAGTTACTTTATTAGCCATGGGGTGAAGAGTGGGAAATGGCAACCGACTCCAGTACTCTTGCCTGGAGAATTCCTTGGACAGAGGATCCTGGTGGGCTACAGTCCATGGGGTCGCAGAACCAGACACGACTGAATGACTGACACACACATAGTAGAGCGGGTAATGAGATGAACGATGTTAAACCATTTTCCCATATGTTTGATCTATAAAAATTTTACACCCCACAAATAGAAATAACAAAAAGGGTAACTTTATTATATGAAATCATTTATTTATAATGACCATAAGATATACATTTTGGGCAAGATATATACATATCTTGCCCATAAGATATACATTTGACAGAAAATTTTATTGTATCTATACAAATATATATAGTCATGCATTTGTATGTATATAATTTAGTTTCCAATGTTTCACATTTTATTTTTATTACAAACCAATTTCTTATTCACAAGAATATGTGTTATGACCAAATTAAGAAGGTCACATTTACATGTTTATTTATAATGCTAAATAGTATATTATATGAAAGTATTTCTTTTATTTTTATGTTTCCTGACTGTGTCATTTATTAGATTTGAAATTTGGGGCAAGTGCATGGGTCTATCTGGACATCTGTTTCCCTGTTTGTAAAACTCTGAAGACAGAGTCTTCTTTTCAGTGTTGTGATGCACAAACACAGGCACAAACTGTATTATTTGACCTAACACAGTGTAGGGGCTGGAAAAGTCAATGTTCTGTCAATACAACTGCTATTTTTATTTTCATAATTATCAATAGCATTTTAATTTTAAACCTTATGTTGAGGCAAGTATTATAGAGATATTTTTCATCAGAGTCTAAGAACCAATGAAAAGGTGTAGTTGCAACAAACTTTAAATCATTGAGACTTTATGTTCTTTCTATTAATATAAGTACTAAACCTTAATATTTAGATATTTCAAGGTGGCACAGTGGTAAAGAATCTGCCTGTCTTTGCAGGAGATGTAAGAGACATGAGTTTGATCCCTGGGTTGGAAATATCCTCTGGAGTAGGAAATGGCACCCAATCCAATATTCTAGCCTGGAGACGTCCATGGACAGAGGAACTTGGTGGACTACAGTCCATGGGGTTGCAGTCAGACACAACTGAACACACAGGCACACACACAATCTTTGATAATTACCAGTGGCACTGGTCAGCCTATTACTCCCTCAGTTCATTTAACCCTTTGAGAATATTATGAGGAGGTATTAGGCTCACTGTATAGATCTAAGTACTGAGCTCCAGACTAATTTGTAATAATTAGCAATAATTCTTAGTAGAAATAACCAAATTATTTATGATAACTAGATAGATGCTTATCAAATGGTAAATCATAAATTTACAATCATGAGTTCCTGATTTTAATGTCCATACTTCCTCCTATTTCACCATACTGTAATTACATGTATTTATCTTCCTTTTTTTTCTGTTTGCCAAATTGTGCAGCATGTGAGATCTTAGTTCCCCAGCCAGGGATCTAACCCACATCCCCTGTAGTAGAAGTGCAGAATCCTAACCACTGAACCACCAGGGAATTCCCTATACCTATTCTTTATTTTCTCTTTATATATAGTTTTATACTTAGAAATATCAGCTAACAAAAATTGCTTCATAAGAATTTTTTATATTTATGATATTCATAAATTATAATATCCTGGCACATTCTGTTTCATATATTTCCATGTGTTATGAAGAATTTAATAAAGTGACTCATATATTTACAGAATTAATACATAAATGAACATTGAATGAATGAAAATATTCTATAAATTAGTTATGAGGTAAGAGGTAGAAATAAAATTTTACAGTTTTGTTCCTTGTACTTATTTATTGTCCAAATAATTATGACTGATAGGGAAAAGTTCTTTAAAGCCTGATTTAAATAGAAATTACACACATGATTAAGTCTGAGATATAAATATTTCAAAAGTAATCTGTTTACATTAACCTTCTTTAGGACCCAGAGAAATGATTGTGGATCCATGTAGCCTAAATTCCTATGTATGACAATATCTGAAGGAGAGCTTTTACTTAGGATGCATCAAATTTCCTGAGCAAGGAACATATATACCCCTACTTAAACGAGAAAATACACCACTGTAAATACTAGATGTCTGACCTCAACTTCTGGTTCTTTCTAAAGATATTGTAACTATACCTGTTATTTTAAGGTTCATTCTGGCTTTTTCCCTCCAGTTTGGGCAGATTCTCCATTCCATCTTATGCTGTTCCTCTTTATATATGCTGCTGTTGCTAAGTCGCTTCAGTCGTGTCCGACTCTGTGTGACTCCGGAGACGGCAGCCCACCAGGCTCCCCTCATCGCTGGGATTCTCCAGGCAAGAATATTGGAGTGGGTTGCCATTTCCTTCTCCAATGCATGAAAGTGAAAAGTCAAAGTGAAGTCGTTCAGTTGTGTCTGACTCTTCTTGACCCTGTGGGCTGTAGCCTACCAGGCTCCTCCATCCATGTGATTTTCCAGGCAAGAGTACTGGAGTGGGTTGCCATTGCCTTCTCTGTTACATCTGCTAAAATCAATCAATTAATCAATTTTTAATATCAGAGGTCTTCTTAGTCCTTGGAGATTTGGCTTTGTCTCAGATTTGGCTAATCTAGTTGGCCGAGTTTTGCTTCAAGCATCAAGCTTTTAGCAATGTTTTGGGGGGAGTTTGCTTCTGTTGATAAATGGCAAAATGCCTGCTGCTAACAACCCCAGGATGCACCCATCTCTCTAATCTGGATACTCCTCATAAAATCTGTGTGCTTTCCTGCCCTGCTGTGTTTGCATCCTGTCTTGTTATGTTGTTGTTCAGTTGTTCAATCATGTCTGACTCTTTGAGACCCTTTGGACTATAGCATGCCAGGCTTCCCTTGTCCTTCATCATCTCCTGGAGCTTGCTCAAATGCATGTCCATCGCGTCGGTGATGCCATCCAACCATCTCTTCCTCTGTTGTCCTCTTCTCTTCCTGCCCTCAATCTTTCCCAGCATCAGGATTTTTTCTAATGAGTTGGCTCTTTGTATCAGGTGGCCAAAGTATTGGAGCTTCAGCTTCAGCATCAGTCCTCTGTATTTCCTTGGGTGAAATGTCACTCTCTAATTTGATTAAAACAGCAAATGAACTTCCACTCATTGGGTAGGAATGTGGGTCTTCATCAACGCACTTCTTCCCTTCTAACAAAAAGGTATGGAGTGCATATGATGTAATACTTAGTCTTGAGTTGGCTCTCCTAGGGACACTTTATTTAACAGTGTTTAACAGATGTTTTTTTTTTCTTTTTATATCACATAAAACATCCTTGACTGGATCTTTTCAGACCTCATGAGGGTCAAGGATTTACTCTGCTATTCAGTTTGGTCAGTTGTTAATCAATCTACTAAGAATATTAGCCTACTACGAAGAAGTTAACTATTTTCCCCAGTGGCTCAGTGGTAAATAATTCAGCTGCCAATGCAGGTCCAATCCCTGAGTCAGGAAGATGCCCTGGAAAAGGAAATGGCAACCCACTCCAGTATTCTTGCCTGGGAAATCCCATGGATAGATGAGCCTGGCAGGATACAGTCCATGAGGTCGCAAAGAGTCAGACATAACTTAGTGACTAAACAACAAAGAAGAAGTTTACAGGAACAATTCATCAATAAATGGTAGTGACCTTCATTGAAAGGTACTGGACTTTACCCAAACTGAAAACACTTCCTTGAAAATTAAATATTTTTGATAACACATAAATATGAGCCTTTAGATTTTGGGAAAACAGAAGTTCAAACACAAATTAAACTCTCACATTTTAAACTTTTGCTGTTACTGCTGCTGCTGTTCCTGCTGCTAAGTTGCTTCAGTCGTGTCCAACTCTGTGTGACCCCAGAGACAGCAGCCCACCAGGCTCCCCTCGTCCCGGGGATTCTCAAGGCAAGAACACTGGAGTGGGTTGCCATTTCCTTCTCCAACGCATGAAAGTGAAAAGTTAAAAGTGAAAGTGAAGTCACTCAATCGTGTCTGACTCTCTGTGACCCCATGGACTGCAGCCTACCAGGCTCCTCCACCCATGGATTTTCCAGGCAAGAGTACTGGAATGGGTTGCCATTGCTTCTCCAAACTTTTACTACTAAGCTGAAAAATATTCTGGGGAATATATAACAAAGACCACCAGAAAATATCTATTAATTTGACTCAGTTTGTAGATATGTTGAAATTCCTCCTTGCTAAAGCATGCATTCTCTTAAATCTAGCTGCATTCAGAAGCTTAATTGCCTAGTGACCTCTTGTTTTCTCATTTCTTTGGACACAGGAAAGCTATTGAACTTTTCAGGCAGGTGCATTGTTCCACAAAGTGAAGAGGAATTAAAAAGCCTCTTGATGAAAGTGAAAGTGGAGAGTGAAAAAGTTGGCTTAAAACTCACCATTCAGAAAACAAAGATCGTGGCATCTGGTCCCATCACTTCAAGGCAAATAGATGGGGAAACAGTGGAAACAGTGTCAGACTTTTTTGGGGGGCTCCAAAATCACTGCAGATGGTAATTGCAGCCATGAAATTAAAAGACACTTTCTCCTTGGAAGAAAAGTTATGACCAACCTAGATAGCATATTCAAAAGCAGAGACATTCGTATGTCTTCTTTGGAGAAATGTCTATTTAGTTCTTTGGCCCATTTTTTGATTGGGTCATTTATTTTTCTGGAGTTGAGCTGCATAAGCTGCTTGTATATTTTTGAGATTAGTTGTTTGTCAGTTGCTTCATTTGCTATTATTTTCTCCCATTCAGAAGGCTGTCTTTTCACCTTGCTTAGAGTTTCCTTTGTTGTGCAGAAGCTTTTAATTTTAATTAGATCCCATTTGTTTATTTTTGCTTTTATTTCCAGTATTCTGGGAGGTGGATCATAGAGGATCCTGCTGTGATTTATGTCAGAGAGTGTTTTGCCTATGTTCTCCTCTAAGAGTTTTATAGTTTCTTGTCTTACGTTTAGATCTTTAATCCATTTTGAGTTTATTTTTGTGTATGGTGTTAGAAAGTGATCTAATTTCATTCTTTTACAAGTGGTTGACCAGTTTTCCCAGCACCACTTGTTAAAAAGATTGTCTTTAATCCACTGTATATTCTTGCCTCCTTTGTCGAAGATAAGCTGTCCATAGGTGTGTGGATTTATCTCTGGGCTTTCTATTTTGTTCCATTGATCTATGTGATTTATGTTGGAGAGTATTTTGCCTATGTTCTCCTCTAAGAGTTTTATAGTTTCTGGTCTTATGTTTAGATCTTAACCATTTTGAGTTTATTTTTGTGTATGGTGTTGGAGAGTGTTCTAGTTTCTTTCTTTTATACATGGTTGACCAATTTTCCCAGCACCACTTATTGAAGAGATTGTCTTCTCCCTTGTATATTCTTGCCTCCTTTGTCAAAGATAAGGTGTCCATAGGTGTGTGGATTTATCTTTGCACTTTCTATTTTATTCCATTGATTTATATTTCTGTCTTTGTGCCAGTACCATAATGTCTTGATGACTGTGGCTTTGTAGTAGAGCCTGAAGTCAGGCAGATTGATTCCTCCAGTTCCATTCTTTCTCAAGATTGCTTTGGCTATTTGAGGTTTTTTGTATTTCCATACAAATTGTGAAATTATTTTTTCCAGCTCTACCACTGGTAGCCTGATCGGGATTGCACTGAATCTATAGATTGCTTTGGGTAGTATACTCATTTTCACTATATTGATTCTTCTGATCCATGAACACAGTATATTTCTCCATCTTTTAGTGTCCACTTTGATTTCTTTCACCAGCGTTTTATAGTTTTCTATATATAAGTCTTTAGTTTCGTTCACTTCAGTTCAATTCAGTTCAATTGCTCAGTCGTGTATGACTCTTTGTGACCCCATGAATTACAGCTTGCCAGGCCTCCCTGTCCATCGCCAACTCCCAGAGTTCACTCAGACTCACGTCCATTGAGTCGGTGAAGCCATCCAACCATCTCACCCACTGTCGTCCCCTTCCCCTCCTGCCCCCAATCCCTCCCAGCATCAGAGTTTTTTCCAATGAGTCAACTGTTCGCATGAAGTGGCCAAAGTACTTGAGTTTCAGCTTTAGCATCACCCTTTTCAAAGAATACCCAGGACTGATCTCCTTTAGAATGGACTGGTTGGATCTCCTTGCAGTCCAAGGGACTCTCAAGAGTCTTCTCCAACACCACAGTTCAAAAACATCAATTCTTAGCACTCAGCTTTCTTCACAGTCCAACTCTCACATCCATACATGACTACTGGAAAAACTATAGCCTTGACTTAGTTCCTTTAGGCAGATATATTCCTAAGTACTTTATTCTTTTTGTGAATGGAATTGTTTCTTTAATTTCTCTTTCTATTTTCTCATTATTAGTGTATAGGAATGTAAGGGATTTCTGCGTGTTGATTTTATATCCTGCCATTTTACTATATTCACTGATTAGCTCTAGTAATTTTCTGGTGGACTCTTTAAGGTTTTCTAGGTAGAGGATCATGTCATCTTCAAACAGTGAGAATGCATAGTGAGAATGCATAGAAATGAATGAAAATGAAAACACAACAACCCAAAACCTGTGGGACACTGTAAAAGTAGTGCTAAAGGGAAGCTTCATAGCAATACAGGCATATCTCAAGAAACAAGAAAATAGTCAAATAAATATCCTGACTCTACAACTAAAGCAACTTGGAAAGGAAGAAATGAAGAACCCCAGGGTTAGTAGAAGGAAAAATCGGGATTGGGAGTTCATGTACACTCGTGGCTGATTCATGTCTATGTGTAGCAAAACGAATACAGTATTATAAAGCAAAACAAACTAAAAAAATAAAAATTAATTAAAAAAATAAAATTAAATTTAAAAAAAAAAGGCAGAGACATTACTTTGCCAACAAAGGTCCATCTAGTCAAGGCTATGGTTTTTCCAGTAGTCATGTATGGATGTGAGAGTTGGACTGTGAAGAAAGCTGAGTGCCGAAAAATTGATGCTTTTGAACTGTGGTGTTGGAGAAGACTCTTGAGAGTCCCTTGGACTGCAAGGAGATTCGACCAGTCCATTCTGAAGGAGATCAACCCTGGGATTTCTTTGGAAGGAATGATGCTAAAACTGAAGCTCCAGTACTTCAGCCACCTCTTGAGAAAAGTTGACTGATTAGGAAATACTCTGATGCTGAGAGGACTTCCTTGGTGGTTCAGACGGTAAAAGCATCTGTCTACAATGTGGAAGACCTGGGTTCGATCCCTGGGTCGGGAAGATCCACTGGAGAAGGAAATGGCAATCTACTCCACTTCTATGCCTGGAAAATCCCTTGGACAGAGGGGCCTGGTAGGCTACAGTCCATGGGGTCACAAAGAGTCGGACACGACTGAGCGACTTCACTTCACTTCACTGATGCGAGAGGGATCGGAGGCAGGGGGAGAAGGGGACAACAGAGGATGAGATGGCTGGATGGCATCAGCGACTTGATGGACGTGAGTCTGAGTGAACTTCGGGAGTTGGTGATGGACAGGGAGGCCTGGCGTGCTGTGATTCATGGGGTTGCAAAGAGTTGGACACAACTGAGTGACTGAACTGAACTGCACTGAACTGAATCCATGCTTTAGAGTCGGCATGAGCTGACAAAGATTCAAAATAATGACAGGTTTATACATTTTTCTTATTCTTTAAAAAGAAGTAAGAATTAAACAAAGTTATAATATTTTGACCTTATTCAAATTCATTCATTATATTTTCCTACTTGAAAGCATTTCTACCATTATATTTCTTTCCTTAGAGACTTTTAAAATAAGACCATCATGCACAGGTTTAATTGAAAGAGGACTGAAGTGCTGAGAGTGTGAAATTATATGACTATGGGTTACATAACACTAAATAATTTATGTTCAAGTATAGCAAAAATTAAATTAAAAATTTATCCTCATGCTGTAACACAATGTTCTACCTCATTTTCAGAACTGTTAAAAAACTATTATTTTATGGAAAAACAGAAGCTTCTTCTTTCTTAAAAGCCACATATTTCAATTGTTCTTACTGCATCACGCTGCTCCTTGCAGAAACCTATGCAAACTAACCATTACTCCACAGATCCCAGACATTATGTAATGATATATTTTCATTTGACAAGAAAACTGACAAAAGTAGTTGGTTACTCCTGTCTCAGGGTTTTGGCACTTACCATTCTCTCTGCCTGAAATGTGCTTTCCTTATTTCTGAATAAACTTTACCATGTTTAGATCATGATTCAGCTGTCATCATTAACAAGGTCTTCCCTGACCACAGTACTTAACGTTACCATTCCTTATCCATCCGCTCAGTCTCTATTTTACTTTTCAATTTTCTTTACAGAGAATCTAATTTGATATGTATATACATTTTTATTCATTTATCTTCTGTCTCCATCTAGTAACACGTTGACAAAAACAACATATTTTTCACTGCTGCATCAATAGTGCCTAAAATACAACCTACCCAAGGGTAGGACCTCAACCAATATTTGTTAAAAAAAAAAAAAAACTGAAAAAATAAATGAACACTTTTGAAAGTTATAATTATATATACCATGTTTAATAAAGGCTCTCAGAGAATATATTATTGGTTCTATTTTATTTACTAATTCTACTGCATGGTCACTTCCCTCCCTACTTCTCACACACACACACACACACACACACACAGCCATGAATTACCTCTAATTAGTTCAATTAGTCCATTCTGAAGGAGATCAGCCCTGGGATTTCTTTGGAAGGAATAATGCTAAAGCTGAAACTCCAGTACTTTGGCCACCTCATGCAAAGAGTTGGCTCATTGGAAAAGACTTTGATGCTGGGAGGGATTGGGGGCAGGAGGAGAAGGGGACGACCGAGGATGAGATGGCTGGATGGCATCACTGACTCAGTGGACATGAGTCTGAGTGAACTCTGGGAATTGGTGATGGACAGGGAGGCCTGGCGTGCTGCAATTCATGGGGTCACAAAGAGTCGGACACAACTGAGCAACTGAAATGAACTGAACTGAACTGAATTCAGCTGGTAAAGAATCCACCTGCAGTGCAGGACACCCTAGTTCGATTCCTGGATTGGGAAGTTCTCCTGGAGAAGGGATAGGCTACTTGTTCCAGTGTTCTTGGGCTTTCCTGGTGGCTCAGACAGTAAAGAATCTGCCTGCAACATGGGAGACCTGAGCTCAACCCCTGGGTCAAGAAGATCCCCTGGAGGAGGTCATGGCAATCCACTCCAGTGTTCTAGCCTGAAGAATCTCCATAGACAAAGGAGCTTGATGGGCTATAGTCCACGGGGTCCCAAAGAGTCAGCTATAACTGAGCAACTAAGCACACACACATATAGTTTTTATAGTTTTCTAACTCATACGAAGAGTTGACCCATTGGAAAAGACTCTGATGCTGGGAGGGATTGGAGGCAGGAGGAGAAGGGGACGATAGAGATGAGATGGCTGGATGGCATCACTGACTCAATGGACATGAGTCTGAGTGAGCTCTGGGAGTTGGTGATGGACAGGGAGGCCTGGCGTGCTGCAATTCATGGGGTCGCAAAGAGTCGGACATGACTGAGCAACTGAACTGAACTGAACTTACCAGGTATGTTTAACTTCATACCAATTTCTCAATATGAAATATTTTTCTTACCAACCCCCACCCCAATTCAAGTTACAGTCATTCTGACCATCTTTTGAAGCTCAAATTAAAAGAAATTTCCTTCACAAAGCTCTCTATTTTTCCAAGCGTAATTAATCAATAGTTTGCTCACCACTGGGTTTCCCTGATGGCCCAGACAGTAAAGAATCTGTCTGCAAAGCAGGAGACCTGGGTTTGATCCCTGGGTGGGAAGATCCCCTGGAGAAGAGAACGGCAATCCACTTCAATATTCTTGTCTGGAGAACTCCATGGACAGAGGAGCCTGGAAGGCTACAGTTCATGGGTCACAAAGAGTTGGACATGGCTGAGCGACTGACAGTTTCACTTCTTCACTTGCTCTTCACTGCTACTGTTATGTGTCAGTCCATCAGTCCTGTTTTAATTTCTATTTTAGTATTTGTGTTCATCTGTCCCCAGCTAGATACTAGAATTTTAACTCTTAGTTAGCTTATCTCTCAATACTGTGAGGTACTCAGTGTTTTTAAGATATTTAAAATATTTTGTGATAGAAAAGAAAGAATAAATGAACATAAGTAAGTTCATATTTTCAGTCAACGTTCATAATAACATTGAGGCACAGACAAGTTGATGCTAAAATCATCTCAACTTGTATTTCATTAATTTGACCTACCTTTTAAAAGCATGAGACCAGCTAAGTTGACCAACTTGCGTAGAATAAGAAATAAGCCTGAAAAATTGTCTATTTTGTCCAAAAACTTCTATCCATACATGAATTGGAGGGAAACACATCCACAGATGGAGTGGTGCTTCCTTTAAAAAGGAAAATCCATATAGTTTGCAGAAACTGAAGCCTGATGTTTCTGTCTCTGTAATAATTCATAGGTTATAAAATGTGGACACTATCATATGCAGCCCTTAGACTGTCATTGCAATCACTCAGTAGTAGAGACACTCAAGATCCAGGCCAATGAACACATTTTGAATGTACGTTTAGTCTCTCTCCAGTGTGTGTGTGTAACCTGGTGATAAAGAGAAAACTTCAAGAAAGAAGATGAAATGGTGTCCTTTTCATCCCCGGCTTCTCACTTTCTAAAGACATTTCCTGTTGCGTGGGAAGCCAATAAGAATCTGTTCTGCCTGCATCCTGACATGGCATCAGATCGTACTCTTTGTGACCATTTCTTAACATTAGTGGGAAGCAGCACATATTGACACTGAAATGTATTTAAAAGCAAGGTTCCTGACAACTAAACTTCAAGAGGGGCAGAGCCTTTAAAAATGCACATAGGCACATTGTGTTGACAGCAGGTGCTATTGACTTTTCCCACTGAACAATCCCATGCCACGGGCTCCGTAAAGGCATGAGGAGCCTCGGAGAGAAAAGCAGCTGGTTTTCCTTAGAAACTACCTGCTGTCAGTCAGTTTGGCATCATTTGGGGCAGCAGGTGCTCCACAGATAAAAAGAAAGATCGTTAGAGAATCTTTTTCTTTTTCTTTCAGTTTTTTGATAATTCATTGATGGTGGAACCTAGTTGTGATGAAAGTTCAGTTTACTTTGACAAGATAGCTTTTTCTCTCCAGGCTATTAACCCGATCATTGGCCTGTGACAGATTAGGAAAGGGAAATCATAAAAATTTGTCTTTCCTTGTCTTGACTCTTTTTTTTTCCTACACACACAAGCTATAGCTGGATAGAGAAGAACCTTGCTTACACTTCAAATGCAACTTCCCCAAACCAATTGCTATGTAAGTTTTTCACTTTTGTGTGTCTGTTTTTCTTTAAATCTGTTCCTTTTGACATCTGTGATCTATGGGAAGATTATACTATGTCTGATGTTATTGTGTTGTATAGCCTGAGGCGGACGAACTGATGTAAGGTCAGTAGATTAAATGTACGTAACTGTGTTATGATATTGGTCATAATTTGCCATTAGGAACAAGTGACAGTGTACAATGTCACACTTTCACAATTTGATTTCCTATTCTGTAGTGATAATACAAGGTTGTTTTGTGTCTGAATTAGGAGCCAAAATTGTGTCTGGATTAGTAGCCAAAATTTTTACCTTTCTACAGAAAGGTTACAGAAAAATTCATGGAAGATGCCAAAGGTTATAAAACATCAAAAATTACTACTTGTAGGAAATGGTCAAAAGTGAAGTGAAAGTCACTCAGTTGTGTCCAGCTCTTTATGTGTGACCTCATGGACTATAGCCTGCCAGGCTTCTCTGTCCATGGAATTCTCCAGGCCAGAATACCAGAGTGGGTGCCCATTCCCTTCTCCAGGGGATCTTCCCAACCCAGAGATTGAACCCAGGACTCCCACACTGCAGGAGAATTCTTTACTGTATGAGCCACCTGAGAAGTCCAAGAATATTGGAGTGAGTAGCCTATCCCTTCTCCAGGGGATCTTCCCAATCCAGGGATCAAATTGGGGTCTCTCTTTACCAGCTGAGCTCCAGGGAAACTCAGGAAACAGTAACAAACCATGAATGCAATTGGAAAATGCATGTGAATATTACATGTAACAGGTTTCCCTGATAGCTCAGTTGGTAAAGAACCTGCTTGCAAAGCTGCTGCTGCTGCTAAGTCACTTCAGCTTGCAATGCAGGAAGCCCTAATTCAATTTCTGCATAGGAAGAGTACCCTAGAGGAGGGATAGACTACCCACTCCAGTATTCATGGGCTTCCCTTGTGGCTCAGCTGGTAAAGAATCTGCCTGCAATGAGGGAGACCTGGGTTCGATCCCTGAGTTGGGAAGATCCCCTGGAGAAGGGAATGACTACCCACTCTAGTATTCTGGTCAAGAGAATTCCATGGACTGTATGAGGTCACAAAAGTTTGGACACGACTGAGCGACTTTCACTATTACATGTAACAGGTGCATGTGGAATCTGAAAGATGGTTATTGATGAACCTATTTGCAGGGCAGAAATGGAGATGCAGACATAAAGAACAATGTGTGGACACAATGCAGGGGGAGAGGGTAGGACGAATTGAGAGAATAACATGGAAACATAGACATTACCATACATGAAGTAGATAGCAAGTAGGAATTTCCTGCATGACACATGGAGAACAGCCCAGTGCTCTGTCACAACCTGGGGTGGGATGGATGGAAGATGGTAGGGGGTTCAGAAGGGAGAGGACATGTGTATACCTGAGGCTCATTCATGCTGATGTATGGTAGGGATCAACACAAGATTGTAAAGCAATTATCCTCCAATTAAAAAAAAAAGTTAAAAAAATAACAGCTGATGGAGACATTTGGTTTAAACAATGAATTCACTTTAAGTCAAAGCTGTCACTAATACAACTTAAGGAAAGAGAAAAAGATTTTTAAATGTTCTTGTTAAAAGTGAAGTAACATGGAGAAAAGACAGTTCAGTTCAGTTCAGTTCAGTCACTCAGTCATGTCCGACTCTTTGTGACCCCATGAATTGCAGCACGCCAGGCCTCTCTGTCCATCACCAACTCCTGAAGTTCACCCAGACTCACATCCATCAAGTCAGTGATGCCATCCAGCCATCTCATTCTCAGTCGTCCCCTTCTCCTCCTGCCCCCAATCCCTCCCAGCATCAGAGTCTTTTCCAATGACTGAACTCTTCGCATGAGGAGGCCAAAGTACTGGAGTTTCAGCTTTAGCATCATTCATTCCAAAGAAATCCCAGGGCTGATCTTGCAGTCCAAGGGACTCTCAAGAGTCTTCTCCAACACCACAGTTCAAAAGCATCAATTCTTCGGCGCTCAGCCTTCTTCACAGTCCAACTCTCACATCCATACATGACCATTGGAAAAACCATAGTCTTGACTAGACGGACCGTCATTGGCAAAGTAATGTCTCTGCTTTTGAATATGCTGTCTAGGTTGGTCATAACTTTTCTTCCAAGGAGTAAGCATCTTTTAATTTCATGGCTGAGTCACCATCTGCGGTGATTTTGGAACCCAAAAAATAAAATCTGACACTGTTTTTCCACTGTTTCCCCATCTATTTGCCATGAAGTGATGGGACCAGATGCCATGATCTTCATTTTCTGAATGTTGAGCTTTAAGCCAACTTTTTCACTCTCCACTTTCACTGTCATCAAGGAGACATATATAACAAGCAAAATCAAGAAAGATTAGATTTGAGATCAAATCTATATTTCTCTAACTATAATACAAAGTATGTAATTGTAAACCTTTAGTTACAATAAAAATTTCACTCAGCTGGTCAAACTGCTCAAGGGTTATTCCCTAAACACAGGGGCCTTGAATAATTCCTATCTAAAAGGAAAGCAAATATCTGGTGTATTGCTAATTATTTATACTGCATTATCAAAAATGTTCCTCACAGGAAGTTAATCTCTGTCCAGCAGCCACAAGTACCAAATTCTTCCAGAAATTGTCTAATGATTGGAAGAATTTTTAACAGACCACTTTCAGCTTCTGCATCTGAGCTGGGAATGTTGATGAAGTGGCAGGCTATTTGGTTGCCTGGGACTCTGGACTAGGAAACCAAAAGGTCAGGCTAATGAGTTGAGTTTATTATGGTGGCAAAGGACTTGCCAAAAGTTGTTTTGTATTTTAGGAACAGCTGTAGTGAAATACAGTTCTCATACCATACAGCATGCCTGTTTAAAGTATACATTTCATGTCTGTATATTCATCATGCTGAGTTATCTTCCATCGCCCCCCCAAAAGCCCCATATCATTCAGCACTCACTCCCATCCTCCCTACTTCCAGTCTAAGGCAGTCACTAATCTGCTTTCTGTCTCTATAGATTTACTTATGCTGAACATTTCAAGTATATGGAATTACTGATATTGTTCTTTTGAACCTTTTTTCAGTTAGCATAATGTTGTCAAGGAGTATCCATGTTCTAGTATGTATTAATAGTTTGCTCCTTTCTATTTCTGAATAATATTTCATTATATAGATAATACCACATTTGATGAAGCTACAAAGAAGTGTTCATGTGAGCATACAGCAAGATGATGGCAATCAGCAAGCCAGGAATTCTCACCAGAACTCTACCATGGCACCCTGGTTATGGCCTTTTATCCCCCAGAACTGTGAGAAAACAACTTTCTGTTGTTTAAACCACCAAGTCTATGGTGTGCTGTTATGGAAGCCCAGGCTGACTAAAACAAATGGATATGGACATCTCAGGTCTAAGTTACATGTGTATCATCCTTAGAGATGTTCATTATTTGATCGGTGGCAGTGTTGTGAGATTTGTGGTCCGTGCTCCATGGCTTTGATCTGAATTACATAATATGAAGGCTCTGATCATTTTCAAGCATGGTAAGCACCTAAGATGTTTAAACCAAATCTGCTGAGTTCTCCATGAACCCTAAGATCTAGATGAAATTAAATCAAATTCCTATTTTATACCCCCATGTGTATATATTTATCCAAAATTTCTAGAAATGTCTTTGAAGCTATATTTTCTAGCCACTTTTAGTTCCACTGTTTTCACTAGGCTTATAGATTATCTTTCCTTTTCCTTGTTTTGGAATCAATTGCAATTCTCAGTCCATTCATCTTACTCACATAAGCATACAAATGCATAATACACCCTTTTAAATGTGTGAGTGATATGTGTTCAACTTTATTAAGAATATAAGGAGAAGTGGAATCTTTACTTTGTGGTAATCCTGGCCCTTGGGCTTCCCTTGTAGCTCAGTTGGTAAAGAACCTGCCTGCAAAGCAGGAGACCCAGGTTCGAATCCTGGGTCAGGAAGATTCCCCTGGAGCAGGAAATGGCAACCATTTCCAGTATTCTTGCCTGGAGAATCCCCAGGACAGAGGAGTCTGGCAGTCCATGGGGTTGCAAGAGTCAGACACAACTTAGAGACTAAACTACCACCACCAATTCTGGCCCTTACTAGTTAAATATTAGATATTCAGAAGTGAGAGTTTAATACTAACATTTACCATTGTAATTAAGAACCACTAGTTCTGGCAATAAAAACCCATTTAGCTATCTGGTAAGATGATTAATGAAACATCAGTCCTGGTTGTGGATTTTCTGATGGATGCTAACTGACTCAGAGCTTTCTTGTTTATAACCTGGATGTTGTATGCATAATCTTCTTACTGTATATAAGTGTAGTGGAAGAACAATGCCTCCCCAGAGATGTTCAACTCTTAACCTAGAACCTATGGGTGAATATATTACCATTCATGGCCAAAGTGATTTTCTGGAGATGAGGCAGGTTAGGAAATTTGAAATGCGAAAGAGTAGCCTGGATTATCCAGGTGGACCCAATCTAATCCCATGGGTCCTTAAAATTGGAAAATCTGTCTTTAATGTGGTCAGAGAGAGGGAAATATGACTATAGAAGAACTGTCAGAGAGAGGCAGAGAGATGCAATGTTCTTGGCTTTAAAGAGTAAGGAAGGATGCCACAAGCTTTCCCCTAGAGCCCCCAAAAAGGAGGCACATCCCTTCCCATTGAGTCTCTTGTTGAACTTATAACCTACAGAACTGTAAGTTAATAAATTTGTTTTAAGTCACTGACGTGATAATTTGTCACATCAGCAATAGGAAATGAACACAATAAGAAAGTGTTTTAAAGTATATTACAGGTATTGTAAAAACAAGGTTTATTTATAACAGAACTGCTTCTCTAGCTGAAGAATCAGACATCAAAATGGTCAACAATAGGTCATTGTTTAATATAACATCCAACTAATTGAATAATTAAACATTCAATTGGTCCTTTTTTTCCTCCCAATACCCTTTGTATGATTTTATGACTATTGTTTCCCTGGTAATTACAGAGATAATACTGAAATTAAAGTGAAAAATGAGGAAGTGGTATAGTCAATAATTATTAAAGAAAAATTAACAAACAGAACTCAGATGTTTCTACCACATTCTAATCTAGTTATCACATATTAATCAATTAAGTTGTTCTAATAATTTTATGCTCATGGACAGATGGATTAGATTACTCCTTAATTCAATTATATTCTAATGTAATCCATGAAGTCTGGATAGTTAATAGATACTTGCTTGAAGTCAATATTCGTTTGAAGGATGACAGGATTTAGATATACTGGATGATCACTGTTGGGATTTTCTTTCATTTTATTTCTGCTATCAAAACCCTTTGCTATATTGGTATATATGTTGGAGACAAACGCATAACTTGCAATATGTTTATTTGACAATGTATGAAAGGCTGTATATTGTCACCCTGCTTATTTAACTTATATGCAGAGTACATCATGAGAAACTCTGGACTGGAAGAAACACAAGCTGGAATCAAGACTTCCGGGAGAAATAGCGATAACTTCAGCTATGCAGATGACACCACCCTTATGGCAGAAAGTGAAGAGGAACTAAAAACCTCTTGATGAAAGTGAAAGAGGAGAGTGGAAAAGTTGGCTTAAAGCTCAACATTCAGAAAACGAAGATCATGGCATTTGGTCCCATCACTTCATGGAAAATAGATGGGGAAACAGTGGAAACAGTGTCAGACTTTGTTTTTTGGGGCTCCAAAATCACTGCAGATGGTGACTGCAGCCATGAAATTAAAAGACGCTTACTGCTTGGAAGAAAAGTTATGAGCAACCTAGATAGCATATTCAAAAGCAGAGACATTACTTTGCCAACTAAGGTCCGTCTAGTCAAGGCTATGGTTTTTCCAGTAGTCATGTATGGATATGTAAGTTGGACTGTGAAGAAGGCTGAGCAACGAAGAATTGATGCTTTTGAACTGTGGTGTTGGAGAAGACTCTTGAGAGTCCCTTGGACTGCAAGGAGATCCAACCAGTCCATTCTGAAGGAGATCAGCCCTGGGATTTCTTTGGAAGGAATGATGCTAAAGCTGAAACTCCAGTACTTTGGCCACCTTATGAGAAGATTTGACTCATTGGAAAAGACCCTGATGCTGGGAGGGATTAGGGGCAGCAGGAGACGGGGACAACAGAGGATGAGATGGCTGGATGGCATCACTGACTCGATGGACATGAGTCTGAGTGAACTCCGGGAGCTGGTGATGGACAGGGAGGCCGGCGTGCTGCGATTCATGGGGTCGCAAAGAGTCAGACACGACTGAGTGACTGGATTGAACTGAACTGAACTGAAAGGATCAAACTTAAACTGCATGCTTGAAAAGTGTCAAATATCAGAATGTCTACAACTTTCTTTTTTTTTTTTTTAATTTTAATTAATTTTTATTTTTTAGTTTGTTTTGCTTTACAATACTGTATTCGTTTTGTTACACATTGACATGAATTAGCCATGAGTGTACATGAACTCCCAATCCCGACCCCCTCCTCCACCCTCCCGCCCCACACCCTCTCTCTGGATTATCCCCGTGCATCAGTCCCTAGCATCCTGCATCCTGCATCAAACCTGGACTGGCAATACCATAATGGATTGTTTGTTAGAAGGATAAAAGTAAGCCAAATAATGAGAAAAATGATTCAGAGTTTTTCTAGCACATAACTTAAAATGTATATTAAACAAACAAACGAAAGGTTCTTGAGAGAGGGAATTAGGAATTTTTATGGCACTTTCCATACTAACTCAATTTGGCTTCAAACCAGACTGAAATAGACTTGTGGCCAAGGAAAGTGTTTCATGTTTCCTTGTACTACTGATATTACACAATTGCATAATAAGAAAAATAATTAAATACATGCTTAATCGGCATTTCTTTAATGTCTGGCTTAGCTCTTCCACATTATTCTCCAGTAAACCAACACAAAAGAGCTATCTTACACAGACACATTTCTGATCATTTTATTGTTATATTGTGGATTTTAGCACATACTATATCTATTCTCAGATACTATTGGGGATCTAAGTCTTTTTAAAGTGTGAAAGTGTTAGTTGCTCAGTCGTGACTGACTGTGGCTCCATGGACTGTAGCCCACCAGCTTTTCACCCATGGAATTTTCCAGGCCAGAATACTGGAGTGGGTTGCCATTCCCTTTTCCAGGGAATCTTTCCGACTCAGGGATGGAACCCCAGGAGATTCTTTACCATCTGATTTTTATTGTTATTGTTATTTAAGAACTGACAATAGTCAAGTCATGTGTCAGCAAATTATGATCTGCATGTCAAGTCCAGGCATAAGTAAACTTTTATTGAAACTCAGCCATCCTTGTTCATTTACATGTTGTCTAAGGCTATCGGCTTAAAACTCAACAATCAGAAAACTAAGATCATGGGATCCAGTCCCATCACTTCGTAGCAAGTAGATGGGGAAACAATGGAAACAGTGAGAAACTTTATTTTGGGGGGTCCAAAATCACTGCAGATGGTGACTGCAGCTATGAAATTAAAAGACGCTTACTCCTTGGAAGAAAAGCTATGATAAATCTAGACAGCATATTAAAAAGCAGGGACATTACTTTGCAACAAAGGTCCATCTAGTCAAAGCTATATAGTCAAAGTTTTTCCAGTAGTCATGTATGGATGTGAGAGTTGGATAATAAAGAAAGCTGATTGCCGAAAAATTGATGCTTTGAACTGTGGTATTGGAGGAAACTCTTCAGGGTCCCTTGGACTGCAAGGAGACCTAGCCTGTCCATCCAAAAAGAAATGAGTCCTGAATATTCATTGGAAGGACTGAGGTTGAAGCTGAAACTCCAGTACTTTGGCCATCTGATGCAAAGAACCGACTCATTGGGAAAGACTACCGATGCTGGGAAAGATTGAAGGTGGGAGGAGAAGTGGACAACAGAGGATGAGATGGTTGGATGGCATCACCTACTCGATGGACCTCAGTCTGAGTAAGCTCCAGGAGTTGGTAATGGACAGGGAAGCCTGGCGTGCTGCAGTCCATGGGATCACAAAGAGTCTGACAGGACTGAGCAACTAAATTAAGATTGTTTTTGCCCTAGCCTGAAAAAGTTGAATACCTGGGACAAAGACACTAGGACTTGGGGCAAATTCTTCAAAATATCTACCATCTGGCCTTTATAGTAAATGTTTGCTGATCCCTGGCTTAGGTGAAAAATAAACATAAATATAAAAGAAACTTTACAGTAGACTTGGATTTAACAAATGAAGAGAGCTAAGTGAATAATGAGTGGAAAGTTTTTCATAGGAAAAGTCATTAAATAGTTCAATAGTAAATTGTACTGTAGTTTAAGAAATCATTGGGTTATTGACTATTAATAGATTTTGCTGGAATAATATTTTCAAAATACTTAAATAAAATATCTAAGAAGTAAGAATTAAATAGTGTAACATCAATCAAAATCAAGTCTCAATGAGAATTAAAATCCATCACTTGGGTTATTATTTAGTATTAATATCATGATTATCATTCTCTGTTGATACAGTACTTCTATTTTCTGCGAAGTGAACTCTAATTAAGTAAGTGTGTGGTTAGCTTAATGCATATTGACTTTAAGAAGTGAACAAATGGCCAAAGTCAGTTCACTGTGTAAATGGATTGCTTTAGTTATCTCTTTTTTGGACTATATCCTTTTTGTCCCTCAGTATTATAACGAAATATGTTTTCAGGTTTAGCCTCACAATAATTAAAACACAATAAATCCAGTCACAATTGGCAGGTGTCTATTTACACACATTAAGCATGCAGATGTACTGAAAATAGTCTTATTTGTGGTAAAATTGTTATACCAAATCTAGTTTGTTTCTACCATACTTTACAAACATATGTTTATATTGCTTTACATTTGAAAACTTCTACAGACTATTCCACTAAATATTTGTTTGGCTTTTATTTCATTTTATTTTTCAAATATGCTAATGTGTATTTGGTTATAGGTAGAATTTCATTTTACTGTTTCCTTAAATTCCTATCTATCTATATTTCTTTAGGACTTGACTAGATTGCTCAGAGGTTAAAGCATCTCCCTGGAATGCGGGAATCCTGGGTTTGATCCCTGGTTCGGGAAGATCCCCTGGAGAAGGAAATGGCAACCCACTCCAGTACTCTTGCCTGGAAAATCCCATAGAGGGAGGAGCCTGGTAGGCTACAGTCCATGGGGTCGCAAAGAGTAGGACACGACTGAGCGACTTCACTTTCACTTTCAGTTGAGAAATACTGATTATGTTAGTTTTCTTAATTATGAAGGTATTAAAGATGGTCAGACTTACCTTAATCCCAATGAAAACTGCTAGATAATTAATAATATACATCCACCTTTTATTCCAATTCAGCCAATTCTTCATCCATTTAGCAGCTTCTGTGCAATTAATTTGAAACACCAGTGAAACAGTGTAATACACTGTTAAATCATATTTTATACTTGACAGCTTTTTAGAAACAAAATTTGACCACAATAAAATAAAAATCAGATTAATTTATATTTTTTAATTTTAGATGTAACACTTTTTACCTTTGCTTATTTTAAAAGTACAAGGATACACATATTTTCAGCTGTATGATTAATATATTAAATAAACTATTTTTCTTTAACTATTTTAAAATATCTTTTTCTATTTTCTTATATATGATTCTGAGTATCATGTATAAAATTTAGAAAGTTATACTTAACTCAATGTTGTTTAAAATATTGAACTATAATGTATATAAAAGCAAAGAGAAAAAAATTATTTGACATCCTTATGATTATCAATGCATTTAGTATCTTTGCTGTTTAGTCACTCAGTTGTGTGTGGCTCTTTCTTTGCAACCCCATGGACTGCAGCATGCCAGGCTCCTCTGTCCTCCACATCTCCTGGAGTTTGCTCAAACTCGTGTCCATTGAGTCAGTGATGCTATCTAACCATCTCATGATTCTTACCACTGAGCCACATGAAAAGTCCAGTATGTAGAACACAGCAGTTATTAAATTCTAATACTATAACTTACCATTATTAAACATTATTTAGTATAATTATTTTTAATTGAAGGTTTTTACTCTTAATTATATTAGAAGGATAAATGATCACTATTAAGAACAAACAAGTTTACTAAATACTTCTATGCTAGGCATTATGGGTGGTACATTATACAAGAAATACAGATAACTTCATTTCTTTCTAACTTTTGACCATAAAATTAATGCCATTAGATTTAATACTTATTAATTGTAATCCCACAAGTTTCTGGTCACGCAGAACTAAAGCCCCATGAAAAGTGGCCCTTCAAGCTTCCAACAGATATTTTGCCAAATCCAAGGGGTGCTGTGTTTATAAATTAGCCCCGATTCTAGCATGGGAAAGTCATCACCATCTCTACAGAGCTAAAAATTTGCTGAGCAGAAGTTCTGTACACCTGGAAATCCACAACCATGACTGTAATTCAAGCTACATGTTTGCTAGTGCCAATGGGCCAGAAAGCCCTGTCCTTAGCCCTCCTTGACAATTAATACCCTTGATCCTTGTTGCAAGAAATCTTGGGCCTGAGAAATTTCTGGTTTACACAGTCCCTGTCAAATCAGATGACATATAGTGACACCAAGATGGGTCAGACCAGATCCAAATGTGAGCCTTTTAAACTGCAACTGGAACCTTTACTTTCTTCTGACCTTCTGGCCTTTCGGCTGAGTCTAGCTCATTATGAGAGAATTATTTCTTATGATTGTGAAGGTTGGGAGTGTTTTGTATCATATGAAAACTTACTTCTTTGCCAACTTCTTAGCCCTGCAACAGTTCACCAAATGTGTATGTATATCTTAATCAATGCTAGATGAGAACACCATTTTTGTTCCCTAACAAGCGTGAAGGTATTCTGAGCCACCATATAAATCATGAGAAAAAAAGGAAGTCTTGGTCTGTGCTAAAGAGGTTTGGGCTTTAGAAAAAAAGAGGATCACTGAAGCAAATGCATTCGTGTCTCATATCTTATTTAAGTGTGCATTATCCAATTTTATCACTATTTAGACTCATGAAGTGTTAATAGATCTAGTAGAATTACTATTTTAGAGATAATAAAATTGAAGCTTAGAAAACTGTAAATCATATGTTCATAGTTACATCCTATAGGGGTTAAAATTCAAACTCAGGCTTATGTGAGTTTGATGCCTTTCCTTATTTTTATTATATTAGAAAATTATACAGTACACATACATGTAACATACCCACACACATATAACATTAGACATATCTCATTATTATTATGACTAGATAATTTAGGAGCACAGAATCTGTCTGATCCCTCTCCCCTGATTTTGCTGAGTGTGTTGTGTGTGTATAGTCAGTGTTATCTTCTCGGCTGCTTGTGATCGTTTGCAGCAAGAAGAGATGGGAAAGGCTGACTAGGAACAGATATGAACTCTTCAGGGAAGTGGAGCGAGTACAGAGAGTGACACGGAGTAGCTCCTGCCTAGTCTTTTCCTCAGTACCTCGGAGCCTTCCCCCACAGCCTATCTATATTACGCAAGTATCTATATTACGCAAGTGATCAAGTTGATACCTGAAAGGTTCTTTTCTGAAAGCTTTAACCCAAAAGCACATTACCATGCTGCAACCATCTAGCAGTAACAATTGATTATTTTGAAGGTGTCTGGGCCCGTTTTTAAATGCACAAAGTGTACTAGAACAAAATTTCTCCTGAAGTATGAATTTCCCCTAAAATCAAATTCTTAAAAGAACAAGTGAAAACACAAAGTATCAGAGATCTCTTCAAATTGCGGGCAGGTTATCAGCAAGACTTGTGACAAATGTCTTCATCAAACCCTCCCTGGCAACACAACACAGAATCACAAAGGAGCTGCATTACAAAGCCTGCTAGGCAGTATAGGTTACATGTGTGCACGTGGGTGTTATTTGTCATAATATTAGGCCACAGGTTTTTGAATTGTCAAGTGCTAGGCTGACTCTTCAAATCTAGGCTTTGACAGGCTCAGAATCCAAGAATTTCAGTGGATGATGTGATTCCCATGGACTAATAGCATAAACTCTTCCTTGTTTCACCTCTCAAACAAGAGACTCCATCATTCTGAGGACTAGTGACCTCTGGGTTAATATTGTCAAGGGTGCTGTCAACCCTATTAACATATCGCCATCATTTTTTCCTTTCCAGAAGCTCCATTGTAAAGAGTACTCACTCATCTTTGGACAGCTCTTTTTTCCCAGTGGTCTTCAATCTTACAGTTCCTACAATTATACATAACCTCAAAAACATAAAAGTAAGTTTATGCATTGCAAAAATGTTTTCCCTAAGCATCTTCATTAAAGGGAAACAGAACACAAAACAATCCCAAGAAAAAAGACTTAAAACAGTTACTTCCCTGGTGGCTCAGAGGTTAAAGCGTCTGCCTCCAATGCGGGAGACCCGGGTTCAATCTCTGGGTCGGAAAGATCCTCTGGAAAAGGAAATGGCAATCCACTCCAGTGTTCTTGCCTGGAGAATCCCATGGACAGAGAAGCCTAGTACATTACAGTACACGGGGTCGCAAAGAGTCGGACACGACTGAGCGACTTCACCTTCACCTTCAGTCATAATAAAGATACTGATTTTTGTTACACTAACAAGAGGAAAAAACAAAAATTAAAAAAAATCATGTTTTTGTCAAAAGAAATTACTTATAAGATTTTAATTCACATGTGCTTTACCTGTTTAAACAGAAAAGTTCTTCTAAATGAAAATATATGCCACTCTCAAATGAGTTCTAATCTTGTATTCTTTCATTTTTTTTTAACAGGTGTGGACTATTGGTGATGTGGTATAATTTAAAACATATGTTCAAAACACCTGGCAGCCTGTTGAAATATAAATTCCTATTCAGTTTTGCTGAGGTGGGGGTCTGATCATTTGCAAAATATCAGTTCTGTTGATCCAAGGATCATACTTTAAATAATGAGGTTCTACTATAGAAATTTTGGAGAAGGCAATGGCAACCCACTCCAGTACTCTTGCCTGGAAAATCCCATGGACGGAGGACCCTGGTAGGCTGCAGTCCATGGGGTTGCTAAGAATCAGGCACAACTGAGTGACTTCACTTTCACTTTTCACTTTCATGCACTGGAGAAGGAAATGGCAACCCACTCCAGTGTTCTTGCCTGGAGAATCCCAGGGACGGGGGAGCCTGGTGGGCTGCTGTCTATGGAGTCGCACAGAGTTGGACACGACTGAAGCAACTTAGCAGCAGCAGCAGCAACTATAGAAATTGCACCTGCTCCAGATAAACAGTATCCATCAGATCATAAATGTATGTATTGAGACATGTGTTTAATGGAGTAGTTCTTAATGGAGAAACACAAAACCTTTCATTGATGAACAGTGTCATTATAATTTAGATTTATTTCAGTTTCATTATAGATTTATTAAAAGAGTGCCATAACCTCTACCCTGTTTAATTCATTCATTTATTTAACAAATCCTTACATAACCCTATGTAACTATACAATGCTTATATATATTATAATACCTCTATAAACCTTATATAACTATACAATGCATATGTTAGGCCCTGCTCCATATATTTTAGGGTTAGAAACTTCCTTTTTTCCCTATAATTTATGAGGTAGGCACTGTTTTTTTTTCCCCCTCAGTGTATATTATAGTGAGAAAACTAAGATATAGAATGGTTATATGACTTATTTAATATTATGGTCTATTAACTCTAGCATCTCAGTGGCTAAAAGGTTTCTAGATTTTCTCATAAGAGTGAAAATTCCACTTAGCTAAAATTTTCTCACTTCCTTTGCTAAATAATAATTTTTTAATTAATTTTTTTACTAAATAATTTTAAAAGTCATATTCAACTTCTTAAAAAATGTAGGACCTAATATGTGCCTAGAGCTATGCTAGAGAGTTTTCCCCTCTTACTTCATTTTCTTAATAACACCTTGAGACATATACTTTTATCAACAGTTTGCAGGTAAAGCTGCAAAGACCAAAATGAGTAAAGTGACTTGACTTCAGTCGGAAATCATTGGCAGCACCACATTCATGTCTAGAGAATTCAAAGATTCTTTTTTAATGTGTTATGTGGACTCCCAAGTAAAAATCACCCCCAAATTATGCAAATTATGTAAAAAGTAATAGAGTTCACCTATGAAAAATAGATATTTCTTTAAATATGTGTAACATCTGAGTTAGCATTTTATATCTCAACACAATTTAAATGTTTTTATACTAAATAGTATATAGCTCAATAATTAATTTATTCCTTTTTTCAAACTCAGTAAAGATTTGCTGTTACTTGTAAAAGTTTTAAAAAATAATTTGAAAATAAAGACATTACTTCAAGTTACTAATAGAGTGATTTGTAAATAACCTAAATTAGTTACAAATTTAGGAAACACTGGGCCATAAGGGTTAAATGAATGTTTTTTTTTGTTGTTGTTGTTTTAGGTCACAATCTGAATGCTCTTGATATTTAATTAATCAAATCTAGTCATTACACAGTTGTATTCCTTACTATGAAGTTAATTAGCAAAGCTTTCTGTGAATTTTCAGGAGAAAGAGACACTAGGAAAAAGAAACTAACGGAACATGACCAGTTGGTTTTAAAAATGTAGTAGAAGAAATAAAATTGTATCCATAAATATACAAGGTAAGAGGTTATAAAACCCTGGGGAGGCCAATGACACTAATGGAACAGCCAAAGTGAGGGAGGGACAGCTGCTAGCTGCCTTTTACTCAGAGATGGTATTACTGTAGACAAACCAATCTGCAGCTGTCACTCAAAGGCATAACCTTCACACTCACCTTTTGCAAATTATCAGGACCATATCCTTCCAATAACAGGCATGCATGCCCATGGATATGTATTGAGAGTGACACCTGACTTAAAAGGTTAACCCACATTTTAAAATAAATGTCTCCTACTGACATAAACAATGAATTACTTTAGCTTTTATTTTTCCCTTTTTTATACATTTTCTCAACATGTATGTTGGACTTTTGATCTCATTCATACATTTTATTTATTTATTTATTTATTTCCTCTCCCTGTCCTTGCTTCTTTCTCTTTTTCTTTTCTCTTACCTTCCCCCAGGGCCCCAGGACCAGTAGCAAGAGTAGACCAAACCAAAGGAACACCCAAGCAAACTTAAAATTTTAGAACACCTGCAAACAGAGGAACTATATATTTTTCCAACATTTCTGGGTAGGACTTGGGAGAAATTGGTTTTCTGTCTATTAAAATGAAAAGTCTTTTATTTGGTGTACCCTATACATAGGCTGTGAAGAAGGTGATGGCACCCCACTCCAGTACTCTTGCCTGGAAAATCCCATGGACGGAGGACCCTGGTAGGCTGCAGTCCATGGGGTCACAAAGAGTCGGACGTGACTGAGGGACTTCTCTTTACACTTTCCTGCATTGGAGAAGGAATTAGCAACCCACTCCAGTGTTCTTGCCTGGAGAACCCCAGGGACAGAGGAGCCTAGTGGGCTGCCGTCTATGGGGTCGCACAAAGTGAGACATGACTAAAGCGACTTAGCAGCAGCAGCAGACATAGGCTGTGTCCTTATGTTCTGGCTCCTCTCAAACAAAGCTTTACTTTGTAAGAACCATCACAATTGATGGTTGCCTCACACTCTATAAGGGAGCTGGAAGAGGGAATTTGCTAACAAAAAAACACAATTTTTCTTTTTAAAAAAAAACCATTCATCTCTGTTAGCAGCCTCCAGACAACAGGCCTCTGCTTCTCTTTGTCTTTCAGCACACAGCTTTCTGGGCTCCCCATTCCCACCTTTTAGATCTCACCTGCTCTGGGGCTTCTCAATCCTTTTGTTTTTTTTTTTTTTACATCATCTTAATATCTGAATCCACTCTTTAATAGAGGAGAGCAAAGCTATTTGACAATAAATGCTGACATATAAATTCTATCAAATTCTTGTAAATGGCATCTACCTCAGAAGAGGGTCTTGGTAGCCATATAGAAGAATGACAAGCTTTTTGTATCATCATGAATGACTGCAAGCTTCTGTCCCCAGCCATCCCAGCATTTGCTCACAACACATGAAGAAAAGTGGCTATGGGGCCATGGCTCGAAACAGGGACTGCCCTTCTGAAAATTAACCTGGCTGGTGCTCAGATCAGTGCCTAATTTCTATCAGCAGCAACCAACTAAGCCTAATATGGTACCAGTTAGGCAATGAGATATTTCTTTTCAGTTACCAAATTATTAAATATTTAAAGCTGTGAGTATAAGCAGATTGGCAAATCTAAGGTTTCTGATATCCTCTGACAGTGGGTGGGTACTCTCTTCTTTGGGTGCCCAGTTAGAAAAATAGTTTCCTTTACTACTGATCTGAGGATCTCTAACAACACACAGGCACAGGTTTACTGAGAAGCTAAAGACTCTGAAGGCTTCCCTGTTGGCTCATTGGAAATGAATCTGCCTGCCAAGAGGGGACACAGGTTCAATCTCTGGGTCAAGAAGACCCACTAGAGAAGGCAATGGCAACCCATTGCAGTATTCTTGCCTGAGAAATCCCATGGACAGAGGAGCCTGGTGGGCTACAGTCCCTGGGGTCACCCACGGGGTTGCAAGAGTTGGACATGACTTACTGACTAAATAACAACAATAAAGATGGTGAAACTTCACAGCTTCACATGTCCTAGCAAGGTATTCACACACCTGGGTCTGGAAATCTGCAAAAGATATATATCATATTACTACCCAGTATTAATGCCTACCCCACAAAACTGTGTCAGCTTAGGCCTCACAAAACTGAATCTGATCTGAAAGTACATTTTTATTTAAAACAAAAACAAAGAAAGAAAGATAGGGCAAAAGAAAGAAAGAATGAGATTCAGTCAGAATTCCTCAATGCAGTTATATTTAGTAGATAATTTTAATGTACATTTGAGAAGCTTGTAGTATCCCTTTGGAGACAGTAAAATATAGCTTTGCTTTTATGTAGCTTATTTTTTTATATTACTTTTACTATATGAGCATTCATTTTTTGATTCACATGACCCGTTTCTTACAATGCACTAAAACTGTTCCTAAGTTAAAGTTAAAAAACCAATATGTAAAGAATAACCAGATATACTGAATTTATACAAAGATTCTTCCTTTTCTATGAAGAAATAGAGGGTTTCCCCAAAGATCCAGAATGCTAACAGCATCAGTATTCATGGAAGCACATTTGATTATAGAGCAAGAGGATGTTTTGACTTCTGTTGAAGAATGACATTAGCTACATCCAAAAAGCAGAATTAATTTACCACAAATGAGTTTATGGAAAATCAATCTTGCTATTTTAAATTCCTACAGAATCTGAAAGTCTTACAGAATCTCAGACACTTCAATAATTTCACAAAATGATTTTTAAACTTGACATATAATTTTGTAGAATGTCTGGTCCCATTGTCTAATAAATAATCATAAAATTCTCTCATAGGCTTACCAAAATATCAGTGGCTCTTATAATTTACAGCAGATAACAGGAAGGTAAGCTGAAGTACCAAGACAATTGGAAGATATTTTATTAGTATAATAATAATAAGGATCAAGGGAAAGAGCGTAATTTATTCTAGAACTTATATCTTTTCAGAAATGGCTTTAATTACAGTTACAATATCATACAAATAGAAGGCAAGCCTCCCATTCTTTTAAAAGTGTGCATTATATCCATTTCTCCCAAATACATACAGATAGAAAAATCTTAATGTAACATGTATGATATCATAAGTGAAACGAATCGCCAGTCTAGGTTTGATGCAGGATACAGGATGCTTGGGACTGATGAACAAGGATAATCCAGAGAGAAGGTGTGGGGCGGGAGGGGGGAGGTGGGGGTCTGGATTGGGAGTTCATGTACACTCGTGGCTGATTCATGTCAATGTATAGCAAAATGAATACAGTATTGTAAAGCAAAATAAACTAAAAAATAAAAATCAATTAAATGTGATAATCCATAAAAAAAAAGACTGAGAGGAAATTTCATGAAATTTAGTATTTTAAAACAAACTCTTATTTTTAATGTATTTTTCTCTGTGTATTCCAATTATATAGAGATTTCAGAAATCCAGTAAGACTTTGATTTCTATTATTTGAAGTAGTCAGGTATTGTCAACTACTTCAAAATTCTTATTTTTAATATAAATTTATTTATTTTAATTGGAGGTTAATTATTTTACAATATTGTATTGGTTTTGCCATACATCAACATGAATACGCCACAGGTATACACGTGTTTCCCATCCTGAAACCCCTTCCTTCCACCCTCCTCATACCATCCCTCTGGGTCATCTCAGTGCACCAGCCCCAAACAGCCAGTATCATGCATCAAACCTGGACTGACGATTAGTTTCACATGTGATAATATACATGTTTCAATGCCATTCTCCCAAATCATCCCACCCGCGCCCTCTCCCACAGAGTCCAAAAGACTGTTTTATACATCTGTGTCTCTTTTGCTGTCTCGCATACAGGGTTATCGTTACCATCTTTCTAAATTCCATATATATGTGTTGGTATACTGTATTGGTGTTTTTCNGGAGTTGGTGATGGACAGAGAGGCCTGGCGTACTGCAATTCAAGGGGTCGCAAAGAGTCGGACACGACTGAGTGACTGAACTGAACTGAGCTGAACTGAAGTTGCTTGTATATTTTTGAGATTAGTTTTTTGTTAGTTGCTTCATTTGCTATTATTTTCTCCCTTTCTCAATGCTGTCTTTTCACCTTGCTTATAGTTTCCTTTGTTGTGCAGAAGCTTTTAAGTTTAATTAGGTCCCATTTGTTTATTTTTGCTTTTATTTCCAATATTCTGGGAGGTGGGTCATAGAGGATCCTGCTGTGATGTATGTCAGAGAGTGTTTTGTCTATGTTTTCCTCTAGGAGTTTTATAGTTTCTTGTCTTATGTTTAGATCTTTAAGCCATTTTGAGTTTATTTTTGTGTATGGTGTTAGAAAATGCTCTAGTTTCATTCTTTTACAAGTGGTTGACCAGTTTTCCCAGCACAACTTGTTAAAGAGATTGTCTTTAATCTATTGAATATTCATGCCTCCTTTGTCAAAGATAAGGTGTCCATAGGTGTGTGGATTTATCTCTGGGCTTTCTATTTTGTTCCATTGATCTATATTTCTGTCTTTGTGCCAGTACCATACTGTCTTGATGACTGTGGCTTTGATGTAGTAGAGCCTGAAGTCAGGCAGGTTGATTCCTCTGGTTCCATTCTTCTTTCTCAAGATTGCTTTGGCTATTCAAGGTTTTTTTGTATTTCCGTACAAATTGTGAAATTATTTGTTCTAGCTATGTGAAAAATACCATTGGTAGCTTGATAGGGATTTCACTGAATCTATTTTAAGTCTATAAACTAATGATATGAAGAGACTGTCCATAGAACAAAAAATTAATATATTTTCCTTTATATAACCTATGTGGTGGTGGTTTCGTTCTGAGTCATGTCTGACTCTTGCAATCCCATGGACTGTAGCCCATCGGGCTCCTCTGTCCATGGGATTTTCCAGGCAAAAATACTGGAGTGGGTTTCCACTGCCTTCTCTGGGTGATCTTCCTGACCCAGGGATTGAACTCAAGTCTCCTGCCCTGCACGTAGATTCTTTACTGAGTGAACTACCAGTGAATTCCTATGTAACTTATACACATAACAAATTATCATGAAAGGACACATCTTTCAAAATAAAAAGCTCTATAAAAAGTCAAAGTGTTCAGTTCTTACAAATCCTGTTTGGTCAATGAAGTATCTTTTGAATAGAAAAACTTAAGAGCATAAAGAATGAATGAGTTATGTATTGAGTCTGTGCCTTTGCTAGATGGGGAACCTGAAGTTTGAGGAATCTTCCCAGACTACAGCCTAGTAACAACTTATATTAAATTACCACAAAGTAAATAATAGACTAGCATAGCATATTATAGGGTAAGGACAGTTATATTGAAAAGGATCAGATGAAAATATAATTATCTTCTCAGTGAACACACACATACTCCAAAAAAAAATGTATATCCACATCACCTGCCAGATCATTTTTCCTTTTTATAAACCAGGAAATTTAAAACACACAATTTATTCTACCTGTTGAAGTAATGTAAATGAAGGTTGGTTTAGCCCAATAATTGCATTTCTCTTTAGATTTACCAAATGAAAACTAGACAACTGTTGGGCATATATACTATCAAATAAGGCTGATATTCAATCAGTCTTGTAAAATATCATGTGTCACAGGAAGAAAAATGGCAACAGTTTAGCTTTATGTAATAGCTATATAATGAATTATGAGAATTTGTCTTAGTTTTTCTGAAATAAGAAGGAAATAGAGATAAAGTTTTGGTGTTCATGAAAGGTAAGTGGCTTAATTACTCAGTTTCTACATCTGCAAAATGAATTTAATAATATCACCTACCTCATATATTATTGTAAAAGATACAGATAAAAATTATAAAGAGCTTACTTACTGGAACTCAACACACATTTACAAATATTGTTACTGTTTGGTAACTGAACTTGATCAGAAACAAAACCAGCCTTCCTGTGCCCACATCCATAATCTCTCCATTGCTGCTATTGGTCAGAATAAAATGGAATAAAGTCATCCTTGATTTTGCTTTCTTTAAATTCAGATAATAAGAAATAAGCCTGAGTCTATTCAGTGTATTTCTATTATCAGAATTGAAATAAACTGTCTTCCCCACTAATCCACATATTTTGTTCTTATCTTTACTCCCTGTGTACTCTTCACTTATTGAAATATATAGGAGAAACTTAGAGTCAATCATCCAATAGGAGATTGTTGTGTCTGAAGCAAATATTAACAGGTTTATCTGTCAGTTAAGTCCAAAAAGTGCTACTGAGCACCTACAATCAATGAAATGTTCTGCCTTTCCCTAAGGATTGGGACATCCAAAAAAGATTGTATATATGATATGCACACAGATATTATATCTAATGTATTATGTATAATAATATATTGTGCACTGGAAATGATAAAATTAAGGAAAACTAGAAGAAAAGAGTAGGAAACCTTCATGTAGTTTCATTCTGAAAATACATTCCCCATGACAGAACACAAATCTAGCTTTGAGATTTTTCAGCAACCAGTGCAGGAAAGAAATACATTATTGACAGTGCTCAGAGAATAAAAACAAAGGAATTGCTATAGAAAAAACTATTAAGTAGGAAGGAAAGAAAAAAAGAAAGGAGGAAAAGCAAAACAATTTTTTTTTCTAAACTGAGTTATTTAGATAATTCTCCATTGAACCTTTATATCAATAAATATCACCAATATCATCCCCACCATTGATGCAATAAAATATTTGGAGGAGCTTGGTTCTTAAGATATCTTTCAATGTAGATAGACTAAAATACATTTTTAATTAAATTATGTAAAGAGGCAAAATAATATATCAAATATGTCAAAATAAAATGGCATATTATTTATTTTTCTTAAATAAGACCATGGACTGGAAATATTTTAGACATTCAACAGGAAATATTTATTAGAATCACATTTTTATAAAGTTTTGGCATACCAAATGTTTAGAAAGTGCCTGAAAATATTTATCTGCATATTAAGGACAGACTTGTCATTTTTTAAAGGCACCAGTGCTAGGTGAAAATTAAATGCTAGAGATAGGCAAGAAATTATAAAAGTATCAATGTCCATGCCACCCCTGCCAGAAGACGACTAGGTAAAATAATCTAGGTGTGCTTCAATTAGTTGAAAACTTTGGTGCATAACTGAGGTTCCCAAGTTCCACCTGATAACAGCGGCATTATTCAAAGTGTTGTGACAATACAATGCATTACTGTTACTTTCAAGGTATGACGTAAGTAATTTGTTAAAATACGAAGTGTAAAAGCTTGTGGATGATTGATGAAAGAATAATATTTTACATAACTTACTCTTCTATAAATTTAAGCTAACACTTAAAAACAGGCTCAAGCTTTCAAGTCAATGATATTTCCAGTTCCCCATACTGTACTAACCACCAGCCCTATTGTCTCACTTGGAGGTCAAGGTCAGTTGACCTTGACCTTTTATCCTAATGCTTACATTATTGTTTCTCCTAAAAGAAGGAAATCTTATCTATACCTAGGTCTCTAACAAAAGACAGAAAACACAAAATGGAAGTAGAGGGTCACATATTTATAGGAAAATGGAATAAGCATATTTTTCTGTTTAATATGCATGTACTGAACAGCTTCACTCACTGACATTGCCTACTTGATTCCCATTAGTATTTGAATTTGACCTCAAAGTTTCTCAGGCAAGTGAGAGGATAAGGTAAGAGAATATCATGTGGCTGGATATCAGTGGCTAAGGGAGTGAGGTGTCAAGAAGGCAAGAAGGAAATGCATATTTCTAGCTTTTAAACCATCATCTTAGCCAAAATAAGCACAACAAATCACCTGTGACCTAAGATTACACAGAGCCTTCAAGGATGGCTCCACAAAAGGATGCTCTGAAAGCTCCCTCTTAGAACATCTAATGCATTTGGAACACCCTCAAAATGACCTCCTGGGGATGAAGACTTCAAATGGCCAGTTTGCAGCTTCTATTTGTCATAGTTCTCCAGAGAAACAGACACTGTAGGATGCATATTTTCAGACAGATTTATTTTAAGGAATTCCCTCATAGGATTATGGAACCTAGCAGATCTCCAAGGTGGACCAGCAGGTAGGAGACCCTGGATGAGCTGATGTTGCAGGTCAAACCTGAAGGCTATCTACTAGGAGAATTCCCTCTTGCTCAGGGTAAGTCAATCTTAGTTATATTTAAGCCTTCAGTTGTTTGGACATGATCTATTCAAATTATGGAGAAGAATCTGTTTTATTCAAAGTCCACAAACTTGAATGCTCTAACCTGAAAACATCCTCACAGAAACAACCAGAATGCTTGACTACATACCTGGCCACTGTGACCCAGCCAGGCAGACACATAAATTTAATCATCACGCAGCTCATCTCAGCCGATAGTTGGCTCTATCAGCCAACAGTTAAACTCCAATAATATTTCACACATTCTCCTTCATGTAGAATTTCCTTCTTTCATTTTCTCTTGTTATAGGACAATATGAAGAAAAACATTTAGCATAGAAAAATGCCAAGCATCTAGAAAGAGTTAATATGGACCTTCTCTAGAAAGCTTGAATAAATATAGCCATTTATTCATTTATTTAGCTGATTTTAATTTACAGCTTTAAGTGAGCTGTAATTCAAAATGACATCAATTTGTGAATTTATTATTGACATTAATATTTACCTTTGTGAGAATGTCAAAGTGATTAATTCTGAATGATACCTACATATCTAATTATATCAATAGTTACAACATGTTTTCCTAATGTGAAAGATTTTTCAGGTGGTATAAAATGAACATTTGTACAAACTAAATGAATTTTAACACGGGTGTTAGAGATGTTACCACCTCTAACGCTATTAAGTGTTGTTGTACCCTAAAGCTAATCATATCTCTATAAAGTTATGCCATGCAATAAACATTAGTTGTGCTAATTTCAGACAATGGCATTTGAGTAAAACTGTTTTCTCTTCAGAAACCTGGGAGCTAGTGGACCATGTATGCTCAGTTGCTTCAGTCGTGTCCGACTCTTTGCGACCCTATGGAATGTAGCCTGCCAGACTCCACTGTCCATGGGATTCTCCAGGCAAAAATACTGGAGTGGGTGGCCATGCCCTTCTCCAGGGATCTTCCCTGTATCTCCTGCACTGCAGACAGACTCTTTACCCATCTAGCCACCTGGGAAGCCCATTTAGTGGACTACTTGCTTCTAATTTTCAAAGACTAGAGATGTGCTGGTAAGAGTGAGTTTGTATCCAGTTATTTTTGGATAGAGTATGCGTCAAAACACCAATATTATTCACAACAACAATATTTTTGAAAAGTGATGCTGTCATTTTTTTTTATTTTTAGAGATGGTCAGGATTTCTTAAAGGTTATTATGCATGAGATCTTATGGCAGATATAGTTAGCTTTGTGGATAGAAAAACCATATGTGTATTTTTTAAGCCATTAGTAAAGAAAGGATATTACATAAGTAAATTTTACAGCAGGCTAGTACAAAGGGGATCTCTAAAAGTACTTTAAATGGGTTACTTAACTTGCCCATCAGATGTAAGGTACAACTATTAGCAGTAGACCACAAATTTTTTAAAACTGGAACTGCTAGTGCCAGTTGCTACTTTTGTATGGCTGTATTCACCTAAGAGAATTTTAAGAAAGTAAATCACTCAACTACTTTCTTATATATTTTCCCATATGTTTGCTTTCTAAGGTTTCCTTTTGTGAGCATTTTTAAAGAATATTACAGATTAATAAGTAGCACATAAAATCCTTGTGAGCATGCTGATGTAAGATTTGAGTCTCCAAAGTACAATCTTTTAAAGAAGAATTGGACTCTTTAATTTTAATTTTGTTTTCTAAAATTTTTATTGGAGTATAGTTCATTTATAATATTGTATTGGTTTCAGGTATATAGCAGGAGAATACATTATATCATATGATAGCACTTATACATGGAATCTAAAAAAAATAGAGTAAAAATGAAATTCTTTACAAAACACAGTAGAGTCACAAATGTAAAAAACAAACAAAGTTTGAGGAGATAAAGTGAGGAGATGGATAAATTAGAAGATTGGAATTGACATATATAAAAAACACTATATATAAAATAAATAACTAAGAAGAACTGCTGTATATAACAGGGAACTCTACTCAGTACTCTGTAATAGCCTATTGGGAAAAGTATCTAAAGAAAAAAAAGAGTTCACTTTTTTAATATAATAAACTTTCCCTTGAGTTTTTTACTTTAAAAATTAAATTTCGATTATAACTGAATCTCCTGATGGGTGTATTTAGTCTCCCATGTTAGAATATTTATGTAAATGTATGAGCTAAATTATCAATTCAGATCCTTGCTGTTCTATCTGAATTTTGTGGTCTGAGGAGATAAGTTAAACACCTACTTATCCAAATTACCTGGCTCAACTATATCCAAAAGAAATAAAAATTATACTTCACTTGAGAAACCTTATTTCATCTCCTGGTATCTGACTAGTGTTTCTTTTTTTATTTATTTACATTTTGTCAAACAATAATCATAATTCACTTAATCAGTTTTCAAAAGCTGAATATGAAAAAATGAGAGAAGAGTCTGGATAGGTGAAAACATCTTAACTCTTTTCAAAGCCAAAGAAAAGTCACTGCTTTCTGTGAAGGGAATATTAAAATGGTTTCTTGCAAAAGTAACAATAACACGAACCAAAATGATCTTCCAGTGAAGGAAAAGCCAATTTCATATTTATTGCTCAATCCAGTGAGTATTTTAAACTAATTTTCAAATATGTATATTTGCATACTTGTTTCCTACTATTATATATTCCTTTTTAGGTAAGTATTCAAGTGGGCCTTAGGAAGCATCACTACAAACAAAGCTAGTGGAGGTAAAGTGATAGAATTCCAGTTGAGCTATTTCAAATCCTAAAAGATAATGCTGTGAAAGGCTTCATTCAATATGCCAGCAAATTTGAAAAATTCAGCAGTGGCCATAGGACCGGAAAAGGTCAGTTTTTCATTCCAATGCTGGAGAAAAGCAAGTCCAAAGAATGTTCAAACTGCTGCACAATTGCACTCATCTCACACACTAGCAAAGTAATGCTCAAAATTCTCCAAGCCAGGCTCCAATGGTACGTGAACCATGAAATTCCAGATGTTCAAACTAGATTTAGAAAAAGCAGAGGAACCAGAGACCAAACTGCCAACATCCACTGGATCATAAAAAAGCAAGAGAATTCCAGAAAAACATCTACTTTTGTTTTATTGATTACGTCAAAGTCTTTGACTGCATAGATCACAATAAACTGTGGAAAATTCTTAAAGAGATGGGAATACCAGACCACCTTATCTGCCTCCAGAGAAATCTGTATGCAGATCAAGAAGCAACCCTTAGAACTGGACATGGAAGAAGAGACTGGTTCCAAATAAGGAAAGGAGTATGTCAAGGCTGTATGTTGTCACCCTGCTTATTTAACTTATATGCAGAATATATCATGTGAAATGCTGGGCTGGATGAAGCACAAGCTGGAATCAAGATTGTTGTGAGAAATATCAATAACCCCAGATACAATGATGACACCACCCTTATGGCAGAAAGTGAAGAGGAACTGAAGAGCCTCTTGCTGAAAGTGAAAGAGGAGAGGGGAAAAGTTGGCTTAAAGCTCAACATTCAGAAAATGAAGATCATGGCATCCAGTCCCATCATTTCATGGCAAATAAATGGGGTAACAGTGGAAACAGTGAGAGACTTTATTTCCTTGGGCTCCAAAATCACTGCAGATGTTGATTGCAGCCATGAAATTAAAAGATGCTTACTCCTTGGAAGAAAAGCCATGACAAAATTAGAAAGCATATTAAAAAGCAAAGACATTACTTTGCCAACAAAGATCCAATTAGTCAAAGCTATTGTTTTTCCAGTGGTCATGTATGGATGTGAGAGTTGGACTGTAAGGAAAGCTGAGCACTGAAAATTTATGCTTATGAACTGTAGTGTTGGAGAAGACTCTTGAGAGTACCTTGGACTGAAAGGAGATCAAACCAGTCAGTCTTAAAGGAAATCAGTCTTGAATATTCTTTGGAAGGACTGATGCTGATGCTGAAACTCTAGATCTCTGGCCACATGATGTGAAGAGCTGACTCCTTGGAATAGACCCTGATGCTGGGAAAGATTGAAGGCAGGAGGAAAAAGGGAGGATGACAGAGGGTGAGATGGTTGGATGGCATCACTGACTCAATGGAGATGAGTTTGAGTAAGCTCTGAGAGTTAGTGACAGACAGGGAAGTGTGGAGTGCTGCAGTCCATGGGGTTGCAAAGAGTCAGAGACGATGGAGAGACTGAACCGAACTGAAAGAAACATTTAAAGGTACTGAAGTGCTAAATAATAAATGCCTAGATCATATTCACTCCTTGACAAACAAAATAAGAACAAGGCAATTTTAGAAGAAAGCTTTACTGATAAAATTTAGAAAAAAATAATCCTTTATATATATATACAAAATAATTTTTTGCATAAAACAGGTTAATCAAGAGAAACTAGTATAGCCTTGATACCAAAGTTTCATAAAAATATTTAAATAAATGAAAAGTATTTTTTCATATAGACAAACTTGCAAAAATTACAAAGAAACAGCCTCACATATATAGGGAACAAACTAGTGGTTTCAGGTGGAGAGAGGAAAACAGGGAAGGGCAAGATAGGGTTAAGATATTAAGAAATAAAAACTACTATGTAGTAAATAAGTAAGTTACAAGGGTATATTGTACAACATATAAAATATAACCAATATTTATATTAACAAAAATGGAGTATAACCTCTAAAAATTGTGTTGCACACCTGATTAATATAATTAACCAACTAAATCTTTCAGTTTAATATTAAAATTAATCTCATCAAATAGAGCTTATTAAATATTTTCTCACAGTCTGACTTTTGTCCACAAATTATTTATACTCCTCACACACTACAGAATAAACTATACTTATTCCCTTTAGTACTCCAAGTTCTAAGTTCTAGAAATCATCATTTGAATCAGGTTCAGTGTCCTTCAGTTCAGTTCAGTCGCTCAGTCGTGTCCGACTCTTTGCAACCCCATGAATCACAGCACGCCAGGCCTCCCTGTCCATCACCAACTCCCGGAGTTCACTTAGACTCACGTCCATTGAGTCCGTGATGCCATCCAGCCATCTCATCTTTGGTTGTCCCTTTCTCCTCCTGCCCCCAATCCCTCCCAGCATCAGGGTCTTTCCCAATGAGTCAACTCTTCGCATGAGGTGGCCAAAGTACTGGAATTTCAGCTTCAGCATCATTCCTTCCAATGAACACTCAGGACTGATCTCCTTTAGAATGGACTGGTTGGATCTCCTTGCAGTCCAAGGGACTCTCAAGAGTCTTCTCCAACACCATAGTTCAAAAGCATCATTTCTGCGGCGCTCAGCCTTCTTCACAGTCCAACTCTTATGTCCATACATGACCACTGGAAAAACCATAGCCTTGACTAGACGGACCTTAGTCGGCAAAGTAATGTCTCTGCTTTTGAATATACTATCTAGGTTGGTCATAACTTTTCTTCCAAGGAGGAAGCGCCTTTTAATTTCATGGCTGCAGTCACCATCTGCAGTGATTTTGGAGCACAAAAAAATAAAGTCTGACACTGTTTCTACTGTTTCCCCATCTATTTGCCATGAAGTGATGGGACCAGATGCCATGATCTTCATTTTCTGAATGTTGAGCTTTAAGCCAACTTTTCCACTTTCCTCTTTCACTTTCATCAAGAGGCTTTTTAGCTCCTCTTCACTTTCTGCCATAAGGGTGGTGTCATCTGCATATCTGAGGTTATTGATATTTCTCCCAGCAATCTTGATTCCAGCTTGGGTTTCCTCAAACTAAAAGTCTTAGAATTAAGGGATAAGTTTTTATCCCTACATTCCCTGGGTTCAATCTCTGGGTAGGTATGGCAACCCACTCCAGTATTCTTGCTTGGAGAATGCCAATGGACAGAGGAGCTTGGTGGCTATAGTCCATGACGTCGGAAAGAGTGGGACATGACTGAGGGACTAATCATGCACATCCCACATACACACTATATAATGATGAGATAAGACAACCTAAACTTCCATTCAAAACTGTGGGACAAAACAAAAGGCAACAAAAGGGCAATAACCTGTTGTTCAGTCACTCAGTCATGTCCAACTCTTTGTGAGCCCGTGGACTGCAGCACACCAGGCTTCCCTGTCCTTCACAATCTCCCTGAATTTGGTAAAATTCATTACCATTGAGTCAGTGATGCCATTCAACCCCATCTTATATTCTGTCACCACCTTCTCCTCCTGCCCTCAATCTTTCCCATCATCAAGGTCTTGTCCAATGAGTTAGCTCTCTGCATCAGGTGGTCAAAGTATTAGAGTTTCAGCAATAGTCTTTCCAAGGAATATTCAGGATTGATTTCCTTGCTGTCCAAGGGACTGTCAAGAGTCTTTTCCAGCACCACAGTTCAAAAGCATCAATTCTTCCACAGTCAGTCTTCTTTATGGTCCAACTCCCGCATCCATACATGACTACTGGAAAAACCATAGCTTTGATTACACTGGACCTTTGTTAGCAAAGTGATGTCTCTGATTTTTAATATTGTTATCTAGGTTTGTCATACCTTTACTTCCAAGAGGCAAGTGTCTTTTAATTTCATGGCTGCAGTCACTGTCCACAGTGATTTTGGAGCCCAAGAAAATACAGTCTGTCACTGTTTCCATTGTTTCCCCATCTATTTGCCATGAAGTGATGGGACCAGATGCCATAACCTTAGTTTTGGGAATGCTGAGCTTTAAGCCAGCATTTTCACTGTCCTCTTTCACTTTCATTGAGAGGTTTTTAGTTCCTCTTCACTTTCTGCGATTAGGGTATCATCTACACAGTGGATACAGTGGCTGACTTTATTTTAGGGGGCTCCAAAATCACTGCAGATTGTGATTGCAGCCATGAAATTAAAAGACACTTACTCCTTGGAAGAAAAGTTATGACCAACCTATACAGAATGTTAAAAGCAGAGACATTACTTTGTCAAGAAAGGTCCATCTAGTCAAGGCTATGGTTTTTCCAGTGGTCATGTATGGATGTGAGAGTTGGACTATCAAGAAAGCTGAGTGCCGAAGAATTGATGCTTTTGAACTGTGGTGTTGGAGAAGGCTCTTGAGAGTCCCTTGGACAGCAAGGAGATTCAACCGGTCCATCCTAAAGGAAATTAGTCCTGGGTGTTCCTTGGAAGGACTGATATTGAAGCTGAAACTCCAATATTTTGGCCACCTGATGCAAAAAGCTGACTCATTTGAAAAGACCCTGATATTGGGAAAGATTGAAGGCAGAAGGAGAAGGGGACAACAGAGGATGAGATTGTTAGATGACATCACCGACTCAATGGATATGAGTTTGGAGAAACTTCAGGAGTTGGTGGTGGACAGGGAGGTATGGCGTGCTGCAGTTCATGGAGGTGCAAAGAGTTGGACATGACTGAGCTACTGAACTGAACTGAACTGCATATCTAAGGTTATTGATATTTCTCACTGCATTCTTGATTCCATCGTGAGCTTTAGTCAGTCCAGTATTTCACATGATATACTCTGCATATAAGTTAAATAAGCAGAATGACAATATATATACTTGACATACCCCTTCCCCAATTTTGAGGCAGTCCATTGTTCCATGTCCAGTTTAACTGTCACTTCTTGAACCTGCATACAGATTTCCCAGGAGGCAGGTAAGCTGATCTGGCAGTCCCATCTCTAAAAATTTTCTACAGTTTGTTGTGATCCTCACAGTCAAAGTCTTTAGCATAGTCAGTGAAGAAGAAGTAGATATTTTTTCTGGAATTCCCTTGCTTTTGATATCCAACAGATATTGGCAATTTGATCTCTGTTTCCTCTACCTTTTCTAAATCGAGCTTGTACATCTGAGATCTTGGTTCTTGGTTCACAAGTGCTAAATCTTATTTTGAAGGATTTTGAACATTACCTTGCTAGCATGTGAAGTGAGAACAATTGTACAATTGTTTGAACATTCTTTGGATTGCTTTTCTTTGGGATTGGAATAAAAACAACATTTTCCAGCCTTTGTGGCCACTGATGAGTTTTCCAAATTTGCTGGCATATTGAGTGCTGCTCTTTAACAGCATCATCTTTTATGATTTTAAATAGCTTACCTGGAATTCTATCACCTCCACTAGCTTTGTTCACAATAAGGCTTCCTAAGGCCCACCTGACTTTGGAGTACTTCAGAGTATGTTATTATAATTCCCTTAAAAGTTTTCCCTGTTAAGATCGTCCCTTCTCTGTCTTGGACTGAGAATGTAAGGACTATGGAACAACACCTCTAAGAGTCTTAGAACCTTACAATCTAGTGAAAGAGTCAAACATCTTATACTACTCTGATGTTTTAAGAGAGTCTTGTAGCTATAAGCTACACATCAGACACTGAAGAGATAATTGGTAGATTTAGGTGATAGATTTTTTTTCAGTGCCATGGATTTGATCTTTATCTTGAGATTATTTCTAACATTGAAAGTCTTTTGATGCCTAGGAAATTAGAGAATCTGGGGATAAGAAATAGCTTTATATTCCAAAGAGTAAACATTACATTCTGGGTATTTCCCTTGGGTTCTGTTTTTACTTTATCATACTCATATAAACAAAATAAATTGTCATTACTGATATTATGTATGGAAATTTTCTTATCCATGTCCACAAGTATTTATGTATATATAACTCAGTTCTCATTATGTATGATAGCTACATTCAATAAAATCCACATTAACATGAATTAGCAAATACTGAATCATTGCCTAAAGGGAAAATCAGCGTCAGGTTCCTCTGATTCTCTGGTCAGAATATTTTCATTAGCCACTCAGTACATAAGTTTGTCTTATGTATGTTTCTGTTTAAAAGCACTTTAATATATATTGTTGCTGCATTAACACTGAATTCACAGTGCAGTCCTATAACTTATGCCCCAACTATACATATTGCAGACTTGCTAACATTAGACAGTATGTCAGTACTTTACTCGGGACAATTTTAAACAGTGAAATTCCAACATTGTAGTACTAAATAGAATGAAAAGGACATTTGTTTATGATAGGAGAGCTGAATCAAGAAGGTAAAATGTTGCCTTGTTTAATCTCAACGGGGACCATACTTATTGGGTGACTGAAATTTCTCACTGCCCTGGGCAGGTTTACGTGACTACAAAAATGCCATGCAGCTTATATGTTATATAAAAATATATGTCTAGTTTTCCACATTATCTTGAGTGATCCCAATGCCAAACTTTTCAGGAGTCAGCACAGAGTCCCTTTTTCCAATCTCCAATGACAACGGTTTCTCTGTCTCTCCAGCCTTTAATGACCATCTTGAGACTCTTTTGACTTCTGGCCACAACCAAGTCCTCAAATCAATATGACATGTATTAGTTTTTATTATAGGTGTAACTTCTAAGTAGCAATTCTTTTCAGTCATTTTCCACTAAGATAGCACCAGTGGATTTTAACAATCTATCTTAAATTTTAGAGGCTTCAAAGAAGGATCATTTTCTGTGTCTTACAGTTCTGTGGATTGCCTTGGATCAAACCGGGCAGTTCATTTGCTGGTCTTGCTTAGGGTCTCTCCTGCAATGATAGTCGAATGGCAAGAGTGGGCCTGGAATCATGTGGAGGCTGGATTGGACTGGGATGTTGGGACGTCTGTTTCACACAGTCTCAAAAGCCTCTCCTCCAAGTTTCTCCCTTTGATTTCCTTATGTGCTTTCTTCAGCAAGGCAATCTTATTTCTCATGTGACTGCACTCTGCATCCCAGGAAGTACAAAGCTGAAGGTGTCAGGTTTTTTTAAGACTTATACTGGAACTAACACAGTATCACTCCACTGTCTTCTATTGAATAAACAGTCACAGGCCAGCCCAGGAAAAAGAAATAATCTTTACCCCTTAATGATGGAATGAAACAATCTGTGGTTATCTTTAACCCAATAAGGAGCATATCTTTGCTTTATTTCTCAGCAATTTTCACTTCAGTAAAAATTTGCATATTTTTAGCATTAAGCAGTTTGGGTGTTTTGTCGCTCAAGGTTAAAGAAATGTTTTCCCTTAATCATGCTATGGAAAACCCTTATTATTCTCATTATGTTATGAGTTATTAGAAAACAGTATCATAGTATTCAAGTGATCTTCCATTTCTATTAAGATTATATGTATTCTCTTAGACGTATTAATATGGTAAATTTATAAATGGATACTGTTTTACTGAACCATCCTTGCATTTCTGGAGTAAAATTCTTATGATTCAGTAATGACATTTTTGGTGTATTATGGGTCTTTTTGATTGTTCACTTAAGATTTCCACTTCAGTAATTAAACATGAGGTCACTTTAGTTGTGTGGTAGGTGTGTGTGATCTTTCTCAAGTTTTGGTAGCACTCTTATTCTAACTGTGTGCAAAGTATTTTGGAAGAGCTCCCTTCTTTCCCTCTGATCTGAAAGGATTTAAATTTTATTCTGATTATTCTTTGGAATTGTGAAAAAGATCATCTGTGAATCCATCTGGGCCTGCCTAGTATTTTTCACATATTTAACTATCTGAAAAACTTATCTTGATTTTGTAATTATTTCTCTATTAATTTTTAAATTTGTGCTGGATTAATTTGCTTATTTTTTATTGTATAAATATTAACAAGTTTATTCAAAGTGTTTACCAGATTGAGTAAAATTCTTTAAATCCCACTGTCTTGATCAATTTACCCATTCTAAACTATAATTTGGTACATTTTGGCTCTCTCCCATTTTTTATTAGATTAAGAAACAGTTTATCTATAAGAGAATCTCATGATTTGTGATCTTATGAGTTAAAAATACAGAATAGGAAAATTTATCCTGGAAAAATCCTTTGGGAATAATTCATGTGAAGTCCAATACACCATTGCTCAGTTAATCCAAGACAGCCAATTTTCCCTCAAGCATTGGAAGAGATTTCTGTCTTTGGGTACCAGATGAAGTACTGGCTTACATTTAGAGACCAAGTTGTGTGAAAAAGAAGTACATTTGCATACTAGAATCATAATTGCATGAAGGGGACCAAGATGCTCATCCATGGAAAGCAGAAGGGTAGTAAGAGTGAGCTAAAAGAGAATTCTTCTAACCCATCACAGGCTCATTTCAGGGCATATTCATGAAGAAGAGTGGGGAAATAGAATGTGGAAATACTTCAGGACTATCACACTTACAAAAAAAGATTCAGCCAAAGCTCCAAAGAGAAATCTGTTCATTCGGGGTATGTTTTCTCTTTGGCCTCATTTTTATGTGTTTGGCACATATTCTTCATAATTTAGAATCTGCAGTTATGTGTATTTCTTTGTTTCATTGGAGACCATATTTTTCCCTCTGTTACTTTTGTTTGTTTTCTGTTGGTTCTTATGAGCTTTCAAAGACAAAAATTGAATTAAAATGATACTCCTACACATTTAAAATCAAGCCTGTTATTTAATTTTATTATTTTTACTTTAGGAGTATCTAGCGTCTTGCTTTATCAGAAATCATTACATATTAATAAACCCTGCATTTTGAATTATAATAGTCTTATCATCTTGATCATTAATTTCCTATTTGCTTTTAACATTTGACTTTTAAACTTCAAGTTATATCAACTTTAGAATATCTATAATTTAATAAAATGTTGGCTTTTGAAATGTTGGGATATCAAAGTAATGAACAAGGTAACTTTCAGTCTCACTATTTTATTTCAAAATGTTAACAATACTTAAAGTATTTAATTGAATATTCACTAAAACAAGCATGATGATTTAACTACAGTAATTAAATAAGAAAAATATGAGAAACCCAGAGTTCAAATACGTACATCTGTTCTCAAGATTATAATCATGCCAAAATCTATTGCTGGTTTTATTTAAATTACTATGTTACAAATTCTTCCTTCTGTCATTTGCATTTACCCTAACTTAGTTTCCCAATTAATTTCTATATTTACTCAGGTTTATATTAAGGACAAGGATTTGAGTATAAAAGTAAAATTTTAAAAAATATTCCCAAAAAAGTACATTTATTTTTTATTTAATATTTTCTATTATTCTCTTAGAATACTTCTCTATTCATTCTTTATTCATTCAGCTATTTATGTATAAATGAAAATCTAGTATGTGCCAAAACCTGTGCTCATTTGCCATGATTTGCTGTAAATATAATGTTGAGCAAAATGAATACAGTCTGTCCTTGTATGGGAAATTAAAATATAATTTAAAAAATTAAAATAAATTAACATTGTAATATAGTTTGATAACTGCTACAGTAGAGAAAGTACAATTTCTAAGAGAGCATATAGAAAGAGCTTCTCACTGAGAGTTAGGGGGTCAGAGAAAATGAAGAATAAGGAATAGTTTATCAATAATGTGTCATCCTTGAAAAGGAGTTGTTAATTTTTTCTATATGTCTAACTTTAGTGAAATTTCTGGCCTGCCAGGAGAGAGTTCATGCTTTAATTCTGAAGTCTTATGAGCTATGAATTTAATATATAAAAAATTGTTTCTATTTTTTCCATTATTTTTATACGTTAAATGAGGTTAATGTAAAGAGACAAAGTACTGGAATTAGCCAGTGTTGAATAAAAATACTACAAAATTATCTAAATGGTAAAATAACTGTTTCCCCGAATGGGACGCCTGTTTTAAGGTCCATGCCTTTACTCATGGAAGTCTACCAGCTTTTTTCAATTATATATTTTACAAAACCTGTTCTATTTTCCAATAACATTGCTTTATAGACTAACTTCAACATCAAATTCCCGGCTGAACAGAAAAGCTGAACATTTCTCAACATTTTAAAAACCTGATTTTCATGTTTTAATTGATACAGGAGAAAGTCAATTAATTCAAACAATTTTTTAATGTAAGGAGAGGTAATTTCAAAATATAAGTACAGTGGTAAACTAATAAAATAGTCATATATAATTTTTGAAAGTTCTTAATCTATATTAGAATTCAGTTTATCCATCAAATTAACATTCTTAGAATTGTTTTGATTAAAAATAACTAATAATCTTTCTACATATTGATATTAAAAATATAATACCTTATATAAGGAGGTGACTAAGGTTAAATGAAGTCAAGAGTAGAGCCTTACCCGACAGAATTGGTGGCATTATAAAAAGAAGACAACTGAATCAATCTCTCTCTACACACACACACACACACACACACACACACACACACATATGCTTTGAAGCATACACTGTGGAAAGGACATGTGAGTACACAGAAAGATAGTAGCTGCCTACAAGCCAAAAGAAACCTGCCTCAGAATGAAACCTACCATGTGGACATCTTGATCTTGGACTTCCCCGCCCCCCAAAATGTCAGGAATTAATTTTGGTTGTCATGCATTGGAGCAGGAAATGGCAACCCACTCCAGTATTCTTGCCTGGAGAATGCCAGGGATGGGGAAGCCTGATGGGCTGCCATTTATGGGGTCGCACAGAGTCGGACACGACTGAAGTGACTTAGCAGCAGCAAGCTAGCTAGTCTATGGTATTATAGCAGCCCAAGCTTACTAACAAAGGAAGTGATCATGAGTTTGGTTTAACATATTTAAGTTTCAGATTGCTTTAAACTATTTAAGAGAAGTCTGCTAGGAAGTTGGAGGCAAAACTCTAAAACTCAAAGACATCAATGTCTAGAAATCTATTTAAAACTACATATATTTGTGAGTTTGCTTTGACAAGGTGGTAATTGAAGAGATAAATTTAAAGATTACTAGGGAAAGAGTATAAATTGAGAAATGTCTTATGAAACAAGCCTCAGAAAATATTAACATTTAAAATTGGATAGAGGTGAAGACTAGAAAAGAATAAAGAAACTACCAAAAAGTTACATAGACTGAAAAGTGGGGGATTAAAAAAGAGAGGACACATGTGATCTGCATGCGCATGCTCAGTCCTTTCCAACTCTTTGCAATCCCATAGACTGCAGTCCACCAGGCTCCTCTGTCCATGGAATTCTCCAGGTGAGAATACTGAAGTGGGTTGCCATTTCCTTCTCAGGAGATGTTCCTGACCCAGAGATCAAACAAGTGTCTCCTTCATTGTGGGTGGATTCCTTACAGCTGAGCCACCAGGAAGACCCACATGTGATCTAATCATGAACGATGTAGTGGAATAGAGCAGCAGCAAAGCACCAGGGTTAGAGTAGATCAAGGAATGGTTTGGAAGTGAAGGAATGGATCCAGAGACAAATCTTTTTGGAAGTTTAAATATTTAAGAAGTTAGTGAGAAAAGGCAGAAGTGAAAAGTTCAATGAGAATATTTGTTAACTTGTTGGTGTGTTTGCTTGCTTATTTTTTATGGGAGAGTCCTAAATGAAAAGCAGGGAAAGATTCATTAGAATGAGAGTTTAATATATAAAGGAAAGAAAGTGTAATTTTTTGTGCAAATTTCCTGCCGTGAATTTGAGATGCTAAACACCAGTGGAAGCATCACTCTTAGATAAAAAGAGGATATTGTCTCATCAGTTGCAGAAAGAAGCTTAAGTTGTGGACCGATTTAAGTCAGTTTTGTAATATGAGGCTGAGGGAGGTACCCTATGATGGATTTTATTTTCCGATACATCATAAAGAGAATCATTACTGAAACTGTGAAGGGAAGATGGCAAGATGGGAAATTTTGACAGAGTGGAAAAGGTTTAAAAAGGGCATTGTTTAAAGAGAAGTATGGATAGTCTTCCAAAGACATAAGCAAGACTTCTAATCAAGGAGCCCATTTAAGGTCAGTGGCCAGTAATCTATAACAAAAAATAAGAAACCCAATTGGGTAATTTCTTGCTTTATTGCTTGACTACTTGGGTTCAGGTGCAAGGAAAGTGAGTGACTGCTTTCTTCCAGGGACTGAGATTTTGCCAAATGAATGTGACTGAAAGAGAGAAAGTCAAGGATGTTCATAGTGTTGGGAAGAGAATAGTAATCAATTAATCTAAGCAAAATAACAAGGAAATTAAAAAAGGAGAAGATTCTTGTGTTAAGATGAAAGATCAATGGACTAAAGTTTGATTGCAATACAAGATGATCATAGTAGGAGTATTTAAATAGAATATAAGAGAAGTTAGTGGCTGATTGAGATGTTGAAGGTACTAGAAAGAATAAGTTGAAAGGGAATAAATATGGATGACTCTAGAGTAAGAAAGTCAAGAACTACATGTGCTTAGTCACTCAGTCATGTCTGACTCTTTGAGACCCCCATGAACTGTAGCTCTCCAGGCTCCTCTGTCCACAGGGATTCTCCAGGCAAGAATACCAGAGTGAATCACCAGGTCCTCCTCCAAAGAACTACATATGAAGATAGAAAAGCCATTTAAGTGTTGAGGTGACCCAGAGAGACGGCAGCACTTCTGTTCTTAAGAACATCTGTAAGATATATGTCAATATCTTTGTAAGATTAGAGAAAACTTTCTGGAAGGCATCACAAGATAGCAACAAAAAAGGATTAAGTACTTTATATGATGAAACTCAGCAGTGGCCACAGGACTGGAAAAGGTCAGTTTTCATTCCAATTCCAAAGAAAGGCAATGCCAAAGAATGCTCAAACTACCGCACAATTGCACTCATCTCACACGCTAGTAAAGTAATGCTCAAAATCCTCCAAGCCAGACTTCAGCAATATGTGAACCATGAACTTCCTGATGTTCAAGCTGATTTTAGAAGAGGCAGAGGAACCAGAGATCAAATTGCCAACATCCACTGGATCATGGAAAAAGAAAGAGAGTTCCAGAAAGTCATCTATTTCTGCTTTATTGACTATGCCAAAGCCTTTGACTGTGTGGATCACAATCAACTGTGGAAAATTCTGAAAGAGATGGGAATACCAGCCCACCTGACCTGCCTCTTGAGAAATCTGTATGCAGGCCAGGAAGCAACAGTTAGAACTAGATGTGGAACAACAGATTGGTTCCAAATAGGAAAAGGAGTACATCAAGGCTGTAAATTGTCACCCTGCTTATTTAACTTCTATGCAGAGTACATCATGAGAAACGCTGGACTGGAAGAAACACAAGCTGGAATCAAGATTGCTGGGAGAAATATCAATAACCTCAGATATGCAGATGACACCACCCTTATGGCAGAAAGTGAAGAGGAACTAAAGAGCCTCTTAATGAAAGTAAAAGAGGAGAGTGAAAAAGTTGGCTTAAAACTCACCATTCGAAAACAAAGATCATGGCATCCAGTCCCATCACTTCATGGGAAAAAGATGGGGAAACAGTGTCAAATTTTATTTTTTTGGGCTCCAAAATCACTGCAGATGGTGACTGCAGCCATGAAATTAAAAGACGCTTACTCCTTGGAAGAAAAGTTATGATCAACCTAGATAGCATATTCAAAAGCAGAGACATTAGTTTGCCGACTAAGGTCCGTCTAGTCAAGGCTATGGTTTTTCCAGTAGTCATGTATGGATGTGAGAGTTGGACTGTGAAGAAGGCAGAGCACCAAAGAATTGATGCTTTTGAACTGTGGTGTTGGAGAAGACTCTTGAGAGTCCCTTGGACTGCAAGGAGATCCAACCAGTCCATTCTGAAGGAGATCAATCCTGGGATTTCTTTAGGAGGAATGATACTAACGCTGAAACTCCAGTACTTTGGCCACCTCATGCTAAGAGTTGACTCATTGGAAAAGACTCTGATGCTGGGAGGGATTGAGGGCAGGAGGAGAAGGGGACGACTGAGGATGAGATGGCTGGATGGCATCACAGACTCGATGGACGCGAGTCTGAGTAAACTCTGGGAGTTGGTGATGGACAGGGAGGCCTGACATGCAGTGATTCATGAGGTCGCAAAGAGTCGGATACGACTGAGCGACTGAACTGAACTGAACTGAACTGATGATGAAAGTCACTCAGTAATGTCTGACTCTTTGTGACCCCATGAACTGTAGCCTGGTAGGTTCCTGTCCATGGAATTTTCTAGGCAGAAACACTGGAGTGGGTAGACATTTCCTTCTCCAATGGATCTTCCCACCCCAGAGATCAAACCTGGGCCTCCTGACTGCATATAGATTCTTTACCATCTGAGCCACCAGGGAAGCCCTAGGTTTTTATTTTTATTTTTACAAAAGACTGAATGATAATGATCTGGATGGATGGAACAATAAGAAGCAGGAATAACACCAATATCACTTCATGTCCTTGAGGCTTGATAAAAGTGACTTCTTGAACATACTCTGTAAGATAATTTTTTCAATGAGAGAGTTTCACTTAACAGTTAAGGACAATAGGAAAACATAGAAGGGTGTGAAAATTAAGAGGACTTTGCTAGTTATGAAGCTGTGATTTCTAATGGGAATAGTGAAAGGATTCATTAGTGGGGCAATAGGTTGGGGTGGGAGCTAGGTTGGGTACAATAAAGAATTTAGGCAATGTTATTTTAGAAAATCCATGATGAGAAGCTAACACATTTTTGCTGACTGGTGAAAACAAAGATGGGGAAAATACACATTTCATCTAAAAAGTTGCTTAAAGAAGATTGGATACTAAGCCTAGAAATCGGTGAGCTCTTCCAGCTGAAGTGATGTTGAACACAGGTACCATATTTTCCTCCTGCTAACATGTTCAGTGTCAGACCTAGAATTCAGGTTCATATTCTGAGGATTCACATTCTGACTTGCATTGTTTTGAGGGCGTCTACAATGGCTCACACCAGAACTCTTGCCTGGAAAATCCCATGGACGGAGGATGCTGGTAGGCTGCAGTCCATGGAGTCACGAAGAGTTGGACACGACTGAGCGACTTCACTTTCACTTTTCACTTTCTTGCATTGGAAAAGGAAATGGCAACCCACTCCAGTGTTCTTGCCTCAAGAATCCCTGGGACAGGGGAGCTTGGTGAGCTGATGTCTATGGGGTCGCACAGAGTTGGACACGACTGAAGCGACTTAGCAGCAGCAGCACAGTGGCTCAGATTGTAAAGAATCTGCCTGCAATGTGAGAGACCCAGGTTTGATCCCTGGGTCAGGAAGATCCCCTGGAGAAGGGAATGGCAATCCATTCTATACCTGCCTGGAGAATTCTATTGACAGAGGGGCCTATCTGGCTACAGTCTGTGGGGTCGCATAGAGTTGGACATGACTGGGCAACTAACACTTTCACTTTCAAATACTATCAGCTGCATCAGTATCAATAATAGAGCATGTACTATGTGCCATGGCAATGTTCTAAACATGTCATAAATAGTAACTTATTTAAACCCTCTCAAAACACCAGGGTACGCCTGAAACCATGGATTGCACTGAACTCTATAGTATATTTTTTCCTATATGTATAGATCTATAATAAAATCTAACATAAATAGAGATTAACAATAATAGGAAATCAACTACAACTGATAATAAAAAAGAACAATTATAATAATATATTGTAATAAAAGTTATGCAAATATGGAATTTCTTTTTCCTTCCTCACAGTTTCACAGACAGATTTATTTTTACCACGGATCTCAGCAACTTCAGCAAATTTTGTTTTTCCTTTCTAAGGGTTAACTGAAGGCAAGCACTGCAATATCACAACAGTTGATCTGATAACCTAGAGGCTACTAAGTGGTGAAGGGACTGGATATGTTGGAGAAAAGATGATTCAAGTTCCAGGTGGGATGGAGGCGGAGAAGGGAAATTTCACCACGGTACTCAGAAAAGCACATAATTGAAGCAGTGAGAATCATTTATTAAGGAATTTTTCATTCAATTTGTTCAGACTAAAGTTGACTGTAGCTAACTGAAACTGAGAAAAGAGAATCTGTGGATGGGGATGGCAGGAGAGGGGAGACTACTATATAATGTATTAGAAGCTTCTCTCTAAAAGGAAATATAGAGATAAGGTGGCAGTTGGAGAGAGCAGAGGGTCTGAAAAGGTCAGTGTTCATTGGTTTTGCTTTGTATTATTGGAGAAGTAAGTTAGAACATGTCTGAACATGTTCCACAGTCAAATCCTGTGTATTTTCTCTTTGGCAAGGGGAAAATGAAAAGAGTAAGGGGAGAAGAGGCATTTATTAAATGGTGTGAATTTTTTATTTACGTGTGATGCTATAAGTGAAATTTCTAAGTGAAATCAATTAGCATAACATAACAAAGAAAAGTGCCACACCTTACAAAACAGAATATAAAATGCTTGCATCTGAATAACTTTAATTTATAAACTTCTTGGTAGTGGCTTGGAGGCTAACTCGTGTCCAACTCTTGTGACTCCATGGACAGTAGCCTGCCAGGCTCCTCTGTCCTTGGGATCTCCAGGCAAGAAAACTTGAAAGTGAAAGTGAAGTTGCTCAGTCATGTCCGACTCTTTGCAACCACATGGACACCAGGCTCCTCCATCCATGGGATTTTCTAGGCAAGAGTACTGGAGTGGGTTGCCTTTTCCTTCTCCAGGAACTTCCCGACCCAGGGATCAAACCCAGGTCTCCTGCATTGTATATAAATGCTTTACCGTCTGAGCCACTAGGGAAGTAGGTTGCTATTTCCTTCTTCAGGTGATCTTCCCAACCCAGGGATCAAACCCAGGTCTCCTTCATTGCAAGCAGACTCCTTACCAACCGAGCTACAAGGGAAGTCTGATTGCTAATTATATCAGAATATTTTTTTACTTATAAAGTAAGTTCTGTCTTATTACTAGATTCATTTTAAAGTTTCACTTGCACTTTCAACTTCTAAATAAGTTATCCTAAGAGAATATTTTTGTAGTGAAATATCTGAAATTGAAACTGGGAACTTCATGGTGAATTTGAGAAGGAAGATCCCAGGAAGATTTCTATGGCAAATTGTTTATGTGCCAATAAATTCTCTAATAGACATTTTCACCAGTCTGCTAAAGTTTCATCCAAAAAAAAAAAATAATAAAAGGAATGAATTTAGCTCATTTTCTGTTCCTCTCGAAACCGTAATTATATTTTTAAAAACCTAAATTTATACCATGTGCTTTTCTTTATATCTCAGACCCTAGAAAAGTTTAAAATTTTACTGAGAAGAAATAAACAGTCTACACATTAAGTAATTTGCAGAACTAAGCTTATACATTTGTATTTTTAAATTATGTGGAAAATAAAATAAGCATTATATACTGCAGGCCTAATTGGTGCATTCTAAATGTGGTAAGCAACATGATTTTCTATGCTTAAAGATTATGACTGAAATGCTTTAAAGTATGACACAGTTTTGGAGGAAAGAAAATCACTGTTCTTTATCACTGGTTCTATTAACCTTCCCTTAACAGCTGCTTCAACAGAGTTCCTAGAGGCTTCTGTTACGATGTGTATCACTCGTACACATAAAGGGGTATACGTGAAGCATCAGGCCCACTCTCTGTTATGGCCTTGTTAGTGCTCCTTTATCTACCTCATTAATATCATTAAATAGGACTTCCCTGGTGGCACAGTGGATAAGAATTTGCCTGCCAATGCAGGGAACAGAGGTTTGATCCGGGTGTGGGAAGATTCCACATGCCACAATTAAGCCGAAGTGCCGCGATGACTGAGCCTGTGCTCTAGAGTCTGCAGCCACAACTCCCAAACCAACGTGGTGCAGCTACTGAACCCCTGTGCCTAGAGCTTGTGGTCTGCAACCAGAGCAGCCACTGAAGTAAGAATCTCCTGCGCCACAACAAAGAGCAGCCCCTGCTCTCTGCAACTAGAGAAAGCACACAGACCTAGGATGACAATTAAACAAACAAACAATCAAAAACAAACCTCACTGAATAAATCAAAGTGAACAAAAGAATATGTATCCAGTGATTTCCAAATTTAGATATAAATTCATTTTTTCTGCTGTCCACATACATTCCATGTCTAAATAAGCCTGTTATGCACTCAGTTGTGCCCAGCGCTCCTGACTGTAGCCCACCAGGGTCCTCTGTCCATGGGATTTTCCAGGAAAGATTACTGGAGTGGGTTGCCATTTCCTTCTCTAATGGATCTTCCGCAACCAGGGATCGAACCTGCTTCTCTAACATCTCCAGTATTGGCAGATGGATTCTCTACCGCTATGTCACCGAGGAAGCTCCCCAAAATAAGATTGCTCTCAAAATAAGGTTTTAGTTAAATATTTTTTGTGAACTAGTACATCTATCGAATTTTTAGAAAGGCATTTTCACCTATACACTACATGAAAGTAGAGATATTTCTTTCTTTCACCTTGTTAAAACTAACAATATCTTAAAATTATATTTGACTATCACCAAAATGTAAGAACTGAGGTCACATAGGATTTTAGATAAATATATATTTATATATTTATTTCAATAGATAATATTTCCATGTGATTTCCAAAAAAACACAAGGGGAATATGAGGAAAAATTTGTCACATAGCAGTTATTTTCCCCAAAACAATCACCTGCCAGTTAATTATCCTTTCAGAGATAAGTTGTGAAAACATATGAATCAATATGAATATAGAATCTACTTTTTAATAAATGCAAACAGCAGAACATTTCTATGCAAATGTGTATAAATATATGTCTAATAGGCATTGTGTTGTCTTTAAGGTGACCAAAACATTACTCCAAAGTCTTAAATAAAATATCTCTCCTTGACACTCCATCCCACCCCTGCCAAAACAACAGCTATACTGGTCACTTCTTATCTCAGTACTCTGTTTCATCTTTTCTACAGAAATTCTCAAGTTTGAGATGATCTTCTTTTAAGAGTAATTGAATTATTTATATTTTTATTGCCTATCTTCCACTATTAGAATAAAAGCTACTTGACAGCAGAGACTTTATTCTTTTCATCATTTAAATCCCAGTACCTAGAGCAGAGCCTACCAGAAAATAACTCAAGTATCATTCAGTCTAATAAAAAATATTTTTACCTGACTACATGTCATTCATTGTATGAATGCAGCATAGTTTATTTTCCTAGCTACCTAATAATGGACACCTAGGCTGTTTATATTATTTTGATGAGACAATGCTGCAGAATATACTGACATATATATATACACACATGTATACTCTTTTTAGAATATCACTACTGGATAAATTCCTAGAGTAAAATTGCTGAATCAAAGGTATAAATAGTGCTATATTAATCTACTCTGCCAAATTATTATCTCAAGAGATTGCTCCAATTTAAACTATCTACAGCATTGTATGAGAACGAGTGTTTTCAAAAAGTTTCATCAATATAGTATGGGTAAAATAGTGTTGTTTTAATTTTTACTTTTCTTATCAAGACTGTGAACATATTTTTAAACATTTAAGAGTCAGTGTATTTTCTGCTGCTGAAATGACCTTGAAACAATTTTTCTGGGACCTTGTTGATTTATGGACACTCATTTTTATGAAAGTGAGTAAAATAAACATGTATTTTCTTTTGACTAGATTCTAGTCTTTTTCTGTACAATTTTAATTTTTGCACACCCAGAATGATCACTTTTTTCCTTTATGACTCTTCAATTTACTTTTGTGTCTAGAGAGGCTATTCCATTTCAAGACCATAAAAAAGTATAATATGCTTTGTTATTTTTTTTACAGTTTCATTTTTTATATAATAATTATGAGTATCTGAAACTTATCTCCCTTAGGAAATGATGTTAGAATACAAGGGTTTCCCTACCCCCATATGGCTAGCCAGTAATCCCTGCTATACTTACTAAATAATACTTCTAACCAATGTGCAATTATGAAATAAACAATTAGTTTCAATATCTGGACTCTCTATTTGATTTTACACATACCATGATTACCATAGTTATACAGAATTTTTTAAATTTTTCATGGAGTTCGTCCCCTCCCATCATACTTATTTTTACAGCTTTTCCAACTATATTTGCAATTTTGAATTTAAATAACTTGTCTATGTCCAAAAATATCTTGTTATTTTATTTGGATATATTAAATGTGTTAATTAAAATTGCATGCTCAATCACTTCAGTCGTGTCCAACTCTTTGTGATGCCATGGACTGTTGCCTGCCAGCCTCCTCTGTCCGTGGTATTTTCCCAGCAGGAATACTGGAGTGGATTGCCATTCCCTCCTGCAGGGTATCTTCCTGACCCAGGGATCAAACCTGCATCTCCTGTGTCTCCTCCATTGAAGGTGGATTCTTTACCACTAAGCCACCAGGGAAGCCCTGATTAAAACTAAGTATAATTAATATCATATAACTTTAAAACATATTATACAAGAATAAAAATATCCATAAAATTTCCACCTGTCTATATTATTTTAACCTGTTTTTCATTTTCACTTTTTTTGAGTTTATTTTTACTATTTATTACTTTTTTTGCTGTTGTGAGACCATTTATTCTACTTTAAGTGCTTCCCATTTGTATATAAGATTATTAATTTGTATAAATTAATTTTGTATTCAAAATATGATATTTTTTATCAGTTTTTCAGTTGACTCATTTAGTTTCCTTTTACCTTCTTTGCAAATATTTTAAAGAGAGAATTTTATAATATATTTTAGAAGATGAGTTGAATTTCATTACCTAAATCACACGGACAGTGACTGGAGGCATGAAATTAAGACAGTTGCTCCGTGGAAGAAAAGCTATGACAAAACTAGACAGCCAATTATCACTTTGCCAACAAAGATCTGTATAGTCAAAGCTATGGTTTTTCCAGTAGTCATGTACAGATGTGAAAGTTGGACCAAAAAGAAGACTGAGTGTTGAAGAAGTGACATCTTCAAATTGTGGTGCTGGAGAAAACTCTTGAGAGTCCCTTGGACTGCATTGAGATGAAAGCAGTCAATCCTAAAGGAAATCAACCTTGAATATTCATTGGAAGGACTGATGCTGAAGCTGAAGCTCCAGTACTTTGGCCACCTGATGAAAAGAGGCAACTCATTGGAAAAGACCATGATTCTGAGCTAGACTGAATACAGGAGGAGAAGGGGGCAACAGAGGATGAGGTGGTTAGATAGTATTACTAACTCAGTGAACATGAGTTTGAGCAAACTCCAGAAGATAGTGAAGGACAGGGAAGCCTTGTGTACTACATTCCATGGGGGTCACAAAGAGTCAGATATGACACAGCGATGGAAGAAAAAAAACAACCTTTATGGTACACAGATGGACATTTTAATTGTAGTATAGTCAACTACATATATATATCTCTTCTTGACAGTTCTTTTCATGTCCATTTGCTATTAATGCCTGTTATTATTTTTCAAAAAACATTTCTCAAAATATTACACAGGATGACTCAATAGATCACAAATTAATAAATTAAGGTAATTATTTAACTCCAAACATCTGAACATTGCTTACAAACTTAATTTCACTCCTTATAAGCTTAATATGGGTTTCCCTGGTGGCTCAGTGGTAAAGAATCTGGTTGCCAATGCAGGGGACACAGATTCAATCCTTAGCTTGGGAAAATCCCATGGAGACTGAAAGGCAACCCAGCCTGGAAAATTCCATGGACAGAGGAACTACAGTCCATGTGGCCTACAGTCCATGGGATTGCAAAGAGTTGGACACAACTTAAGAAACAACTTTAAGAGACTAAACAACAAATAAGTCTTTAAATGCTTTTAAAAGCAGATGAAATCATCATACATTGTCACAATGATTATAAACAAATGGTTACAAAATTGCTAATACTGTGAATTAAATTAATTCCCTTTTCACTGTCTTTATTCTTCTTGTTATTATTTCTTACAGTTCTACTTATCTAACCTAAAGAATTGATGTTACCTTTGCATAGTATTAGAAAAGGCAGAAGAACCAGAAAGCAAATTGCCAACATCTGCTGGATCATTGAAAAAGCGAGACAGTTCCAGAAAAACATCTATTTCTACTTTATTGACTATGCCAAAGCCTTTGACTGTGTGGATCACAATAAACTGTGGAAAATCCTGAAAGAGATGGGAATACCAGACCACCCGACCTGCCTCTTGAGAAATCTGTATGCAGGTCAGGAAGTAACAGTTAGAACTGGACATGGAACAACAGACTGGTTCCAAATAGGAAAAGGAGTAGGTCAAGGCTGTATATTGTCACCCTGCTTATTTAACTTCTATGCAGAGTACATCATGAGAAACACTGGGCTAGAAGAAGCACAAGCTGGAATCAAGATTGCTGGGAGAAATATCAGTAACCTCAGATATGCAGATGACACCACCCTTATGCAGGAAGTGAAGAGGAACTAAAAATCCTCTTGATGAAAGTGAATGTGGAGAGGGGAAAAGTTGGCTTAAAGCTCAACATTCAGAAAATGAAGATCATGGCATCTGGTCCCACCATTTCATGGGAAATAGATGAGGAAACAGTGGAAACAATGTCAGACTTTTATTTTTGGGGGCTCCAAAATCATTGCAGATGGTGACTGCAGCCATGAAATTAAAGGACACTTACTCCTTGGAAGAAAAGTTATGACCAACCTAGATAGCATGTTGAAGAGCAGAGACATTACTTTGCGACTAAGGTCCGTCTAGTCAAGGCTATGGTTTTTCCTGTGGTCATGTATGGATGTGAGAGTTGGACTGTGAAGAAGGCTGAGCGCCGAAGAACTGATGCTTTTGAACTGGAGAGGAGATCTAACCAGTCCATTCTGAAGGAGATCAGCCCTGGGATTTCTTTGGAAGGAATGATGCTAAAGCTGAAACTCCAGTACTTTGGCCACCTCATGCGAAGAGTTGACTCATTAGAAAAGACCCTGATGCTGGGAGGGATTGGGGGCAGGAGGAGAAGGGGACAACAGAGGATGAGATGCCTGGATGGCATCACTGACTTGATGGACGCGAGTCTGAGTGAACTCCGGGAGTTGGTGATGGACAAGGAGGTCTGGCATGCCGTGATTCATGGGTTCACAAAGAGTCAGACACGACTGAGTGACTGAACTGAACTGAACTTGCATAGTAGCTGAGTTAGCAAATAAAAAGTGGCGGATGGTACATGATGAGGTACACAGACTTATCTGTACCTTCCATGGTGATACCCTAGTCTGGTATCTATTTCGACAGTCCTTTCTGATTACCTAAATAAGAACTATTTGAATTTATTAACCGAACATATACTCATTTTTGTGACCATAATCTTATTTTTTCTGCTGTGATTTGATTTGTAGCAATTTAATGTAGACTTCTGTCAATTATTTTTACCAAAGTTAGACATTTTTTTTTCTGATCAGTAAGATCCATGATATTGACACATTTGTGGTTTTATAATCGATACATCTATAATTAAATCCCTCTAATATTGCATCATTTAATGTGATGTTTTTGTAGGATTTTCTTAGATATCTTTTATAAAATTAAGAAAATTCCCTCTATTTCCACTTTGCTAAGGTTTTATATTAATAAAATCAAGTTTCTCCATGTTATCAAATGTTTTTTTAATCTACTTTTTTTGTTTTAGTTATGTGATTTTATTTCATGGATTTTTGTTCTATTATTTTATAGATGTTATTTCTTCAGTTACCACTTTGAATCCTGAATGTATATACTGAAGATATTTTCAGATGCTCAATATTTTTCACCCCTTCTAGAATGAATGCATGTTTTTATTATTGGTTTTTGTTTGTTCTTCTACAAGATTACTCATGTTTTAGAATTATGTTGGCATATTCATCTCATGAAGCATAATGTTAGTTTTTCTCTGACCTAATTAAAATTGCATTTTGCTGAGTAAAAGAGAAAACAGTCACTCAAATGAAGAGTTGTCTTTCTCACATAACAAGATGTACAGAATCAAGAAGCCAAGGCTGCTATAAAGTCCAAGATGACATCAGGGAAGCTGGTTCTATCTGTCTTTATGCTCTGTCATCCATAATGTGTGATTTCATTCTTATGGTTTCAATACAACAGATATCATGTTACTTTTTCGGGCAGAAATAATAGGAATGACTAGAGGATTTTGTTCTAATAAGATTATATTTGGACCAAGAAGCCCTTACCCAAACTAACATTTTCATTTCAGTGACTAGAAGGTGTCCTAATTTAACTTTAAAGAAGTTTGAGAATTCAAATATGTTTGTATATGTAACTCGTAGTAAAGAAAACTAAGGAGGAACGTTAAAGAGGGCCGTTTAAGAATCCAGTTTGTAATCTCTTCTCATTATCTCTCTTCTTCCTGATTCCTCGTTTCACTAAGTCTGAATTCACCACCTTACTGCACCTGAAGCATTGTTCTTTCCCACTGCTCTATTTTAGCCATCTGTACATATTTCTACACCCAGAACTCAGTAGGCCTGTGACTTCAGCTCTCTTCACCACTGATCTTTTCTGTTTTTGATTTGTGAGGAGACTTTTATATTAGGGGGCTTTCCTGGTAGCTCAGACTATAAAGAATCTTCCTGCAATGAAGGAGACCTGAGTTCGATACCTGGACTTGGCAGATTCCCTGGAGAGGGGCATGAATACCTACTCTAGGAGAGAATTCCACGGACTAAGGAGCTTGGTGGGCTACAGTCCAAGGGGTTGCAAAGAGTTGGATATGACTGAGTGACTAACATTTTCACTTTATTTTTTATATTGGAAGGACTTGGCACTATCATATATAATTTACATTTTACCTATTATTTTAATGGATTTAGAGTGATGAGAAGGATTGTTGAAACATGTCCTATAGTACTATCCTGATTAGAAGCACATGTCACTTTTACTTTGAGATAATTTCATTTTACAGGACACTTTCAAAACCAGTATACTCTTTATCCAGCTTTCTCTTATGCTGCTATCATACGTAACCATAGAACAATTATCATAAATAAGAAATTAGACTTGAAGTAATGATTAGACTACAATTTGCTTGGAGTCATCTTCTTTCCATGAATGTCTTTTTCTCTGTTCTGGAACACACTTCAGGATCCCGCATTGCATTGTCATGTCTCCTTAGAATCCTCCATACGTTAACAGTGCTTCTGTCTTTCCTTGCCTTTGACAAGGATACTTATCAGTTATTTTGTAACACGTCTCTCAAATTGGGCTTGTCTGGTGTTCTCTCACTTCTATATTGAATTCATCTGCTATTGGGAAGAAGACTGCAGAAGCAGTGTTCTCCCCTTTGTGCATCATGTCAAGACACACAGTGCCCGTGAGTATTACTACTGGTCAAGCTAATCTGAATCCCATGGTTAAAGTGGCGTCAGTCAGGATTCTACACTGTAAAGTAACTACCCTCCTGTTAGCAATTACTGATTATTTGGGGAGAGATACTTTGAAATTATGCAAATATCCTGTTTCTGTTTAACTCTTATTCCCTTATTATAACATTTATCAGTAGATCTTGCCTGCAGCAATGATTACTATGGTTGCGGTGATTTCCTATTTTCCTTACACTACCTGAAGACTCTTGAGAGTTCCTTGGACTGCAAGGAGATACCACCAGTCCATCCTAAAGGAGATCAGTCCTCGATGTTTATCGGAAGGACTGATGTTGAAGCTGAAACTCCAATGCTTCGGCCACCTCATGCGAAGAGCTGACTCGTTTGAAAAGACCCTGATATTGGGAAAGATTGAGGGCAAGACGAGAAAAGGATGACAGGGAGGAGATGGTTGGATGGACATGAGTTTGGGTAAACCCCGGAAGTTGGTGATGGACAGGGAGGTCTGGCATGCTGCAGTCCATGGGGTTGCAAAGAGTCGTACATGAATTGAGCAACTGAATTGAACTGAACTGACCTATATTTGTTAACTAGATGTCTTCTGTCAGGAAGAGCTGTTCCTACTCCCTAGTTGTTTATTCAGTTATTTATACCTGTATTGACTCTTTTTAATTTGAAGTATAACCTAAGACCATAGTTATTTCTTCTGTCGTGCAAGTTGTTTCAATTGTAGCTGCATATGAGATCCTGTGGCCCTATCTTCTTTCTCTTTTCTTTCTTTCTTTCTTTTTTTTTTTTTTTTTGGTACTTTCTTACTTTCTGGAATTACAAAATGCTCCAGTTTTGTTTTGTACTTACCCTGCCTCATTTAGGGAGTCTTTTAAGTTTCCTAAATTCCTTGTGTATTTTCACTGAGGAAAGATTAAAAACCAGGTTCTGGTTGCTCAGTATTGTGATTGTCACTTGGGTAGGTATTACTGCTTTTATTATCTCTTAGTTAAAGCTAGGAAAATATATGTTTGCACCCAGATGCACACACACACACACACACACACACACACAAGCACACATTGATGGTTATGTCCAAATCTATCTGGATATATAACTTTTTAAAAGAGTCAGTGTTAATAGGTCTTATACCCATCCAGCACCATGAAATTTATGCTAGCCTTCTTCTTTTCCTGTTTGTAACTTCCTTCTCAGACCATGAAAAACCCGGTTATCATTACTTACTTGTTGGTTTAATCTTAGTCATTTCAGAATTGCCCACACATCTCACTGCAAGAAGTAAATTTATTAGAATACGTTTTTGTGCAGTGTCCAGTATGCTTGGCGTATTCATTCAAAATCCACAGGTACTTACAACACAGCAAAACAAAAGCTAGCAATATTCATTGCAATTTGAGAAGTGAAGCACCCAAGCCTTCCATACAATACTGGAGGGAAAGCTAATAATATAGCTTTCTGCAAAAACAGCTTGGCAGTTTCTTATGTCTTAAACATACCTTTATCACACAAAAAATTACATAATTTACTTGTCAGCTCCCTTATTCCCCATGCCCTCAGTGTGATTACATGATTCACTTGTAATACAGTTAGATTCATTTGTCATAATCAGTATTCCACCAACAGCCCCATATCACGGTGCTTTATTTGTTTCTTCCGAAATTTATTCAGTACAATTCACTCTTTATGATGTGAAGTCCTATAGAGTCTTGACAAAGGCATAGAATTAAATGTCCAAAGCAACAGTTTCATACAGAACAGTTCCAGTACCTCTACAATTCTTTCCCTTTGTAGGAAACCACTGCTCCAGTTCCTATACCCTGGCAACCTGTGGTTTATTTTCCATTTCTATAGTTTTGCCTTTTCCAGAGTGTCAGCTAAATGAAATCATAAAATAATAGCCCTTTGGGTTGGAAAAACACATTTGAAATTTATCCATATCATTGCCTGAACCAAAGGTTTATTCCTCTTTATTCTGAATAATATTTCAGTATGGTGTCTGGGCTGTCCCCAGTTGGAGGATGTAAGTAAAGATACTATAAATATTCATCTACAGATTTCTGTGTAAGCCTTACTTTTCATCTTCCTTATGCAGATACCAAAGAGTAGGATTACTAGATGTGTGATAAAGGTAGTTTGTTTAAAGATGAAAGAAACTGAAACTGCCAAAGATTTTTTTCAAAATAACCATAACATTAGCTTACCTTCTAGTGTTGTGTGGAAGGCTCAAGTGCTTCACTCCCTAACCTGAAATTAATATTGCCACCTTCTATTTTGTCATTGTTTCTAGTTTTAGCAATAACAATACATGTGTAGTGATGTATCATTAAGCTTGGATTTTGGTCTGCACTGGCTTTATGACTTTGGGCAAGTTATATAACATCTTTGCTTCAGTCTCCTGAACCATCAAGAAGGGTAATGACAGTACCTACCTCATAGACTTTTGAGAGTTAAATTAGATAATGGACTGAAAGCCCTAATACATAACTTTGTCTCATACATAATCCTAAAGAAAAAAATTTAAAAAGTCATGCTTTTTTCTCCATCCAATGTCTTTAAATTTACTCCCTAACTCATCAAGTTTACTAAATACTTAGGAGGAAAATATCTTTCCAGGTAAATGGGATGATTTGTGCCTAAAGGATGCACTGCCTGGCCGTGCAACTGTTGAAAGTGACAATATTCAAGGAGCCCTTGAAATTGTGAGGAGAGGAAATGATGTGAACTAGTCACCTAGAAGAGTGGACAAGATGATGCTCAGATTTAGGACAGCATTAAAGTCTCATTTGAGGTTTAAGGAGAGACTGTCAGCAGGGAGTTTTCTCTAGCCATATCTGCCTACAGGGATGAAGATTAAAGTAGAAGATAATAGAATTTAATTAGGTTTGTGGTGCTTGCCAGAAAATTGCAAAATGGGATATGAAAGGACAGTTGAGGGTATATGTAACAGGTTTTAATCTAATGAACTAAAATTTAAGCTAGCTTAGGACCTGGTAGGGTCAAAATACTGTGGGAGTGAGAGCACTAGAAGAATGAATGGAATACTTGAAATTTTAGAATATCTGATAATGAAAAGATCAAGATTTTAACACGGATATGAGAGGGAGAGGGTCAACAGGATGAACAAATTCAGGAACTGAGAACTCAGAGTAGGTAGTTTATATGAGTTTTAACAGGAGTAATATTGAAGAGAAGGAAAATAAGGCAGGATCTGAATAAGACTGACATTACTTTCAGACACTAGGTTCAGAGAGTAATGACAGGAGGATAAAAAAGTGAACTTAGTCGAGGAAACACCTAATGACATGACGTTGAAACCTCGGGGAAGAAGTTAGGGATTAGAGAGAAAAAATGATTTGGAAACACTGATGAGAATTAATGAGTGAATGCCTTCCCCCACTATTTCAAAAAGAGTGGTATAAGTCATTTAGAAAAAATCTAAGACATGCAGCATCCTCAGAAAAGACTCAGATGTCAGTCAACTAGCTCACTGTGAGGGATGATCAAGAAAGAGCTGAGCCTGTGACACAGGAAATTCTGCTGAAGACTTGTCATACCACAAGGTGTAGTGGAAGGGATTTTGGTATTTGGGCAGGTGTAAGAAGGAGGACAAAAATCAGGTACACCATAATGGGATGAGAGTGCTGGCCAAAAGCGCTGGTGACTAGAGCAATGGATTGTCCTCAGTGACTGACTGAAAGGACAAATGAGATGAATCCTTCCAGTATAAAGGCAGGTAACAGCAAAGAGATACACCCATTATATGTGTGTAGTATACAAATGCAACCCACTTGTATTTGCATAAACAAAGTATAAGACAATGTATTAAATCTTCTAAAAATTACTTTTTAAGAGGGAAATACAGTGTTGGATTTCTATAGAATATACTTGGCTATTGTCTGAATTTTTACAAGAAGGCACTACTTACAATCAAAATTTGTAAAGCTGTAATGATGGTGGTTTAGTTTCTAAGCGTCCAACTCTCAACCCCATAATATGAGCAGCTAAATCAAAGTGTGTATATAATGATGTCAGTTATATTTTTTAAATGTGGAGGAACAGAATGATAGCTGTGACCCATTCAAAATGACATACCAAATAATTTCTCCAGAATGTCATCACAAGACAGATATTAAATCTTCCACCTTTTGAAGGTGAAGGTGAAGGTGAAGGTGAATCACTCAGTCGTGTCTGACTCTTTGTGATCCCGTGGACTATAACCTACTAGGCTTCTCTGTCCATGGGATTCTCCAGGCAAGAATACTGGAGTGGATTGCCATTTCCTTCTCCAGAGGATCTTCCCGACCCAGGGATCGAACCCAGGTCTCCCGCATTGGAGGCAGAGGCTTTAACCTCTGAGCCACCAGGGAATTTAATGAGAAAAGAGTAGAACTGAGGAAGGGAGAAAGAGGAAAAAAATAGTTGTGCTTACTCATCCTGTAAAATTTCTATCAGAGATAAACACACTGTAGACTTTTTGCCCCACCCAAATGTATTTGTTAATTACCAACCATATGCCAAGATATTTCTCTTAGGCCTGGGAAAATGGTAGTTTTCAAAATATTCAACAACCTTGCCTTATTTATATTCCAGGCCAGCATTGTTCAATAGAGATATAAGTGAGCCACACATGTTATTTTAAATTTTCTAGTAGCCATAGAAAAATGAAAATGGTAAAACTAACACTAGCAGTATGTTTTACTTAAACTCATATCTCAAAAATACTATTGCGCTAACATGTAATCAACTTAAATATTATTAATAAGATATTTTACACTTTTTGTGCCATCTTGTTTAAAATCTACTGTGCATGTTAGGCTTATAACACATCTCAGTTTGGACACTAAATTTTCATCAGGTATATTCAATTTGCATTTAGAATTGATGAATGTACAGTTTTTAAAAGTGCTCTTGGAGGATATTTGCTTTAAATATTGTGCTGATTTCTGCCATACATCAACATGAATCAGCCACAGGTATATATATGTCCCAGAAATAAGCATGCAAATACTTCAAGAATGTCATTACTTTTTAAAAAAAAATTAAATAAATATAACAAAATGTTAAGATTTAGAAAACCTAGATTCTGGGTGAGTGAGTATTCATCAGATATTGTCTATTGTCTATTATATATATATAAGATATATTATCACAACATCTTATTTTGATAAGATAAACAACTTATCTTTAGTTGGCCTAAACATCAAGGTTTCAAATAACTAAATCGATTACTAAAATCATTTTTATTTAATATTTGTACTCAAAGTAAGAAAACTACTTTTATAGAAGAATTTTTTTTTTTTTCATTTTGTAACAAAAGCATTTTGGTTTCAAAACTTGTCTGTCCAATTTGAGTACATTATTGTGGCAGCTCAGTACTAGTGTTCTTCAAACTTTTCTTTTACATTTAGAGGATGATTTAAATCTTGTCAATTACAATTAAATTCTGCATATTGATTCATTTGAAAAATGTGTAGATATTATCATTGATTTGTATTATGAAGAATTGCCACTTGAGCATAAATTCTTGTACATGTCTTGCTAATCACAAATAAGCTTTTTCTTTCTTAAGTGCTACAAATTCCACTTCTTCAAATGCAGTGTCATATTGATAAATTATGTAAATTACACAGCCATTTTTTCTGTCTTAGATTATTGAACATTTGGTAAGCATGTTTTTTGTTTAAGAAAATTTTCAATTAACAGTACAGTAAATCTTTATAGCATTTGTCCATAACACAACCAACAAAAATTGGCAAAGAACACAAGATCATTAAATTCATTTTCTATTTCAGCAGTTTCCATAAACTGGTGTGATTCATAGCTCTTGCATACATATACTGAAAATTTTTGACAACTGTATACATTTTACTTTGTATATAATTGCTTCAGAAAACTGAGCACAGATATTCTTAATATATATTATACAGTGGAATGAAACAATAAAAGAAACAACAGTTTTAATTCCAATGAACCTAGAATTTTGACCTAGCATAATAACTAGCTGAAGGATCATACATAAGGATAGAAATTAATTTTTCCATAATTTAACTGAAATTCATCTTTAGCAGATGGAAAAAATTCAAAAATATCTAAGCAACAAGCTCTATTTTTATGCTTCTAAATGACATGTCTTTGTTAACTTGAATGTCCTCTGAGGAACAATGCTCCCAGAATACTGATTGGACCGTGTCTTATATGATGCATGACTTCTCTACAACTAAAGAAAAAGGTTTGCAAGCTTTCCAATTTTAAATTAATTTGATTTTTTTTATTTATAGAAAGGGTTTGTATTCAGAAAATCATTGTGTGTTGGCCTAATTGAAAATACTTTACTTTAGTAATATATCATTTTAGTCTTTCTTCATAATTTTGTAACAAAGTTTCCATAACTGAAATAATTTTTCCATTCTTTCATATAAAAATTGTTTTATTTATTGTGGCACAAATTTTAGAGCCAGCCAAAATTACAAATTAAATCATATTTAAAAACTAAATTAATAGATGTGTGTGTGAAGTCGCTCAGTTGTCTCCGACTCTTTGCGACCCCATGGACTGTAGCCTACAGGCTCCTCTGTCCATGGGATTTTCCAAGCAATAGTATTGGATTGAGTTTCCATTGCCTTCTCCAGGGGCTCTTCCTGAGCCAGGAATCGAACCTAGGTCTCCCGCATTGTAGACAGACGCTTTACCGTCTAAGCCACCAGGAAAGTTAATAGATACAAATTCTAAAATATTGATTCTGTCACATTAGTTTTGTTGCCTTTATTTTTTCAGCGGATTACTGGAAAACAGCATTTAGCTAGGTTTTTAAATTTTAATTTGAATATATATGTAACTGGAAAATGTATTTATTCAATGTACCTTGCTTTTCAATGACTAATTTGTTTAATTTAGATCCACCATACTATTTTATATTTTCTCACTAATCTGCTTTTTGAAAACTACTTTAAATAATCCTACTCATTCATACTGCTTTTAATTGGACAAGTTTTTGTTACTTTAATTTTTCCTTTTCAATTATTTGGAAATAAATAACCTCAATTCTATCCTTAAAATAGTTTTCCATAAAACTTTAATGTCACACATATTATATCAGAGGATACAAGACAATATTTTTGCTTTGCTCTTTTTAAATTATGAGGATATTAAAATGCTTTAAAATTCATTAATTCCAATTTTTGGTTTGGATATTTTTAATGGCCAATAGCTTAAAACCACATTATATTTATACCTCCCAAAGTAATCACTAGACTGTCTTTTTTTTATTAGGGTCAATACTTTTTAGAAAAAATTATGTTAAAATTAATTGTAAAATGTTTTGTTAGACATATAATTCTGATTTCTGTCAACTAATACTGTTGACACACTGACTGTTAATAGGAAACTCATTTGCTAGAAATGTTTGCTAATATTGTCCATTATATTATCTTAACGGTTAGCATAATGAATAAAGTATTTTTGTATTGTTCTGATGCAGCATATTGAAATTGGCATTCATCACAAATTTTTGACAAACTCTCTTCCCTATTTTTCTATTCCTTTAGTCCTAGTACCAGTTCTATTGCCACATAATTCTGCACAGTTGATATTTTCATTCTAAATTTATGGTGTGTCCATACTTATTTGTAAACTAAATTTTTAAAATTTATTATAATTAAAATTCTCATATTATTTTCATTTAATTAACAATTACAAGTTATATAAATGTTACTGTAGTGTGTGCCATTCACATAAAATACTCCAGTAAACACATTACAATATTATACCACTGTGTAAAAAAGTCATTTGAGTTGAATCAATACACTCTCATCTAGAGTTGTTGTGCACGTGGTTATGTCCAGTATTGGAAACGAGGCAGGTGTCCCAACATGCACACTGAATTAAAACAATAATATCTTAAAGTGATGCAATAGGGAAAGAAAGTGTAATCTTACCCAAACTATAACATTTTATTTACTGGAAAAACACTTTACATTCCTTAAGTTTTTAAATTTTAAACCGTGTCACTAACCACATTCCAAGTGCTCCATAGCCACATGTAGCTAACGGCCACTGCATTGGGACATGCAGTTCTAGACATTTGAAAAACAGTTCCTTGAGGGATTCCCTGGTGGTCCAGGGGTTAAGAATGTACCTTGCAATGCAAGGAATACTGGTTCTGTTGCTGATCTGGGAAGATCTGCATGTTGCAGAACAACCAAACCCATGCATCACAACTCTTGAAGCCCACATGACTAGAGCTGGTGCCCGGCAACAAGAGAGGTCACTGCAATGAGAAGCCAATGGACGATAATGAAGAGTGGCCCCTGTTCATTGCAACTAGAGAAAAACCTGCACAGCAATAAAGATCCAGCACAGCCAAGAAGGAAAGAAAGAAATCTTAAAAAAAAAAAAAAAAAAAAAAAAAAAACCAGTTCCTTGACCATGTAAACCATGGCCTGCTCTGGGTCTCCATTTCTTCCTCAGTGTATTTGTAAGATTACTATGGAGCTCTAGAGAAGATGGAACTTCATACGTGATACTCAGTAATAATGTTGTTTATCTTTTAAAATCTCTAAAAAACACTTTTAGAAATGCTTTGGATAATTTTAGGTACTTGAGATAGTGTATAAGTCATTCAGAATTACAGATTTATAGGAAATATATTCAAGTATTTGAAATGGGATCAATTTTGAATGCACAAAATGTAATTCCCAGTGAAGATTTGTTTTCCTAAAAGAAATGATTTTGTACTTACTATTATTGAAAATGAAGGATAAATAAATTTGTTTTCCTCTAATGGATGAACAAGATAATTACAGCATATTCACAGAGATGAAGGATAATTTAGAGTTTACTCATGGATAAGATCAAATACAATATTCCTCTTGAATCTCAGTAATATGAATAATATGGTGTGGTCTCAACCTTTAAAATAATCATTTCCAATTTATTACATATATACTACACCTTATACTTTTTGGTTGACTGAGCAGCATGTGGTTATATTTCAGCTCATTTTCATAGTCTAAAGCACTGCAATTAACACTTCTTTAGTGTAAGGTTCTAACATTTCAGTATTTCCTTTTCAAATACTTCTCACTTTATAGTGTAAGCCTGGCACAAAACCCAGAATGTGATTCTGACACACCATTCTCCTCACTATAGGAATTAACACATGCTTTAAAAGTCATTTTCTGTAAGCAACAAAAATCACTCTCAGCACATCCCCCAGGCTTTCTATCTAGAACCATATATTCAATCAAGTATTTATTAATAAGTCATTTTCTGATGGCCAGACACTACACAGTACAGTGTAAAGAGTAAAATATGCTGAAAGGTTTGGACTTTAGGGCATGCACAGTTGTTATCAGTGAAATGGAAAAATAAATAAATAAATTGAAGGAATTTATTATGTAAATGTAATTTATGTATATTTTATGATATTTATGATTCAGTTCAGTTCAGTCGCTCAGTCGTGTCCAACACTTTGCGACCCCACAAACCGTAGCACGTCAGGCCTCCCTGTCCATCACCAGCTCCTGGAATCCACCCAAACTCATGTCCACAATGACGCCGTCCAACCATCTCATCCTCTGTCTTCCCCTTCTCCTCCTGCCCTCAATCCTTCCCAGCATCAGGGTCTTTTCAATGAGTCAGCTCTCCACATCAGGTGGCCGAAGTATTGGAGTTTCAGCTTCAACATCAGTCCTTCCAATGAACACTCAGGACTGATCTCCTTTAGGATGGACTGGTTGGATCTCCTTGCAGTCCAAGGGACCCTCAAGAGTCTTCTCCAACACCACAGTTCAAAAGCATCAACTCTTCTGTGCTCATCTTTTTTTATAGTCCAACTCTCACATCCATACATGACAACTGGAAAAACCATAGCCTTGACTAGACAGACCTTTTGTTTGCAAAGTAATGTCTGCTTTTAATATGCTGTCTAAGTTGCTCATAACTTTCCTTCCAAGGAGCAAGCATCTTTTAATTTCATGGCTGCAATCACCATCCGCAATGATTTTAGAACCCAGAAAAATAAAGTCAGCCACTGTTTCCACTGTTTCCCCATCTATTTGCCATGATTATGTAAATATACTCTAAGAAACCCAGGTCAGATGCAAGGTCTGGCCTTAAACCCAGGTCTAAAGTGCAAGCAGGGGTGCGGATAGATTATTAACAGAGCTGAACTCAGTAATGGATAAGATATTGTTGCTGTTGGGTGTGGATGCTGTGTGTTCTAAATGGGGCCAAGCAGCATGAACAAGGTCTGAGAAGCAGAAAAATACTGGGCATACTTGAGAAATTGATAGAGATGAAGATTACACGGAGTCAAAGTACATTATAGACCTACAATGTTGTGAAAATTGTAAACAGTGAAAGAGCTTTGATATGGACAAAATTATGAAGGACCTTATACACCTGGCTGAAGAGTCTGGACTTTGTTCAATGAGCAATAAACAGCCTTGACCCATGTAGTCATGGTCAGAATATAATACAGATTCAACACACTGAAGAGAGACTGCTAACAAGTATTGTCACTGAGGCTTGAATATGGATCTCAGGTCATTATTATCCTAAAAAAAATTTAAAAAAAATGTTTATGTTGCTAAATTGTAACTGTTAAAGCATAAAATGGATCTGTAATGTAAAAGAAAAAAAGAATTTCCACAAGTAATCATAAGTGTAGCTATGATGCTATTTTTCAGGGTTATTGTGTGCTGGATGTTCATCTTATATTGTATCATCCTTCTTAGTCAAGGGAACAGATTTTCACATTGATTAAATGATTTGCAAAACTGCAGTTAGTGACAGAGCCTGAGTTTGAGAGTTTCTGAGCCCAAGAGTGCAGAACACTTGATCACTATCCCTAAACATTAATGACTTTTCATTTGTCCACCTGGAAGAAAAACAAATATTTAGTCCTAAGAGATATATAATCCACTTCCTTTTTTCCTAGAGAGGGTTTTAAGAACAGGAAGTTTAGAAGATGTTCCAGAAATTGAAATTTTCTTGGGAAGTGACTTGGATAAAGTGTAAAAGAAGTGATTCTGTGGGGGGAGTGGGAGAAAGGTTCAAGAAGGAGATATATGTATACATACAGATGACTCCTTTTGTTGTTCAGTGGGAACTAAGACAACATTGTAAAGCAATTATACTCCAATTAAAAAAAAAAGACTCTGGTTCCATCTTCATTTTTTTTAAGCACCTCATATTTTTCATGACTTTATGTGATGCAAAAAATAAATGGTGGTTTACGTGGCCCTCTTTAAATGTACACAGATCAATTAATACGATGTTAGTAACTGTGTGATTATTACAGTGTTTAGAATATATTGGAACAAAAGCATGAAGGAAAGAAGTCGCAGCCCATGTGATGAAGCAGATAGCCAGATTTAGCTCCAATTTATGATTTAACGACATAATCTCCAAAAATATACAAGAAATCTAGGAAACGTACACTTTAACTCTTTTGCTGTAGAGAAGTATGGTTGGTTGTTGTTTAGTTGCTAAGTTGTGTTCAACTCTTCTGCAACCCCGTGGACTGTAGCCCACCAGGCTCCTTCTGTCCATGGAATTTACCAGGCAAAAATACTGGAGTGGGTTGCTATTTCCTTCTCTAGGGGATCTTACTGACCCAGGGATACAACCCGTGACTCCTCCATCTCCTGCATTGGTGGCTGGGTTCTTTACTTTGAGACACTAGGGAGACTCTTAAAGATACGTGAACTGAATTTATATGATGTGTGCTCATTTGTGTCTGATTTTTCTTGACCCCAGGTACTATAGCCCACCAGGCTCTTCTGTCCATGGGATTCTCTAGCCAAGAATACTGGAATGCACTGCCATTTCCTTCTCCATGGGATCTTCCTGGCCCAGGGATAAAACCCAGGTCCCCTGCATTGGCAGTCTGATTATTTACCACTAGCACCACCTTCTTTTCAAGTTTGTTAGTATAAAGCCATATCCAGTGTCTTTTTTAGGAAGCTGACCAATTCACTAATTCTGTGTGTGTTGGGGAGAGGGAAGGGGAAGAGGTCTTGGTTGTGGTGGAAGGACTGAAAAAGTAAACGCGACTTGACATTTAATTAGAAGACAAATGGGTGAGTTTTCCTAGAAAATGGAAGCAGCCAATGAATGAATTTTGCAGCTGAGGTTTGTTTTGTTTGGTTTGGTATTCCTAAAGTTTCTATTCCTCAGCAACCAATGCAAAGAAATAGAGGAACATAATAGAATGGGAAAGACTAGAGATCTTTTCAAGATAATATCAAGGGAACATTAGATTATTAGAGATACCAAGGGAAAATTTCATGGAGATGGGCACAATAAAGGACAAAAATTGTATGCACCTAACAGAAGTAGAAGATATTAAGAAGAGGTGGCAAGAATACACAAAAGAACTGTATAAAAAAGATCTTCACAACCCAGATAATCATGATGGTGTGATCACTCACACTCACCTAGAGCCAAACATCCTGGAATGTGAAGTCAAGTGGGCTTTAGGAAGCATCACTACAAACAAAACTAGTGGAGGTGATGGAATTCCACTTGAGCTATTTCAAATCCTGAAAGATGATGCTGTGAAAGTGCAACACCCAATATGTCAGCAAATTTGGAAAACTCAGCAGTGGCCACAAGAATGGAAAAGGTCAGATTTCATTCCAATCCCAAAGAAAAACAATGCCAAAGAATGCTCAGACCACCTCACAATTGCATCATCTCACATGCTAGAAAAGTAATGCTCAAAATTCTCCAAGCCAGGCTTTAGCAATACATGAACAATCAACTTCCAGATGCTCAAGCTAGTTTTAGAAAAGGCAGAGGAACCAGAGATCAAATTTCCAACATCTGTTGGATCACCGAAAAAGCAAGAGAGTTCCAGAAAAACATGTATTTCTGCTTTATTAACTATACAAAAGCCTTTGACTGTGTGGATCACAATAAACTGGAAAATTCTGAAAGAGGTGGGAATACCAGACCACCTGACCTGCCTCTTTAGAAACCTGTATGCAGGTCAGAAAGCAACAGTTAGAACTGGACATGGTAAAACATACTGGTTCCAAAGAGGAAAAGGAGTACGTCAAGGCTGTATATTGTCACCCTGCTTATTTAACTTATATGCAGAGTACATCATGAGAAATGCTGGGCTGGATGAAGTACAAGCTGGAATCAAGATTGCCAGGAGAAATAATGATAACCTCAGAAATGCAGGTGACACCACCCATATGGCAAAAAGTTAGGAAGAACTAAAGATCCTTTTGAAGAAAGTGAAAGAGGAGAGTGAAAAAGTTGGCTTAAAGCTCAACATTCAGAAAACGAAGATCATGGCATCTGGTGCGATCACTTCAGATGAGGAAACCGTGGAAACAGTGGCTGACTTTATTTTGGGGGCTCCAACATCACTGCAGATGGTGATTGCAGCCAAGAAATTAAAAGACACTTATTTCTTGGAAAGAAAGTTATGAGCAACAAAGACAGCATATTTAAAAACAGAATTACTTTGCCAACAAAGGTCCATCTAGTCAAGGCTATGGTTTTTCCAGTAGTGAAGTATGGATGTGAGAGTTGGACTATAAAGAAAGCTGAGCACAGAAGAATTGATGCCTTTGAACTGTGGTGTTGGAGAAGACTCTTGAGGGTCCCTTGGACTGCAAGGAGATCCAACGAGTCCATCCTAAAGGAGATCAGTCCTGGGTGTTCATTGGAAGGACTGATGTTGAAGCTGAAACTCCAATACTTGGCCACCTGATGCGAAGAGCTGACTTACTTGAAAGGACTCTGATGTTGGGGAAGATTGGGGGCAGGAAGAGAAGGGGATGGCAGAGGATGAGATGGTTGGATGGCATCACTGACTCAATGAACATGAGTTTGGGTAGACTCCAGCAGTTGGTAATGGACAGGGTGGCCTGGCGTGCTGTGGTTCATGGGGCTGCAATGACTCAGACATGACTGAGTGATTGAACTGCACTGAAAGTTTCTATTTGACAATTTATATAAATTGTTTCAGAGAATGAGAAAAAGAGGAAGAGGAGGAAGAAAATACAAGAGGAAAAAGAAAAGAGGGAAAATATCACTTTACTGCAATAAAATTCAGTAACATGAAAATTGATTTTGAAGAAAAATAGCCAATCTCGCTGGCTAAATTCAATTGAGAGTGCTGCTGCTGCTGCTGCTACAATACTCTCAATTGCTGCTAAGTCGCTTCAGTCGTGTCCGACTCTGTGCGACCCCATAGACAGCAGCCCATTAGGCTCCTCTGTCCCTGGGATTCTCCAGGCAAGAACACTGGAGTGGACTGCCATGTCCTTCTCCAATGCAGAAAGTGAAAAGTGAAAGTGAAGTCGCTCAGTCGTGTCCGACCCTCAGCGACCCCATGGACTGTAGCCTAACAGGCTTCTCTGTCCATAGTGTTTTCCAGGCAAGAGTACTGGAGTGGGGTGCCATTGCCTTCTCTGAATTGAGAGTGCTAAAGAAGGAGAAATAGAGAATCTCATCTACTAGCTCATCTCAATCTCCACTCTCATGAAATGCTCCCCCAGATTTCTTTCCTGAACCTCCGGGCACCCAATTTTCCATCTCTTCCCTTATTGATTCATTTTCTTCATCTGTGTGTGTTAGTTGCTCAGGGGTGTCTGACTCTTTGTGACACCATGGACTGTAGCCTCTCAGGCTCTTCTTGTCCATGTAATTCTCTAGGCAAGAATACTGGAGTAGGTTGCCATTCCCTTCTCCAGGGGATCTTGCTGCTCCAGGATTTGACCCTGGTCTCCTGCATTGCAGGCAGATTCTTTACTGTCAGAGCCACCAGGGAAGTTCATTTGTCAGTAAGCTTAAAATCTACACTTCATCTATAGTGAGCTTAAAATAGGCAAAATATTATGTAAAAAGTTAATGAAATACATTTTAAAACCATTTATAAGCTTAATAAAAAGCACAATTAAGGAAAAAATACATATCTGTTTAATCTCCACTAGTTCATCCTTCAAATTTACTTTAAAGCTACAAGGCAACATTCAAAACTAAGGTTGAACAACTATTACTACTGCTTCTGTTGTAAATGGAGGGGGAAATCTATCAATGATTTTATGACACATTCTGTCCTTACTTCAGAGACAAATGGAGTCTTAATAATGTCATTAGTGTGTTCAACCAAACCCAGGAATTCAGGGTGGTATGCACAGGAAAAATGCTATAAAACCAGTCAATGGCACAACTGTTAAAGTATCTGACAAATAAAATAGGTTCCTTGATGATTATGAAGTTTGAGGAGAGTTCCTCAAGCAGAGATAATCTTTTCCAAAAGGACTTTAACCACAGGAGAGGGAGTAGACTGGCTTCAAGGGAAAGCTTCAGTCCAATGTTGAAAACATGCATACCACGATTGAAACATATTTATATCCTCCATGAGACGGAGGAAGTTGTATGAAATCTATTTGCCAGAGCTTGAATGGTCCATTAGGCAGTTTAAAATGTCTGGAAGCAATACAAACAGCCTTTCCTGGGTTGTATTTCAGACAAGTGGGACAGTGAGGTAGGCACTTTTTGTGGCCTTATTAATGTTCCCTGCCAATATTGATTTATGAAGGCTATAATTTTGTCAGTAAACCAATGGTTTAATGTGTGTACAGTGAAGAGAAGTGGGAATTTCAGAGTCTCCAGTAAGATTGGGTTGTTATTTGGTCCAAACCAGAGCTTTTTCTTTTTATCAAACCAATAATTGTTGAATTTCCAATCTTGTTTTTCCTTTTCAGAGGCTAATCGTTGGGCTTCTATAACCAGGTTTGTAAGTTATTTTGGGAAATATCCCTTTAGACTATGATGGAGTCTTTGCTATTGTTGGTTTCCCTAGAGACAACATTCCTTGTGGAAATGTCAGAAGGTGAGTCCCCTTAGCTTCCAGAGAGCCAAGTTGTAATGCCTCCGAATGTTAATAATAGCTAACACAGCAAATATTGCATCCAGTAACTCCTGAACATAGGAACATTTTTAATTCTATTTCCACTGGAAGTAAGGGAGTTACATTGCTTACACAATATTCTGAAGTCATTAGCTAATCTGAAAGCATGTCTATAATCAGCATAAATACTGGCAGCTTTGCACTTGGCTAAAGCACAAACCTGTATAAGAGTATATAACTCAGTGTATTGGGAAGAAGTAGCCACAGGTAAAGATGCTGCTTTTTGATGCTGACATCAAAAGGAATTGCAATAGCAGATACAGCACAGTATTTGCCATTATCACTTTGTAAATAAAAGCCATCAGTGAACCGGGGGAGCCTGGTGGGCTGCCGTCTATAGGGTCACACAGAGTCAAACACGACTGAAGCAACTTAGGAGCAGCAGCAGAACCATAAGAAGTCAGAGTATGAAATTTCCTACAGGTCATTATGAGGATTCAGGAAGTTATCCATTGGCATTTAGCAGTTGTGAAGGACTTCATTGGTGACTGAGGGGAGAAGAGTAGCAGAGTCAAGGTGAGTGTAAAAGCTATGAGTGGAGTAGTTAACTAAAGAACTTTACAGGAGAAGGGGGCTGACTGAGAAATGTTGAGTGTGATGAGAGTTCAGGAGAGCTTCAACTGCACAAGTTACCTAAATGGCTAAAGGGGATCCCAAACAATTTAGGCAGTGACTATAATGGCTTATAGCAAGGTGAATACTCTCATGCCACTGGGTCCAGTTGCCAGCTATAGTACCCCCAGGGTTAGTGGTGGTCCTACATTTTTGGGTGAGTCTCCAAAGGGCATTCCTTTCCTCTTCATATACAGAATGGAAAATGGGAATCTAATAATTGAAAGGACCAAGGCAGGTAGGTTCATCAAACACTCCTTGAAAGATAGTTGAAAGTCTTTGAATGCTATGTCATCAGGGTCTTCCTATAAAAAACGGATCAGGGTTGTTATTGTTTAGTAAAACATGCCAAAGTTTGCCATAAAAAGAGAAATTTAGAATCCAATTTCTTTTTTTAATATAAATTTATTTATTTTAATTGGAGGTTAATTACTTTACAATATTGTATTGGTTTTGCCATACATCAACATGAATCCACCACAGGTATACACGTGTTCCCCATCCTGAACCCTCCTCCCTCCTCCCTCCCTGTACCATCCCTCTGGGTCATCCCAGTGCACCAGCCCCAAGCATCCAGTATCATGCATCGAACCTGGACTGGCGATTTGTTTCATATATGGTATTATACATGTTCCAATGCCATTTTCCCAAATCATCCCACCCTCTCCCTCTCCCAGAGAGTCCAAAAGACTCTTCTATACATCTGTGTCTCTTTTTCTGTCTCGCATACAGGGTTATCGTTACCATCTTTCTAAATTCCATATATAAGTGTTAGTATACTGTATTGGTGTTTTTCTTTCTGGCTTACTTCACTCTGTATAATAGGCTCCAGTTTCATCCACCTCATTAGAACTGATTCAAACGTATGTTTTTCAATGGCTGAGTAACACTCCATTGTGTATATGTACCACCGCTTAGATTCAATGCAATCCCTATCAAGCTACCAATGGTATTTTTCACAGAGCTAGAACAAATAATTTCACAATTTGTATGGAATACAAAAACTCTCAAATAGCCAGCAATCTTGAGAAAGAAGAATGGAACTGGAGGAATCAACCTGCCTGACTTCAGGCTCTACTGCAAAGCCACAGTCGTCAAGACAGTATGGTACCAGCACAAAGACAGAAATATAGATCAATGGAACAAAATAGAAAGCCCAGAGATAAATCCACACACCTATGGAATCCAATTTCAGCAATAACCAGCTAGTAAGGAAACCTTGCAGGTGACACTTAATTTGGGCTTTTAGAAAACTTATGATGCTATGAATTCTCTGGACCTAGGTGTAGTCCTCATTCTAATAGCAGATGCTCTAAATATCAAAACTGGGTTTGGCAAACTGTAATTTTTCCTTGGGGACCTTTTGTCCCTTTAAGGCTAACAGCTTTAGCAAGTGGATGCTATCTTCCTGGGAGGAAGCTTGAGAAGGCAAGTGAAGAAGCAAATCATCCATATAGTGTAACCAAGTAGAACAGTATGGTACCAGCACAAAGACAGAAATATAGATCAATGGAACAAAATAGAAAGCCCAGAGATAAATCCACACACCTATGGAATCCAATTTCAGCAATAACCAGCTAGTAAGGAAACCTTGCAGGTGACACTTAATTTGGGCTTTTAGAAAACTTATGATGCTATGAATTCTCTGGACCTAGGTGTAGTCCTCATTCTAATAGCAGATGCTCTAAATATCAAAACTGGGTTTGGCAAACTGTAATTTTTCCTTGGGGACCTTTTGTCCCTTTAAGGCTAACAGCTTTAGCAAGTGGATGCTATCTTCCTGGGAGGAAGCTTGAGAAGGCAAGTGAAGAAGCAAATCATCCATATAGTGTAACCAAGTAGAGCCCCTAGAGAACTTTGCCTCATTCAAACCAGCCTCCAGGATTGGTGAAAACTAAGAGGACTCTCAGCAAAGCACTGACATATCACTGTCCAGGTGAACTATTCTTCCCAAGTGATGGCAAAAGATATTGGCTAGCTTCACCCACCAATTGGCATACTAAACAATGCACTGCATAAATAACTATAGTAAAGCATTTACTTCCAGTTAGAATGGATGTTAGTGACATATGAGGCTTAGCGGAAAGAGGGTGTCAAGGGATAACCATGTTTACAGCTTGAAGGTCTGGACAAACCTTCACCCTCAGCCCTTGGGTTTTTTTCCCACCAGCAAAATAGGTGTATTACAGAGACCAGTACAAAGGATAATGAGTCCTTGAACTTATAATCTTCTATTATGGGTTTTGGAAAACTTATGACACTATGACATAATCTTCTATTAAACCTTGTGGTTTTTATGTACAGGGTGTTGATTAATTCTGGGGAGAGATTTTGAGGGATCTATTTGAATCTTGACAGGAGGTGCACTGTGCATTTTGTTAACGTCAATCGGAGACTTTGCCTATAAGAAAAGTAGTAGCTGATTCAATAGGAACAAAGCAAATTTGCTTTGAATATAAAAATTTGCTTTTTGAATAGAAAAACACAACAGCCAGACTACATATAAATGCTGGCTTATTACCTGGAACAACTAGCCCAGGAAACCAACCCTTTATCTGTGGTAACTGGCCCAGGAAGAAGGCTTGCTATTACTACTCTCTTTAGTAATAATCTAGGACACCAAATAATAACCCAAAATAGCTAGGACATGATTAATAACTGAGAGCTTCTCTAATTTTTGTCTCCATTTCCAACTTAGGACCAATCAGAGAAACACAAATATGTGCTCCTAACCAATCACAGTGGATGCCTTTCTTCTAGTTAGCTTGCCTACAGCTTCCCCATGTCAACAACTTCTAATCAGGGCATAATTGTCCTCCGATTAAAAAACAAAACAAAAAGGGTGTTAAATTATCATCCAGATATGTGACAACTCAGAGAACTCACCTTCTATTTCCTAACAGCAATGTAGCCTGTTCGCATGTCCAGGCTTTTCCATTTAGAGAAAAAGGCACTAATGAGATGCAATTAATATCTTTTAAAAATTATTTTCAGATGATCTCTTTATTTAAATCTAGTAAACTTTGTGTCCCTCTTACCCTTTTGAAATCTGAACTCATCTGTAAAAGACCTGACAAAAATGTCTTGACCTTTCTGACACAACACGTTATTCTGCATTTTGAAATCTCTTGGTATGTCAGTAGAAGCCGGAGAGAGAGTTGGATACTTAAAGTCATTCATTTTCCTGTTCAGTTTCATGTGATTTCATTTCCAAATTTAAAAACTAGGAAATATATGGTTAACGAATTCTCTTAAAAAATATTCGAAGTAGACACTGTTCTGATTAAGAACAAAGTAAATAACTGCCAATACAGTAAGTGAAGAGAAGTGAAATTCACTCGCTTGTGTCTGACTCTTTGTGATCTCATGGACAATAGAGTCCATGGAATTCTCTAGGCCAAAATACTGCAGTGGGTAGCCATTCCCTTCTCCAGGGCCTCTTTCCAAACCAGGAATCAAACCCAGGTCTCCCGCATTGCAAGCAGATTCTTTACTAGCTGAGCCACAAGGGAAACCTGCCAATATTGTAAAGAAGTTCAAAACAATTAAATAAATCATAGTTCAAAAATAAAGGAAAATAAAAAATTACGAGACACAAAGCTTAGAGAATAAGCTAAACAATGAAAATAAACCTGTAAATTACATCAACAAATAAAAATCAGTTGAACTCCTTGACTTAATTTGATAAATATTTATTGAAATCTTAGTATATGCCAGGTTTTGTTAGGTCCAAAGAGGTTAGTAGTAAACATGATAAACACAAGACCTCCCCACATGAAATTCAGTTTAGTAGAGAACATATTAAACAAGTAATTATACAAGTGATGTGTGTCATCAAAACAGATGCTCAGAGTGAATTAAGCACATGTCAAGGATTTTCTAAAGAGGTTGGAAAAATCCTTGAACACATTATCACACACCTAAGTTCTTCCTCATCATCACTGGCCAGCTATGCAACATCATATTTAATAATGAAATACTAGAAAGGAACACTTTTAATATACAAAACAAGGATGATGACTGCAATATTTGCTATATGTTCTCACCAAAACAAAAGGTACAAAAAAAAAAAAAAATTCAATACTAGTATGGTAAAAAGAAAATAGATGAAGCATTGCTTGTTTCAAAGAATTTTAAAAAGATGAAGAGCTTCACTAGCATTAACTCAATTTAATACATATTTTAGGGAATATACTGTATTTCAAGGACTACATAAAAAATAGACATAAAATGGTGAACAATAAGTTTTCATTCTAATAAGTGAAAACAGACAAGAAACAATTGGTTTATATTACAGTGAAGACTAGTATAAAGAGTAAAAATAAAGTTTCATGGTAATGAGAAAGCCAACTAAACCCTTCAGTTGTACGTGGATCAGGAAAAGGCTTCCCAGAAGATGTTAGAGCCCTGTAGAGCAAATATATATAAATGGAAAGATCATTCTAGACACCAGAATTGTTGATTTAGAAATGTAGGAGGCTTGCTTCCCACTGTAAAGAAATTAATGTGACTGAGACTGGAAAAGAGAAAGAAATCAGTCTTGAAAATTATCATGACTCAAGCATAGAAGGAATGATAAAAGGGTTATAAACAGTGAAATGGCATCAACTTTAATCTCAGAAATACGTTCAAAAGTTAAAATGCATGTTTAGGAGTTATTTCTGTAATCCAGCTGACAAATCTGTGACCACAACTAAAATAGTGTCAGTAAGGTTGGAGAAAAAAGCTAGATTCTATAGATAAGGTCATGGAACTCATGGACTTGGAGGGGGACAGGCAATGAAAAAACAGACTCCATGACACATGGTGGTACATCCACTAAAACAGGAACCACAGAGGACAAAGGATGCAAAGGATGTGAAGATGCAAACTGTAAAGGTAAAGATGATAGATTCTGGTTTGGCTATGTTGAGTTTAAGATGCCTGTACAATGTTTAAACTGGAATGTATGATATGCAATCTAGAGATTAGAAAGAAGCAGAGTGGAGAGGCAGAAATGTGAGTCATCAGTGTATGCAAAAGAAACTAATTCTAGCTCTTTCAGATAAGTATAATTATTTAAGGTAGTAGGTAATAAAGCCTGAAGTCAGGCAGGTTGATTCCTCCAGTTCCATCAAGACAGTATGGTACTGGCACAAAGACAGAAATATAGATCAATGGAACAAAATAGAGAGCCCAGAGATAAATCCACANGGAAGAGAAGGGGACGACCGAGGATGAGATGGCTGGATGGCATCACTGACTCGATGGATGTGAGTCTGAGTGAACTCCGGGAGATGGTGATGGACAGGGAAGCCTGGTGTGCTGTGATTTACGGGGTTGCAAAGAGTCGGACATGACTGAACAACTGAACTGAACTGAACTGAACGCAAATATTTATAGTTGGAGATATGCATAATCAAGATGTTGCATATACATACAATGGAATGTAATTCAGCCTTAAAAAGGATGGAAATTTTGAAATATACTACAATATGGATAGACATTGTTTAATTAGTATCAGAAACAGAAAGCAGAATGATGGTTCTCAGGGAATGAGGAAAGGGGAAAATATATCAACACAATTATTGTTTAACAGGCATAGAATTTCAATTTTACAAAATGAAATATATTATGGAAATGAATAGTGGTAATGATTGCCACATTACAAATGTATTTAATATTACTAAACTGTATAATTATAAAAGGTTAAAAGATAAATCTTATAAATAAAAAATTGGAAAAAAGTATACTGGTAAAAAACAAAGCCAGTAATTTATTGAAAGGAAGAAAATAAATATTATTTCTAAAATTATGTGAATGCACTTAGAAAATAATATTCATAATTTTAATATATTTATTTACAATTTTACAAAATGAAATATATTATGGAAATGAATAGTGGTAATGATTGCCACATTACAAATGTATTTAATATTACTAAACTGTATAATTATAAAAGGTTAAAAGATAAATCTTATAAATAAAAAATTGGAAAAAAGTATACTGGTAAAAAACAAAGCCAGTAATTTATTGAAAGGAAGAAAATAAATATTATTTCTAAAATTATGTGAATGCACTTAGAAAATAATATTCATAATTTTAATATATTTATTTTAATTGGAGGTTAATTACTTTACAATATTGTATTGGTTTTGCCATATATCAACATGAATCCGCCACAGGTATACACGTGTTCCCCATCCTGAACCCTCCTCCCTCTTCCCTCTCCGTACCATCCCTCTGGGTCGTCTCAGTGCACCAGCCCCAAGCATCCAGTATCATGCATTGAACCTGGACTGCCGATTCATTTCATATATGATATTATACATGTTTCAATGCCATTCTCCCAAATCATCCCACCCTCGAGTTAAAAATTTTATTTATAAAATATGGTAGAACATGTTTAAAGAAGATAATAAATTTTATGCCTAGGAGCATAATAAGATAATATTGCTACATGCTTTCCCAATATGTTATCATTCATAACTATATGAATTTGACTCAAAGTGTCATATCATAAGTTGAAAATGGAGAGTAAATTATGTGACCTTTAACTAAACCACTCCTCATGTGATGATAACTAATTAATCAAAAGTTGTTTCAATTTTTCTTGGCAAAAGCAATTTGAAACTTTATTATAAACTATGTTTTTTTCTCCAAAAACTGAAATCCTTTATGTCCTTAAAAGTTACAATTTACAAATTACCAATGTGTGCTCATACTTGCTAAACCATGTAGGTTAATTTAATACTTCAAGCTATTGTAACTTAGATTAAAAAATATTTATGAAATAAGATACACTAAAAATCTTGCAGCATTCTTCATGGCAAATGACTCTGTTATTATGGAATTATAAAATTGTCCTAAATAAACTGCCATTGAGAAGAGTGAGTTCCATGTTAGGTGAAATCCTTTATTTATCTTTCATTGTTCGTGCTTCTGAAACTGAAGGAAAAGCACCTCTTTTATATCTGAAGCAGTCATTTAAAAAAAAAAAAATCTTGGAATTCTATACCTCAAGATTGGAAGCTATATTTTTTAACATTTATGAATGGAAGAAGAGTTTTGAAGAGGTTCTTATGAAAATATCTGTCAGAGCATCTACGTGTGTGTGTGCTCAGTCATATCCAACTCTTTGCATCCTTATGGACTGTAGGCCACCAGGCTCCTCTGTCCAAGGAATTCTCCAGGCAAGAATACTAGAGTGGGTTGCCATTTCCTACTCCAGGGGATCTTCCTAACCCAGGGATCAAATCTGTGTCTCCTGCATCTCCTGCAGTTGCAGGCAGATTTTTTACCACCTGGCCACCTGTAGATAAAAAAAATATGACTGGTCTCAATTCCTCCTTTTACTTGTTTTGGCAACTCAGCTTGCTTTGGATGATGGTAATTTTTTTAAGTCTTAGTCATCTGGAAAATGTGAAAAAGAATATATAGCCACCTAATAAATAGCATTCACAAGTACACTATACAAACAAAACATAATTAAATAAATCTAAGATGGTACTTTTCATACTGTTCATGGGGTTCTCAAGGCAAGAGTACTGAAGTGGTTTGTCATGACCTTCTCCAGGGGACCACATTCTCTAAGAACTCTCCACCATGACGCATCTGTCTTGGGTGGACCTACAAGGCATGGCTCATAGTTAATTGAGTTAGACATGGCTGTGGTCCATGTGATTAGACTGGTTAGTTTTCTGCTATTGTGGTTTTCAGTCTGTCTGCCCTCTGGTGGAGAATAAGAGGCTTATGGAAGATTCCTAGTGGGAGAGACTGATTGAGGGGGAAACTAGGTCTTGTTCTGATTGGTGAGGCCATGCTCAAAAATCGTTAATCCAATTTTCTTTGATGGGTGGAGCTGTGTTCCATCCCTGCTATTTACTTGGGACCAAACTATGGTGGAGGTAATGAAGATAATGGTGACCTGCCTCAAAATATCCTATGTTTGTAATGCTATACGCAGTGCCCCCAACCAAGCAGCAGGCCACCACCGACCCACGCCTCCACCAGAGGCTCCCGGACACCCACAGGCAAGTCCAGGGAAGTCTCCTGTGGAGTCACTGCTCCTTTCTTCTGGGTCCTGGTGCACAAGGTTCTGTTGTGCCCTCCAAGAGTCTATTTCCCAGTCCTGCGTAAGTTCTGGCAGCATTCAGTTCACTTCAGTTCAGTCGCTCAGTCATGTCCTATTATTTGCGATCCCATGGACTGAAGCACGCCAGGCCTCCCTGTCCATCACCAACTCCTGGAGTTCACTCAGACTCATGTCCATCCAGTCAATGATGCCATCCAGCCATCTCATCCTTTCTCATCCCCTTCTCCTCCTGCCCCCAACCCCTCCCAGCATCAGAGTCTTTTCCAATGAGTCAGCTCTTCGCATGAGGTGGCCAAAGTACTGGAGTTTCAGCTTTAGCATCAGTCCTTCCAAAAAACACCCAGCACTGATCTCCTTTAGAATGGACTGGTTGGATATCCTTGCAGTCCAAGGGACTCTCAAGTCTTCTCCAACACCACAGTTCAAAAGCATCAGTCCTTCAGTGCTCAGCTTTCTTCATAGTCCAACTTTCACATCCATACATGACCACTGGAAAAACCATAGCCTTGACTAGATGGAATTTAGTCGGCAAAGTAGTGTCTCTGCTTTTCAATCTGCTATCTAGGTTGGTCATAACTTTCCTTCCAAGGAGTAAGAGTCTTTTAATATCATGGCTGCAGTCACCATCTGCAGTGATTTTGGAGCCCCAAAAAATAAAGTCTGACACTGTTTCCACTGTTTCTCCATCTACTTCCCATGAACTGATGGGACCAGATGCCATGATCTTCGTTTTCCGAATGTTGAGCTTTAAGCCAACTTTTTCACTGTCCTCTTTTACTTTCATCAAGAGGCTCTTTAGTTCCTCTTCACTTTCTGCCATAAGGGTGGTGTCATCTGCGTATCTGAGGTTATTGATATTTCTCCTGGCAATCTTGATTCCAGCTTGTGCTTCTTCCAGCCCAGCGTTTCTCATGATGTACTCTGCATATAAGTTAAATAAGCAGGGTGACAATATACAGCCTTGCCGTCCTCCTTTTCCTAACCAGTCTGTTGTTCCATGTCCAGTTCTAACTGCTGCTTCCTGACCTGCATACAGATNTCTGCATATAAGTTAAATAAGCAGGGTGACAATATACAGCCTTGATATACTCCTTTTCCTATTTGGAACCAGTCTGTTGTTCCATGTCCAGTTCTAACTGTTGCTTCCTGACCTGCATACAGATTTCTCAAGAGGCAGGTCAGGTGGTCTGGTATTCCCATCTCTTTCAGAATTTTCCACAGTTTCTTGTGATCCACACAGTCAAAGGCTTTGGCATAGTCAATAAAGCAGAAATAGATGTTTTTCTGGAACTCTCTTGCTTTTCCATGATCCAGCAGATGTTGGCAATTTGATCTCTGGTTCCTCTGCCTTTTCTAAAACCAGCTTGAACATCTGGAAGTTCACGGTTCGTGTATTGCTGAAGCCTGGCTTGGAGAATTTTGAGCATTACTTTGCTAGTGTGTGAGATGAGTGCAATTGTGTGGTAGTTTGAGCATTCTCTGGCATTGCCTTTCTTTGGAATTGGAATGAAAACTGACCTTTTCCAGTCCTGTGGTCACTGCGGAGTTTTCCAAATTTGCTGCCATATTGAGTGCAACACTTTCACAGCATCATCTTTCAGGATTGAAATAGCTCAACTGGAATGCCATCACCTCCACTAGCTTTGTTCGTAGTGATGCTTTCTAAGGCCCACTAGACTTCACATTCCAAGATGTCTGGCTATAGATGAGTGATCACATCATCGTGATTATCTGAGTCATTTAGATCTTTTTTGTACAGTTCTTCTGTGTGGTGGCTCAGAGGTTAAAGCGTCTGCCTGCAGTGCAGGAGACCTGGGTTCAGTCCCTGGGTTGGGAAGATCCCCTGGAGAAGGAAATGGCAACCCACTCCCGTATTCTTGCCTGGAGAATCCCATGGACGGAAGAGCCTGGTGAGCTACAGTCCACGGGGTCGCAAAGAGTCGGACACGACTGAGCGACTTCACTCACTCACTCACTCACTCACTTCTGTGTATTCTTACCATCTCTTCTTAATATCTTCTGGTTCTATTAAGCCCATACCATTTCCGTCCTTTATCGAGCCCATCTTTGCAGGGAATGTTCCCTTTGTGTCTCTAATTTTCTTGAAAAGATCTCTAGTCTTTCCCATTGTGTTGTTTTCCTCTATTTCTTTGCATTGATCGCTGAAGAAGGTTTTCTTATCTCTTCTTGCTATTCTTTGGCACTCTGCATTCGGATGCTTATATCTTTCCTTTTCTCCTTGGCTTTTCACTTCTCTTCTTTTCACAGCTATTGGTTAGGCCTCCCCAGAAAGCCATTTTGCTTTTTTGCATTTTTTTTCCATGGAGATGGTCTTGATCTTACTAGACACCTTTCTAGTAACTCTGCTTTAGGCAGAATTTTTGACTCCGGAAACATTTGATTTTAGAAAGCAAAGTTAGCTTAAGAATTACCCACAAGGCTCAAAATATATATTGAGCAATGGAAAATGAAATGCAGAATGGAATGCATATTGAAAAATGGAAAATGGAATTTGAAATGGAGTAGATCTTGAGAAATGGAAAATTGAAATTTGAGCAAGTAAGTGTAAGAAAAATGTGAAAAAAAGTGTAAGAAAAAGTGAAATTCTCTTTATAATCATTGCAACTCATAAAACAATATAGGAGGTAGATTTAAAATCCCACTCTGTGAACCATATACATATCATATTATACAGAGACCATGTGGGTGATATGTTGAAGAACAAGATTTCAGACACTATCTCCTCACTCTGTCCAAGGTACAGGTTACTTAATGGTGCTGCCCTTCCTCATAGATCTACGTCCAACTCTAGCCCTTTTGGATGACAGTGAATGCATATTAGCTTCAATACCCGAGATGCTTTGCACAGCTATTCATAGTCAGTGCTCAAATAATTTATGAATGTAAAGTCTATGAACCTCAAGGGCATTACACTAAGTGAAATAAGTCAAGCAGAGAAAAACACAAATACTGCGTGATCTCATTTATTTGTGAAAAAAAAAACAAAAACCCGTAGACACAAAGAGTAAACTGGAGGTTGCCCATGGCTGGGTGAGGAGGGAAAACGGGGAGATGTTGGTCAAGATACAAACTTTATCTTGTAAGATGAATAAGTTCTCAGAATATAATCTGCAGAGTAGTGACTGCAGTTATCAATACTGTATTGTACACGTGAAACTTGCTAAGAGACTAGATCTTTTGGTGAGATAAATATTCTCACCCTCCCCTGCAAAAAAATCCTGGTAAATATATGAAGCGGCAGATATGTTAACTAACCTTATTGTGGTAGTCATTTCACATTAAATACATATATAGAATCATCATGTTCACACCTTAAAGATTTAGACAGTGTTATCTGACTAAACTGACTGACTGATATGTCAATTATATCTCTATAAAGGTGGTGGAAAACTCAACACTCATTTTCCAAAATGCATTTATTCAGCACATACTTAAGGCTGCCAAGGCTCTGGAGAAAAATGGGTAATTAAGACGTAATCCTTTTTGTTGAATAACTCACACCATGTTAGAAAGTCAAACAAATACATAATTTCAATAAAACGTGAAAAATCTTGTGACATTGAAGTGGGGGTCAACAATGAAGGCATAGTGAAATGGAAAGTGTTAGTTGTTCAGTTGTGTCTTACTCTTGTGACCCCATTGAGGCGTCAGTTCAGTTCAGTAACTCAGTCGTGTCCAACTCTGCAACTCCATGGACTACAGCACGCCAGGTTTCCCTGTCCATCACCAATTCCCGGAATCTACTCAAACTCATGTCCATCGCATCGGTGATGCCATCCAACCATCTCCTCCTCTGTCATCCCCTTCTCCTGCCTGCAATCTTTCCCAGCATCAGGGTCTTTAGTGGAGGTTATTTATTTTGAATTGAAGCGCTCGAGAATTCTGTCCCTTTCAGCTGAGTGTTGAAGTATGAGCAGGAATTAAACAGAGGAATTTTGTAATAACAAGGAGTGTTGTGAAATGAGAGATGGGAGAAAGCATGGTGTATTTGGTGCTCTATATATTTTTGGTATGGCTGAAATATGTGTGTACACATAAAGAAAAAAGCAGTAAGACTGGAGAAAAAGGCTAGATGCTAGATAATAAAAACTCTCCTGGATGTCATAGAGTATCCTAAGAAATTTAGATTCTACACTAAAATGTATAGGATATAAATCTCTTTAGATACATAAGTCATTACTCTCTAATAAAGATAATAGTGCTAGCCATGTGTATGGTTTTAAGAAAAGGTAAAAAGTGAAATTAATGTCTAAACCATATTTTATTTAACTGAATACATCCAAAAATTTATCATTTCAACAAGTAATCAATATTATATTTTACATTGTCTTTTTTACACACTGTCTGTGAAATCTATTTTGTTTTATGCTGACAGTGCCTCAGTGTGAATTAGCTACTTGTCAAATGCTTATTTGCCACATGTGGCCAGTGGCTACGATATTGGACAGCAAAGATCTCAACTTGAGATGACAGTCACCAGGGCCATAATCCCAGAACCCAGCCTGCTTGACCCCCTCCTGAATGGAGCTTAGAATTTAGCAACAGCAACAACAGCAGCAAAAGCAACAATAGCAGCAACAGCAGCAGCAGCAGCACAGCCATTACACAACACTTCAGGTCTTTCTACTCATTCCTGAATCCTGCCATGAAGATGGTACAGACAGACATTTCCAAACTAAGCTCCTCCCCTCAGTACCGTGGGAGTCACTGAGTGCTTCCAGAGGGGAGCGGGCAGCCACGGAACCCACACAGTACACATCTGCGCTGGAGACGGTGGTGGCAGGCCAGGGAGCTGCTGTCAAAGAAGTTTCTTCTTTTCAGCAAAGGCTGTCAAGCTTGAACGGATTTGGCTCTGCTGCAGAGTATTTTCTGCCTTCATCTGGCGATGGGAGAATTTCTGGGTTGTCATTAGATCCAGTTAGAACCAAGGATCAGAGGTGACTAGTGAGCTAAAACAGAGGCAGAGTGAATAGCTCACCAACCCACCCAACCCACTGACACACAGTTCCATATAGAGATGTGTCCTTTCTGTGCAAATGAAATCACCCTTAATGAGACAGGCACTGCAGGTTTCAGCTGGGAAGTTGACAGCTTACAAGGAAAGCAGAAGGCAGCTGAGTTCTGCAGGGTTACAGTGGGAATCTGGGTCATAGCTTCTGTCTCAACTTTTCATTTTCCTCTGGGAAGAATAGCCAGGAAAAAGCACAAAGGCAAAAACACTGTTATTTTTTCAGAAGATTAATAAATTGATATGTTTTCACTTTCAAATCACAGTTTAAGTTATACTAACAAGATAATTCGGAGAAGGCAATGGCACCCGACTCCAGTACTCTTGCCTGGAAAATCACGTGGACCGAGGAGCCTGGCAGGCTGCAGTCCATGGGGTCACTAAGAGTCAGACACGACTGAGTGACTTTCCGCTTTTATGCAATGGAGAAGGAAGTGGCAACCCACTCCAGTGTTCTTGCCTGGAGAATCCCAGGGACGGGGGAGCCTGGTGGGCTGGTCTATGGGGTCGCACAGAGTTGGGCACGACTGAAGCGACTTAGCAGCAGCAGCAGCAGCAACAAGATAATTGGGGCTTCCCTGGAGGCTTAGTGGAAAAGATTTGCCTGCTAATGCAGGAGACTTGGGTTCGATCCCTGCAGAAGGAAATGGCAACCCACTCCAGTTCCTTGTGTGGAGAACTTCATGGTAGAGGAGCCTGGTGGGCTACAGTCCATAGGGTTGCAAAAGAGTCAAACAGGACAGTGACTAAAACAGCAGCAGCAGCAGCAGCAGCAAGGTAACAATTAAAATACTGTATCCTGTTTAACGTCAGAACCAGGTTTTTCTGTTCCAACTGTGCCACTGAAGTCCTTCCTTCCTCTGCAACAAAGATTTAGTTAAGTATTTAATAATAAGTGTGATGGTGTGTCTATTTCCAGAAGCCTCTTATTTTGCAGGGCTTTTCTATAGAAAAGCTATAGTTAAGCATTGTATATTTTGTAGGAAGACACTGATATTTAAACATCAATTCTCTGTAATGATGTGGATTGGGTCATTTAGTACTAAATAATACATGTCTATAATATTTCTAGAAATTGGACAAAAGAGCTCTGTTTGTTAAATAACATGTTTGCTGAGATTCTGTCTGGTAGTATCTGGAATTGGATTCAGATGAAACACTTCTTGGTGGGTGAATGCCTTTGGAAGAGCCACTGAACTAAATTGAGTGATTCTCTCTCAGTGCAATAAGGGCAATAAGGTACTACAGGAAAGGGGCATGACTTTGAAATTTAACAAATGAATGGTGAAATTCGAGCTCTTCTACTCACTAGATATCAATTATTTGGCAAATTATTTCCTCATAAACATTCTGTAATATAAATGTGGGAAATAATAGCTACCTCATGGGATTGGTTGGTTTAAATAATAGCAGTAAGAGTTATTATTACTAGTTTAATTTGAAGTGACTAGTGCAGTATTTGGTACATACTATTAACCTTTTACCAGCTAATTCCACAGGACCTAGGTAAATGTTGTTGATAATGCTGATTAAACTGTCATGTACTGTGAGTGCTTACTTTGTCCCATGTTCTGGTCTAATAACTTTCCCTAAGGTACCCTGTGGGCTTTGCAGGTGACACTAGTAGTAAAGAATCAGCCTGCCAAGGCAAGAGATGCAGGAGGCGTGGGTTTGATCCCTGGGTCAGAAGATCCCTTGGAGTAGGAAATGGCAACCCACTCCAGTATCCTTGCCTGGAAAACTCCGTGGTCAGAAAAGCCTGGTAGTCTGCAGTCCATGGAGCTGCAAAGAGTCAGACATGACTGAACAACCTAGCATACACACACAAAGTACCCATATCTAGAAATAAAATCCCTCCTTGTGCTTCCACATTCTCTTCCTATTATCATCATACTTCTTAGCTCTTATTCACTGCCAGTTCAGTTCAGTTGCTCAGTCATGTCCTACTCTTTGCGACCCCATGAATTGCAGCACGCCAGGCCTCCCTGTCCATCACCAAGCATCTCTCAAAAAAGTTGTATAAATATATTGTCTTCACTCTCTGACTCCCATTTACTCACAGTCTACTCCTTTATGGCTTTGACTGTGTTGCCAGAATCAGTGGATTTTTTCCACTATGCATCTCATTTTAGTAATCACACTGTTAATGTCTAGAAGAAAGTAAAACACGCTGTTATCTTCATTCCCATAGCCATACATTCTCTTGGTTTCTTCTCCCTTGTCTTTGATAGCTTTGTCTTTTCAGTTAATGCATAAATATTTGAATTCTTTAGGGTGTGAGCAGTGCTCTTTTCCTTTTGCATCCTACACGTTCATCTATTACTGTTGCTGTCCATATTCTGATGATCTCAAATACTTCCAATTTTAACTTCTCTTTTCTGAGCCAGAATGTCATTCAATTTCAAATTTGGCATTTCTACTTGGCAGAAATTTAAAATAAATTCTAAAACTTGATCTATTTTCTAACTTTGATTCTCTTTCAGTTTTAGCTATCTCAGTTCAACCCAGTTATATGAACTAGAGTTACTGGAAGGGCTAATTATCATAATTTTTTATTCCAACCCCCAGCAACGGACATTACAGAACCAAAGATGGCACTCACACTGGCTATAATTGACTTGTGTGAGTTTTACATAAGCCAACTCCCATATATTTTTATTTCATTTATTTGATTTCATGACATCTGTCATGTATGGATTTGTATGGTCACTTGTACCTTTGTTCTGAAGATCAAATTTCATTTTCTAGCACCATGCCTGGTAGCCAAAAAAAAAAAAAAAGTTCAGCAACACATCATATCACTCAGCAATGCACTTGGCACATACTTTTCTGACAAATTCTAATATCCCTGGTTAGGATTTCATAATTACTATTTCTATATGTATTTCAAAATCCAAATTATTGTTATGCTATACTAGCTTTATTTTTCTGAATTATCTATTGGAGTATTATTCAAATGTTGCTTACATACTCCCTGCCTGGTATGATGTCTCCAGTGAGTTTGCAGAATGAAATTTTTCTAGTATTTCCAATAATAAAACATCTTAGATGAAATTCAAAATGTCCTGCCTCACAGTGAATAATCTGCCCTGTGGGTCATGTCATAGACAGACTCCAGGGTAAGATTTGAAATAAGTGGCCCAAACCTGGAAATCTGTTAGCAAAGGTTTTCACGGCAAAGGCATTTGCCATCATTTGTGGATGAGAGTATGTGTTGCATTGTTTTGTTCTGAGGAGAGAAACATCTGCCTTGAAAAACTGTACTGTCTTGCAACAGGAAGTAAACAGAGAGCAGTGAGTCAGTAGAGAGTTTGGAATTGCTCTACTCATTGTGCATGTGGCTGTAATGGGGAAGGACACACATTTCTGAAAAGGGGAACGACTTCAAAAAGAAATGGTGATGGAATGAGAAGAGGTGTTTATCTCTCTGCCTTTTCTCACTCCTGGTTGTTTAATTAACCACGAGCTTAACCAAGACACAGCCCACTCAATATGGGCAGTTTTGTCTAAGATCGCTTGACGAATGCTTATGGCCCCGTGAACGGCCGGGAAATGGTGATTAGGCACTCACTGATTAATCCTGCCCACACATATTTTAGGGGATGGTATCGTGCCAGGCAGTAAGTCCCATGAAAAATGGCAGTGTTTTCCTTCACCAGTAGTTGCCAACAAAATATACTGTTTATAATAGCAACAGGAAATTAGGAGTAAAAACCACTTGGAATGTATTATAAATTATTATTTATATTGAGAATCTTAATTTCCTTTTTAAAAAAAAAAAAGATAATTTGGGTCAAATTAAAGGGAGGAAAAATCTCTTAATGTGGAAATCCAAGCTCAGTATTTTTTTTAAGTGAATTACATTTCCTAGAGTGAATACTTTCTGAAAGACTAGATTTACATGTTTTGAAATAAAATTATTTGTCTTTGGTGGCACTGAGTCTTCGGGGGCTTTCTCTAGTTGCGGGGAGCAGAGGTTACGCTCTAGTCACAGTGAGTTACTGGTTGAAGGTGTTGAAGGTGAAGTCGCTCAGTTGTGTCCGACTCTTTGCGACCCCGTGGACTGTAACCTACTAGGCTTCTCCGCCCATGGGATTCTCCAGGCAAGAGTACTGGAGTGGATTGCCATTTCCTTCTCCAGAGGATCTTCCCGACCCAGGGATTGAACCTGGGTCTCCCGCATTGGAGGCAGACGCTTTAACCTCTGAGCCACCTGGTTACTCCAGAGCTTGCAGGTGTCAGTAGCTGCGGTGCCCAGGCCTCACCGTTCCAGCATATGTGGGATCTCACCTGACCAGGGATTGAACCCACGTCCCCTGCATTGGCAGTCAGATTCTTAACCACTGGACTCACCAGGGAAGTCCAGTTTTTACATTTTTTTAGCATCCACTTGATGATTATATTTGAACAAATAAATTTACTCTTCCAAAATTTTATCTTTATGTTCAAGATATCCATGAGTAGGACTTCCCTGGCAGTCCAGTGATTCAGACTCTGTGCGTCTAATGCAAGTGGCATGCATATATTTCATCCCTGGTTGGAAACTAAGGTCCTCTGGGCGGAAGTGAGATCCCGCATGCTGCAGTTACCCCCCCAACTGAAAAAAGTGAAGGAAATATAACCTTTTCTAGCAATTACAAATAGCAAAAATTATGCACTTCAGTGTTATAAAATAGAGCAATAGGCTCCAATGCGTTAATATCTAGAGTTTACCATGTGCCTAGTATTATACCTGTATGTAATTAATTAACTATATTTGTCAAATGAATATCTAGGTTATACTATCCCTCTAGGGAGATCCTTGGAAAGCATGATGGAGCAGGTCAGTTTTGTCCCACAAGCATTTGCTGGATGGCATTATGGAGATATGATCTACTGGGCAGTTGAGATGGAACAGAAAGAATTCAGTGTAGAGAAATGGTAAGATTTCAACATAGAGAAGTGGGAAGTAGGTATTCCAAGTAGAAAGAGCATCATGAATAAAACTAAATAAGTGGGAAGATGTGGGGTATGTTCCGTATGAAGGAACATAAAAAGAAGTAAGATCCCCAAAATGAAAGATAGCACATGATAAGAGCTTATGCTACCAAGTAAGTAATAATGAAGGTCTGATTATGGTGGGAGAAGTAAAAGCACAATGGAAAAAAGGAAACAACTGTCAGAGAAAATTATTTGTGGCTCTTTAGTATGATTCTATTAGTTTAACTTTTATTCTTATGATCAGTTTCTCTAATACACACAGATTTATGATTTGAATCATACCTCTAATGGACATTTTGCCAGAAAAAATCTCATTTACCAGATATAGCTTATCATGTAACCATACTTTATTATCTATCAGGAAGTATGTTTGAGCCACAGTAACACAGTCTTTACTGAGAGTGAATTGGCGCCTCCTGAAATAGTAGTTATCTGTGGTTGTGCATTGCATACTAAAGGATTGTTCCATGCCTAGGCTTTTAAACACAAATTTAAAATAAATAATCTCTCTTAGGTTAAAAGAAAGTTTTAAAGTCATTCTTTAGCAAGTCTTGTTTTTACTGTGTACTTTATACAAATGGAGGCAAATGCTTCCAGATCCTACCTGAAACAGTACAGGTCAAACAGTACTAGTGAAAGCATCTAGCTTTAAATGGCATTCAAGTGTGAAATATTAGAATCTCTTATTATCTGAATATCTGAGCCATCGGGAAATAACCTAGATGTTTTGACTGTGGTACAGTTCTGTCCTCCAGGTTTTTCAGTTCAGTTCAGTTCAGTCACTCAGTCGTGTCTGACTCTTTGCGACCCCATAAATCGCAGCACGCCAGGCCTCCCTGTCCATCACCAACTCCCGGAGTTCACTCAGACTCACCTCCATTGAGTCAGTGATGCCATCCAGCCATCTCATCCTCTGTCATCCCCTTCTCCTCCTGCCCCCAATCCCTCCCAGCATCAGAGTCTTTTCCAATGAGTCAGCTCTTCGAATGAGGTGGCCAAAGTACTGGAGCTTCAGCTTTAGCATCAGTCTTTCCAATGAACACCCAGGGCTGATCTTCTTTAGAATGGACTAGTTGGATCTCCTTGCAGTCCAAGGGACTCCCAAGAGTCTTCTCCAACACCACAGTTCAAAAGCATCAATTCTTCAGTGCTTAGCTTTCTTCACAGTCCAACTCTCACATCCATACATGACCACTGGAAAAACCATAGCCTTGACTAGACGGACCTTAATTGGCAAAGTAATGTCTCTGCTTTTGAATATGCTATCTAGGTTGGTCATAACTTTCCTTCCAAGGAGTAAGTGTCTTTTAATTTCATGGCTGCAGTCACCATCTGTAGTGACTTTGGAGCCCCCCAAAATAAAGTCTGACACTGTTTCCACTGTTTCCCCATCTATTTCCTATGAAGTGAGGGGACCAGATGCCATGATTTTAGTTTTCATAATGTTGAACTATAAGCCAACTTTTTCACTCTCCACTTTCACTTTCATCAAGAGGCTTTTTAGTTCCTCTTCACTTTCTGCCATAAGGGTGGTGTCATCTGCGTATCTGAGATTATTGATATTTCTTCTGGCAGTCTTGATTCCAGCTTGTGCTTCTTCCAGCCCAGCGTTTCTCATGATGTACTCAGCATAGAAGTTAAATAAGCAGGCTGACAGTATACAGCCTTGACGTATTCCTTTTCCTATTTTGAATCAGTCTGTTGTTCCATGTCTAGTTCTAACTGTTGCTTCCTAACCTGCATACAGGTTTATCAAGAGGCAGGTCAAGTGCTCTGGTATTCCCATCTCTTTCAGAGTTTTCTACAGTTTACGGTGATCCAAAGTCAGAGGCTTTGGCATAGTCAATAAAAGAGAAGTAGATGTTTTTCTGGAACTCTCTTGCTTTTTCCATGATCCAGCGAATGTTGGCAATTTGATCTCTGGTTCCTCTGCCTTTTCTAAAACCAGCTTGAACATCTGGAAGTTCACAGTTCACGTATTGCTAAAGCCTGGCTTGGAGAATTTTGAGCATTACTTTACTGGCGTTTGAGATGAGTGCAACTGTGCGGTAGTTGAGCATTCTTTGGCATTGCCTTTCTTTGGGATGGGAATAAAAACTGCCCTTTTCCAGTCCTGTGGCCACTGCTGAGTTTTCCATATTTGCTGGCATATTGAGTGCAGCACTTTCACAGCATCATCTTTCAGGATTTGAAATAGCTCAACTAGAATTCCATCACCTCCACTAGCTTTGTTTGTAGTGATGCTTTCTAAGGCCCACTTGACTTCACATTCCAGGTTTTTAGTGGAATAATATATAATCATTCAATAATGTGATACATTGTCGACACAACCATTGCAATTCTGATTTCAGGAAGGATAATTAATTGTACAAATATTTTCATCTCACAGATTTCCTCTTAATGTTGATAACTTTGTACTTGCTCATTCATTCACTTATTTTTTTTAAATTCTGCTTGTGCAAGCTATCTTCCAGGCCCCTTTAAGGACTTAAGAATACAAAAGAGAAAATAATATACATTTCCTGAAGGTATATAGTCTTATTGGAGCAAAGAAAAGTAAAACCAATTCTCTATTGGAAGACTGAATGACAAATATATGCAGGGATACATAGGTTGGGAAGAATTTGCAGAAAAATTCCTTGAGCTTAATATTAAAGTAAGCAGATATCAACAGTACATAGAGGTCATTTGACAGGAGGGAGATGAATTAACTGGACTTTTCTATTTTAATTTAGATGTATAACATCTTGTGGAAATCATCTCAATTGTAAAGTTTTTCTGACATACTAGAAATGAAATGACTCATTTGATTTTAAGTAGAGCATCTGCTCTTAGAATAAATGTGAATTAAGCATTCTGCCATGGTTTCAGGATTGGTATCTTTCTTGATATAAGAAAAAGAATAACCTTGATCCTATTTTACATTTTCATTCATTAGGTTCTCATTCTGTGGTTGAAATCGAAAAAAATGCATATGAATTAAAGTTTTAAAAAACAATGTAGCAAAATCTAACTGATATTATAGAAACATTGAACCAAAACAAAATGATATCTAAGCAGTTGTTTGATATAATGTTGATTTGGATCAGTTTTCCTCTGTAGTAATACTGATTACACGATTAGCTTCCCCCAAATTCTCGTTATTTTATTACTGAGATTGTTTCATAATAATTTCATATGAGTGTCTCTTATCAGAAATAAGCCAGGATATCTAAAAGTTATAATTAATCTTTACTATTTTATGTTTGATTCAAGGAAATTATAGGAGAATTTTATCCTATCAGCAGGCTGATTTTTTTTAATTCAGTGATATTCACTTGGCATTTCATTTAAAACTGTCCATATCTACTCTCCAATTTCAGTAACTTTTAAGTATGTTATTTAAATTTTTTTCATCAAACTTGTACATTATATTTTTCAAAATCATATTGTACAGAATGGCTTAAAGTAAGAAAGAAAAATTTAGGTGTTTTTTTCCCCTGTTTTTTCACCTTCATATTTCTAAGCAGTATGAATATATGCTTGCTTTTTTAAAGCCTACGTTTTAATTTATGGATAATACACATCTCTTGTTGTTGTTGTTCAGTCACTAAGTCATGAGTGACTCTGTTCCCCCATGAAAGGGAGCATGCCAGGCTTCCTTGTCCTTCACTGTCTCCTGGAAATTGCTCAGAGTCATGTCCTTTGCATCGGTGATGCCATCCAACCATCTCATCCTCTGTTACCCACTTCTCCTCCTGCCCTCAGTCTTTCCAGCATCAAGGTATTTTCCAATGTGTCCATTCTTTGCATCAGGTGGCCAAAGTATTGGAGCTTCAGCATAAGACATCTCTTAATTCACATATATTATTCCATCTTAGTATAATTATATTATTAATCTCATTTATTAAGATTCAGGTAATTCTGTTAATCATCTCTCTCTTGTTTTCTGTGTATCTTGACTTCCAAATAGTGAGTGGAGTATTTTAATACCCTTCCCTTTACTGGTCAGTTCTCCCTACGTCCATAGCTCAACCTATAATCTTTCTCCTTAATTTTCAATGGAAAGATTGCTTACATAATATTTTCTATTACATAATAAGTTTTCTACCTTGTGTGTGTTGAAGCTGAAACTCCAATATTTTGGCCACCTGATGTGAAGAACTGACTCATTTGAACAGACCCTGATGCTGGCAAAGACTGAAGGTGGGAGGAGAAGGGGACGACAGAGGATGAGATGGTTGGATGGCATCACCGACTCGATGGACATGAGCTTGAGCAAGCTCTGGGAGTGGTGATGGACAGGGAGGTCTGGTGTGTTGCAGTTCATGGGGTCATAAAGAGTTGGACATGACTGAGTGACTGAACTGAATTGAATTGAACTTTGTGTATGTGTGGATTTATACAGTTGAAAAATCAATAACTGATATTTGCAACATTACAACTATAACTAATGTGGACTGAAAGTAAACTGGACTACAATTACATTTTCTTCTCATAATTCCCAGCCACAGGGCCTCTGCTACTTGAAGAAGAATGTCAAATGGATTCTTTCTTCCTTTAACCAGTGGCTTGAAATGAAGCCACAGACTAGTTTCTTATTTTACACCACATCTTCCTTTCTCCATCACCTTTGTTTCCTTTTTGGAAAAATAAATATTTGCTTCCTCACCTTTTTTCTCATTCTGTACTCTGCTTGGAATCAATTTCATTTTCTTCGAGAAGAGTATGAAAGTTTTTAATTTCTCCTTTATTTTTAAATATACAATTCTAAAATATAGTCATTATATCAACTGCTGAAAAATCTAAACACTTAAAGCTTTCCAATTTTATTGGAGCACATACTCCCATCTTTTAAATTCCCAGCTTACAGTAGGTTTCTTTTATAAACATAAAATTAGTATTCTGCAAAACTTTTATGTTAAACATACCTTAAAACTCTTTTCTATTTTAATTTTAAAGAATACTGCTTGGACTTTGCTCTGAGAAAATCATATTTCCCTCACTAGTTGAAGCTTATTTTTTTAGTCTAATATTCAGGATTAATGCCATTTAAGTAGAGAAAACCACTAGACCATTCAGGTATGACCTAAATCAAATCCCTTATGATTATACCGTGGAAGTGAGAAATAGATTTATGGGACTAGATCTGATAGATAGAGTGCCTGATGAACTATGGAATGAGGTTCATGACATTGCACAGGAGACAGGGATCAAGACCATCCCCATGGAAAAGAAATGCAAAAAAGCAAAATGGCTGTCTGGGGAAGCCTTACAAATAGCTGTGAAAAGAAGAGAAGCAAAAAGCAAAGGAGAAAAGGAAAGATATACGCGTCTGAATGCGGAGTTCCAAAGAATAGCAAGAAAAGATAAGAAAGCCTTCTTCAGTGATCAATGCAAAGAAGCAGAGGAAAAGAACAGAATGGGAAAGACTAGATATCTCTTCAAGAAAATTAGAGATACCAAGGGAACATTTCATGCAAAGATGGGCTCGATAAAGGACAGAAATTGTCTGGACCTAACAGAAGCAAAAGATATTAAGAAGAAGTGGCAAGAAAACACAAAAGAATTGTACAAAAAAGATCTTCATGACCTGGATAATCATGATGGTGTGATCACTCATCTAGAGCCAGACATCCTGGAATGTGAAGTCAAGTGGGCCTTAGAAAGCATCACTATTAACAAAGCTAGTGGAGGTGATGGCATTCCAGTTGAGTTATTCCAAATCCTGAAAGATGATGCTGTGAAAGTGCTGCCCTCAATATGCCAGCATATTTGGAAAACTCAGCACTGCCCACAGGACTGGAAAAAGGCAGTTTTCATTCCAATCCCAAAGAAAGGCAATGCCAAAGAATGCTCAAACTACCGCACAATTGCACTCATCTCACATGCTAACGAATTGCCGGTCTAGGTTCGATGCAGGATGCAGGATGCTTGGGACTGATGCACGGGGATAATCCAGAGAGAAGGTGTGGGGCGGGAGGGGGGAGGTGGGGGTCGGGATTGGGAGTTCATGTACACTCGTGGCTGCTTCATGTCAATGTATAGCTAAACGAATACAGTATTGTAAAGCAAAACAAACTAAAAAATAAAAATTAATTAAAAAAAAAGTTAGTAGGTAAGACAATTCCCTTCTCTTCCCACTACTAGTAGACCCAGTGGAACAGAAACATTTTTAAAACATTTTTATTAACTCATTCATGTTGTATAAATAGAAGTGATGAACAGGTGACTTTACAACCTATAATTTAAATATTGGCACAGTTAGCATGAGGTAGGGTTATCTGTACCAGTTGGTTATTCTTTTCTGAGATTTGCTAAGGTTGAATAAATTGTTGCATTTAAGAGTGTGGGATCTTACCATGGAATAATTGTCTCTAGGAACACATGACTGAAAAGATTCCTTCCTATATCTATTAACTGTTAAACATGATCTGAATTTTCTTTAGAGATAGGGAAACAGATTAGCATAACTTGTTTTAAGGATATCATCACTATTATGTCTTATGAGGAAGGAGGATAACAGTGAATTGGATACTGTTCAAGGCAAGAAAAATGAGATATTTATGGTCTCTGGCCAATTATTATTAATTCATTTAACAATTTTTTTTTAGTGGCTACTATAAGCCAGGCACACGGTTTAAAACATAAGATTCTATTTGGGCTTCTAGAAGCTCATAGTCTATTATTTAAGACTATTATTAGTCTATTATTTAAGACTATTAATAAGTTTACTATTTAAGACTCTTAAAATAGACTTAAGAGTAATAGTTCCCCTTAACTAGTTGCTTCATCAGCTGAAATATAGAGGCACACTTAGTTAATACTAAGAATTTTAATAAGCATGATAGGAAATCAAACTGATGTCAAAGAACTAAGAGGTCAACTGCCTTCAAATAAACAAAAAGTTAATTTAATCAAGATTTCTCTCATTTTGAACCTTTGTCTAAAAAATTTTGAACACTGTCTTGGGCCCTTTTCTCCTTTTAACTGTGGTGCTATTCCTCATAGGCCTTGCTCTGGGAGATGGTGATTGACTTGGACGTGGTTTTCCAGGAAGTGGCTGGTGATTTTTACTACATATAAACTCAAGCCAGGAGACCCCTGGAGGCAACCGGTGGTAACTAAGTAACTTAGTGAACACACAATTTGAGACGGTAGACTCTTTTGGAGGAGGAAGAGGGGGTAAGGGGGCTACAGTGGAAAATGAAGAGGAGGAGGAAGTGAAGAGGATGAGGAGGACAAAGACGTGGAGGAGGAAGAGGATAGGAGTACGGACTGGAACTGAGGGTTACTGTTTTTCTTCACATAGAGCAGCCAGTCTACAGCCTGGGGCTGTTGGCTTACAGCTTGGTTTTCGGGGGCTACTGTCAGCCAGGTCTTCTCGTTAGCTCCCTGAGTGATATCAGATTCCGATGTAGGGAAAATGTTTGCTATCTTCTCCATTCCTTCAGGATTGTCTTCAGGGGCTTCATCAGGCTGATTTTCTTTCACAGGGAGTAAAAAAGTAGTCTCTGGTAGGGAAAGGATAAAAACTAGTTTCACCATTACCTCTTTCTCAGGAGTGAGTTCAGGTGTTGGAATGACAAATAGTGTGGCAGCATGAGGGTCTTTCCTTCCTGTAAGATGGCTACACTGATATTTTATGCAGGAGGCACAGGTTAAACAAACCATATAACTTGATGAAAGGCGGGGACCAGGACGAGGATTTGGTCTTCCCCTCATCCTTCGAAAGAGAATCTGCCTACAGAGATCCCTCTGGATTCTGGTCTCGGAGAGAGAATTGACAATTTTATTTACAACATCATCGGGGACAGTTCCACCTTTAACAATGCAGGGTTGAGTGTAATCTAAAGTCCATGGAATTTCTTTACTAGGTCTTATCTCTTCATAATGACCAACACTGCTTTTACGCTGGAGTCTGGAGCCCTGTGTTAAAGCAGCTATGTTCCTCATGGAGTGCCTGGAGCTTAATATTGATTGACCTGAGACATTTGGTTTGGGATGAGGTGAGGAAAGATCTGTGGCTTTGTGTTTGTCACTTGGTGAAGTGGTGTTCTGCAATCTGGAGTGACACATTGCTGAGCTTGGGGTCCTGAAGTCATGATCAAGTGTTTTGGGCTGGAACAATGGCAAACTCTTTGACTGGTGGACAGAGTATGGTAAAGGTGACTTTCTTGGTTTTGATTTGGACAATGGTAATCTCAGAACACTGGAACTGGACCTCGATGCAGGTGGTGTCTGAATCTGGCATCAGGTAATGATGAGCTCAGAGTCATTTGACTAGGCTCCAAATGATGGGCTTCAGGTGATGTCTGAAACAAGTCATTTGTTTGAGATGTAGAGTTGAGTGATGGTGAGCTCAAACATCCTTGATTGTGCTCTAACAAAGATGACCATAGGCTGTCCAATGAAGAGGCTTTCTGAGGCTTGCACTGGGGTAATGCTGAGCTAAAGGCTTTTTGATTAGGTTCCAAAGATGATGATGTCCATAGGTAGTCTGGGGAAGAAGTTTCTTGATGTTTGACAGCAAATAGTGATGAGCTTGACACTCTTCGAATAGACTTCAGTGAAGGTGATGTCCAGAAAAGATCTAGGGAAGATGTATTCTGAGGTTTAGGAAAGGATAACTGTGAGCTCCAGTCTGTTTGACTAGGCTCTGGTGACAATGTCTTAATGAGGTCAAATGAAGATGCGTTCTGAGGTTTAGGCTGGGACAAAGGCGAGCTCAGGGCTTTCTTATTAGGCCACAAGGGAGTTCTCCGCTGGAGGTGTAGTGAAGGTGTGGCCTGACGTTTGGAGTGAGATAATGGTGATTTTAGAACCCTGTTATAGCAGTCCTGTGAAATTGTGTCCTGAGACTTGACAGAGGGCAATTCTGAGCATCTCTGTACCTTCTGGCTAGAGTTCGGTGGAGGCACTACAAGGTTATTACTATGGGATTGTACTCTGACCACAGATTGGTTATTGGGTTGATTTAATTTTTCATCTGTGTATTGACGTCTTAATGAGCTGGTTGCAGCCAGTTGGTAAGAGTGTTCTAATGGCACGAAGCGTTGATCATAATATGCTAGTGGCACCATCTTGTGCTAGTCATAGAGGTCTTTCTGAAAGCAGTTGGCTTGCAGGGATGTTTCAGTAACCGATACAGTCTTTTAGCTGGATTCCATGGACAACAAATACTTCTAAACAAATAACTTAAGAAGTGTCAACCATCTGTCTTGTAACCTTTCTAATTCCTAAATATTATAGGTGTCTCAAAATTGAGTGTAAATGAGGTTGAAAAAAATTGTCACCAATTGAGACTCTTCTCTGTCTTCTCTTTAGCTTCCTAGAGTTTTTTCCTCTTGAGGAAATGACACCTGTTAACAAAACAGTGAAGAGGTGTCAAAAGAGGACCTGATAGGGATATTAATTTTCTCAATTTGTAGTGACAAGAGAACTACTCTGTGTGTAAATTTTGAGTAAAGTTTTCTAAACATTCAGCTGCACATATGTAAAATAGGTACATATAATGTTTAATTTATTGGACTGAAGACTAACTAATATACCTAAAATGTGTAACAGTGCCCAAGATATAGGAGATGCTCAGTAATAGGTAATAGCTATTTTGGGTATTCTTTCAATGATTGCTTTAGTTTAAACAAAATTGAGATAAATTTATTGCATGAAATAATAGACTCTTAAAGTGAAATGGAAGTTCTTCTTATATGTGAGCATGCATGCTCAGTCACTCAGTCGTGTCCCACTCTACCCCAAATCTCCAAAACAATTCAAGTACAAAACATAAAAATCAATAAAGTTATTTCTGCTTGTAAAGAAATCATCTTTTCTGCATCTTCTATCTTGGTCCTTAAAATCTAGTCATCTAATTCAATATCTTTGAAATCATCCTGGACAGATTCACCTTCCAAAACCATCTTAGATACCAGTATCTGTTGATTTTATCTCTTTCATATATTAATTCACCTTTTTTTTCTATTCAATTCCACTATTTCTTATACTCTTTTTTTCTATTCAATTCTACTTATACTCTAGGCATATCTCCTCTAAACTAATATATTTATGTTTATATATCTTTCCCCCATAACCTTTGTCACTCTTTTCCCTCTCCTCTGCCACAAATCCAAAAGCAAACTCTTGCTGGTGAGAGACAGTTACTCCTCATCCAAAGAACGTCTTAATTTTGCTTCTGCTTGCATGAATAATAGGGCTTCCTGGTGGCTCAGCAGTCAAAAATCCACCTGCCAACACAGGATATATGAGTTTGATGCCTGAGTGTGGAAGATCCCTGAAGAAGGACACGGCAACCCATTCCAGTATTTTTGCCTGGAAAATCCCACGGACAGAGGAGCCTGGTGGACTACAGTCCATAGGGTCCCAAAAAGATGGACACCACTGAACATGCAACATGCATGAACAGCAACAACTAAAGTTACTTTTGATTGCTGGATTTTGTGTGTTGTGTCTTAACATCAATAGTTTAAAGAGGAGAGGGAACAGTACAGCCTACTGCATATATATCACATTCTAACAAACATCTATATAGTAATATAGAGTAACACCATGATCTTGATGTATGGAAAGATTTCTTAAAACATAGAAAGCTATAACCATTAAAAATTGATAAACTAAAATGAAAAATTCTCAGTCATCAAGAAATGCCATCAAAGAATGGGAAAAATAAATATTTGCAATGCATATATCTGAAAAAGAGACTCATATTCATTACAACTTCTGCAAGTTACTCAGATAAAATAAGCAGTGCAGTTAGAATGACAGGCAAAACATGGAATGAGCACATCACAAAAGAGGACATCCAAATACTAATGCAATATAAAAAGATGTTCAGGATTGTTAGAAACCAGTCAAATGCTTATTTAAACTATGGAGAGATATTACTACGCATTATCAGAATGTGACTAAAATAATATGAAAACTTACAAAGCTAATAACTATTGATTATATAGCTTAATTAGTATATTATATATATATGCACACATACATATGTATATATTATATTCCACCCTTAGATACATCTCAAGAGGCATGCAATGCATGAATATTGGCACCAAAATGCATATCCTAGGATATTCATGGAGTATTATTCCTAATAGCTTCAAACTAGAATTAACTGTCAGTCAATAATATAATAGATAAGTAAATTGTGATATATTCATTCAACAAAATACCAAACAACAATGAAAATTAACAGAAAATCTAGCATCATAGAACTACATGAATGAATATCACATAAAAAATACTGATTGAACAGTATATGCACAAAAACTCATTTGTAATTTTATGTATAAAGAACAAAATCAGCTCATACTAACTATGGTGTTAATAGTCAGGATAATAATACATCTAGGGGAAGTGGAGATTACAAGGGAACACAAATCTTCTGGGGTGGTGATAATGTTCTGTTTGTTAGCCTGGATGCTGACAGTGTAGGTGAATTCACTTTGTGATAATTGAGCTCTAACATTTACACTATGTGTATTTTTCCATGTTTCCTAACTTCAATACAAGGTTTAAGAATACAAACCCTGATGCTAATTTGAAAAGACACATCTGACACAAAATTTCACAGAAAACATTAAAGGATGAACTAAGTTCTGGCACCCAGATGCAATGAAACTTTTTTAAAAAAGTGGGGAGGAGAAGAATGCAGTGTGGAAATCCTGCTATCATATGGAAAAGAATAAAGAAATTCAAAACAAATGGAACTAACAAGAATTTAAGACAAAGAAAAATTTAAGACAGAGAAAAAGTACATTTCTGAATTTTTTCCACTTTCAAACCTACTCAATAAATAAAATTCCTGTTTCAAAGAACACACTTTGACTAAAGCATATAAACATTAAATACAGTGCAAGACATTGTGGAGGTTTAAATGAAACTATAAAGATGGGGAAAAAATAATTATAACATGAAATAATTAATTGTCAAATAATTCTTGCTCAAATTCTTCTTTCAGTTGCGTTCTTTCCAACTTTCAATGAAGATATATTTATAACGTTATACAAACTTTGTCAGAATATAATGAACATAGAAATATAATAAATTTGTTCCATGAAACTGCTGTATGTAAGTCTGATATTAAAACATAACAAAAATAGTTCAAAACTAAAATAAAGTAATAACACATACCATATGCAAAATTCCAAAATAAAACATTTAACATTTCAATAATATAATAATCTGCTAGCACCAACTTGATCTCATTCAAACAATGTAATGATTTATTATTAGGAAACATTTAATTTGTCATGCTCATAATTAACAAAAAACTCAATATGTGTTCAAAAGTAATTTTATAAAATTCAATGTCATTTCTCATAAAACTCAGTAAACTACTAAGAAAAAACTAATGAAAAAAACCTCAAACTGAAATCAAAATCAAATCATTCAATTGGCACTGAAATATGAGCTATTCCATTATAGATCGATAACAGACAAGCATATCCACTCTCACTGAAAGTGAATATCCACTATCACTGAAAGTGAAAGTGTTAGTTGTCCAGTTGTGTACAACTGTTTGTGACTCCATGGATTGTAGCCTGCCAGGCTTCTCTCTACATGGAATTCTCAAGGCAAAAATACTGGAGTGGGTAGCCATTTCCTTTTTCAGGGAATCTTCTTACTTAATTAAGTAGAAGAAAGAAAATTACAGAGATTGGAACTAAATAAGATAGAAACAAGAAAAGCAAGAATATAAAAGTCTGGTTCTGTGGGATCAATGAAATAGAAAATATTTAACCAGATATATCAGGGGAAGAAAATGACATAAGTTACAAATATCAGGAATGAGAGAGCTGGCATTACTATGGACTCTGTTCTGTGCTATGCTTAGTCAAGTCTGACTCTGTGACCCCACGGACTGTAGGCCGCCAGGCTCCTCTGTCCATAGGGATTCTCCAGGCAAGAATACTGGAGTGGGTTGCCGTGCTCCCCTTCAGGGGATCTTCCCAACCAAGGGATCAAACCCAGGTCTCCCACATTGCAGGTGGATTCTTTACTCTCTGAGCCACCAGGGATGCCCATTATGGACTCTGTGGATGTCTAAAAAGATAAGAAGATATTTCTGTGAATAATATTACACCAATATAGTAGATAACTCAAAGGAAAGGGGCATATTTCTTGAAAGATGAAAATTGCCAAAGCTCACTCAACAATAAATGGAAAACCTGAAGATCTCTGTATCTACTAAATAAATTGAAGTGGATCTTAAAACTTTCCCACAAAGAAAACACAAGACCCTGGTGGCTTCACTGGTGCATTCCACAAAACATTTAAGAAAAAGAAGACCAATTCTGCAAACACTCTTCCAGAAAATTAAAAGGGAACAATTTTACCCAATTCATTCTGCAAGCTAGCTATTACCTGATACCAAATTCAAACAAAAACATTATTAGATTTTAAAAACTACAGACCACTATTCTTCATACAGATGCAAGATTTCCAAACAAAATTTTATCAGGTCTAATCTAAAAATATGTCAAAAATATAATACACTTTGCAAAATCTATGAACTCAATCTTATCATGAAAAGACATTTGACAAGCCCAAATTGAGGAAAATTCTACAAAATATTTCACCAGCAGTCTTCAAATGTGCCAAAGTCAAGAAAAACAAGGAAAGACAGAGGAATGATCACATACTGGAGAAATCTGAATATAAAGATTAAAGGTAACTTGGTATCCTGACCTGGATCCTGGGTCAGCAAGAAGATATTAAAGAAAAAACTGTGATCTTTGTTTTTTTTTTTTTTTCTTTAATTAATTTTTATTTTTTAGTTTGTTGTGCTTTACAATACTTTCCGCTACACATCGACATGAATCATCCACGAGTGTACATGATCTCCCAATCCCGACCCCCACCTCTCCCCTCCCGCCCCACACCCTCTCTCTGGATTATCCCCGTGCATCAGTCCCAAGCATCCTGCATCCTGCATCAAACCTAGACTGGCGATACGTTTCACTCATGATATCACACATGTTACACTGCCACTCTGCCAACCCATCCCACCCTCTCTCTCTCCCACAGAGTCCAAAAGGCCGTTCTATACATCTGTGTCTCTTTTGCTGTCTTGCGTACAGGTTTATCATTACCATCATTCTAAATTCCATATATATGTGTAAGTAAACTGTATTGGTGTTTTTCCTTCTGACTTACTTCACTCTGTATAATCGGCTCCAGCTTCATCCACCTCATTAGAACTGATTCAAATGAATTCTTTTTAATGGCTGAGTAATACTCCATTGTGTATATGTACCACTGCTTTCTTATCCATTCATCTGCTGATGGACCTCTAGGTTGCTTCCATGTCCTGGCTATTATAAACAGTGCCGCAATGAACATTGGGGTACACGTGTTCTTTCAATTCTGGTTTCCTTGGTGTGTATGCCCAGCAGTGGGATCGCTGGATCATAAGGCAGTTCTATTTGCAATTTTTTAAGGAATCTCCACACTGTTCTCCATAGTGGCTGTACTAATTTGCATTCCCACCAACAGTGTAAGAGGGTTCCCTTTTCTCCACACCCTCTCCAGCATTTATTGCTTGTTGACTTTTGGATCGCAGCCATTCTGACTGGTGTGAAATGGTACCTCATTGTGGTTTTGATTTGCATTTCTCTGATAATGAGTGATGTTGAGCATCTTTTCATGTGTTTGTTAGCCATTCGTATGTCTTCTTTGGAGAAATGTCTATTTAGTTCTTCGGCCAGTGGTCATGTATGGATGTGAAAGAGGGACTGTGAAGAAGGCTGAGCGCAGAAGAATTGATGCTTTTGAACTGTGGTGTTGGAGAAGACTCTTGAGAGTCCCTTGGACTGCAAGGAGATCCAACCAGTCCATCCTAAAGGAGATCAGCCCTGGGATTTCTTTGGAAGGAATGATGGTGAAGCTGAAATTCCAGTACTTTGGCCACCTCATGTGAAGAGTTGACTCATTGGAAAAGACTTTGATGCTGGGAGGGATTGGGGGCAGGAGGAGAAGGGGACGACCGAGGATGAGATGGCTGGATAGCATCACTGACTCAATGGACGTGAGTCTGAGTGAATGCCGGGAGATGGTGATGGACAGGGAGGCCTGGCGTGTTGCACTTCATGGGGTCGCAGAGTCGGACATGACTGAGTGACTGAACTGAACTGAACATACTGATCAAAAGTTTCAATTTGCCAGAAGATAATGATTCTTAACTCATGGGCTTAATACTATGTAAACTATAAATTTATATGTTTATATATTTAAGCCTTAAAATATTTAAATAAAAATTGACAAAATTAAGTGGAAAACTACAGAAATTCTATCACATTGGTATACTAATACATCTGCAGTAACTAATGGGTTAAGCAGATAAAAATTTAGTGAGAATACAGAAGACTTGAACATCACGTAAACAAGTTTGATCTAAAGAATGTATATGTAGCATTGTATGTACAGTGACTGAAAAATTCATGTTTTCTACAAGAACTTGAGCAACATTATGAAAATTGACCATATTCTAATCCATAAAGTGAATGGCAATATGTCAAAAAAAAAAAAAAAAGAAAGAAAAGAAAAAACTGGAGAAGTTCTATTATATTAAAACCTTTAGTTCAGTTAATAGTATTATACCAATGTTAATTTCTTTGTTTTGATAAATATGCCAAGATTATATAAGATGTTAACACTACCAAAACCTAAGTAAAGAGATGAAATGCAAAGGAGCTAGAATACACAAAATAACTTTGAAAAAGAAAAAAGTTGGAAGGACAACATTAACTGATTTCAAGACATTAATAAAGCAACAATAGTCAAAACTGTCTGGTATTGGCACATGTGTGTGTGTGTGTGTGTGTGTGTGTGTGACTCTTTGCGATCCCATGGACTGTAGCGTACCAGGCTCCTCCATCCATGGGGTTTTCCAGGCAATAGTACTGAAGTGGGCTGCCATTTCCTCCTCCAGGGGGTATTCCCAACCTAGGGATCAAACCTGGGTCTCCCGCATTGTAGACATGCTTTACCATCTGAGCCACCAGGGAAGACAAATGGATCAAGGGAAAAGAATAGAAAGTTCAGAAATAGAGCCACACATATATAGATAGCTGATTTTTGAAAAAAGTGTAAAGGTAATCTAGTGGAGAATAACACTTTCAAGTGACATTGTAATAACTAGGTATATGCAACTGCAAAAAATAAACTTTGGTTCATACCTTACATTACACACAAAAATCAATTCATAAAGGATCATAGATCTAACATAAAACCTAAAACTACACAGGAGAAAAAAAAAAGTCACAGGAGAAAATCTTTGTGATTTTGGCATAGATTTTTAAATGTGTCACCAAAAGTAAAATTAATAAAAGAACAAGTGAATAAATCAAATTTCACCAAATTAAAAGCTCTTGCTATTTATAAGACACTGTTAAGAAAATAAAAGACAAATCATAAACTTGGGGAAATATTTGCATTTATTGTTATTAAGAGTTTATAGAGAGAGCTTAAGAAAGCAAACAATCCAATAAAAATTGAGTAAAATATTTGGACAGCTTTCCAAAGATGATATGTGAATGGGAAATAAGCACACGAAAAAATATTCAATATTGTTATTCATCGACTTCCCGGGTGACTCAGATGGTAAAGTGTCTGCCTACAATGCAGGAAACCTGGGTTCAATCCCTGGGTCGGGAAGATCTCCTTGAGAAGGAAAGAGCAACCCACTCCAGTATTCTTGCCTGGAAAACCCTATGGATTGAAGAGCCTGGTAGGCTACAGCCCATGAAGTCGCAAAGAGCTTAAGAAATTAAACAATCCAATAAAAACTGAGTGAAATATTTGGACAGCTTTCCAAAGATGATATGTGAATGGGAAATAAGCACATGAAAAGATATTCAATATTATTATTCATTAGGAAATGCAAACTGAAACTATAGGAGAGACAATTAAATACTATTGAAACAGCTAATATTTTAGAAGATGGCCATACTAAGCCAATTCTACTAAGGAGATAGAGAAAATGGAACTCTCATACGTACACTGCTGGCTAAAATATATAATAAATCAAGTTTGGGAAAAGATCGGCTTTTTTTTTTAAGCAAAATATCCATGTATCATATAATCCAGACAGTCTACCTCTAGGATTTACCCAAAAAGCAAGCATACTCCATGAAAAGACTTACAGAAATATGCTCACTGAAGCTTTAGTTTTAATAGTCCAAACTGGAAATAACCTAATGATCATTAGCAGGTGAATGGATTAACAAACTGTGGTAAATCCTTTTATCAATATATTACTACCACCAATCTTGGCAAGTTTATCTGCAGATTAGTGTTTGGGAACAAGATGTTCACAAACTGATAGACAAAAGAATTGATATAAAACAAAAATAGATCCATGAGCCAACCTCTCAAATGTAAGACTCTCCAAAACAAAAAGAGTACAATGAGGAAAGTGTTTTTATTCTCAGTAAACCATCAAAAGAGAAATAAATTCTCTCTCCAGGAAACTTATATAATAAAAACATATTGCATAGATGCCTTAAAAATTGGTGAAGATGTGTTTAGCATTAAAAATATTCAGTATTCTTGCTGTGTGTATAGGTTAATTTTCTAAAAATTTCTACTTGAGTTAATACTTAGAATATGTAATATCTAATCTTTATTTTTTGTTTTTGGCCCGAAGTAACCTAGCTTTTTTTTTTCAATCTGTTCAATTGTTTGGTCTGTTTAAACCAAGTTGACTCCTGCCTGCCAAACTCTCAAGGCCTGCGTTAAAATGTTTACAATCCAAGAGATTTGAATTTAGAGAATTTTGTGGAAGTCAAGTATTAATGCACCAAATTCTGAGTGAGGATCGATCAGTCAAAAAGGATAATCCTCTTCTGGGAAACAACTGCATGTACAGAAGGCTCAGATGTACAGAAGACTTCAAAAGAAACCTCTGTGATCCAAGGCTTACGCTAGCCTGCCCTGAGTACATGACATTTCCACCTTGTTGAGCTCAGACATTCAGCTTTCATCTTCTCCCATATGTAAACCCACGAGAAAATCTCTCAGATTTATACTTCAAGGATACCTTCTCTGAACTCTTTTTATCATTCATGATCACCAATCTACATATTTTTGTTTTTGAAAATGCCTCTTATCAAGAAAAGTTTCATGAACACTAAAAATCTGGCTATTTCAAAGTTTCTTAGAGCAACTCTCTCACCAGGCAATTTTGTAGGATATATGCCGCCTTCATTTCCTATGAAGAACAGTAACCAAGAGGAGACTATGTTCTAGTGCACAGAACATAGTGCACTAGAATAAATAAATAAATTTATTTATTTATTAAAAATACATACAATTAAGTATAATTGCTACTATTTCTGCAGTTCTCTATTCCATAAAAACTGTGACCAAATTCTGCCATTTTTAACCTTCGATCAAGTTGTCACTCAACAGGGACTTAGTGGAGTCTCCATGAGCTCTACAGGAATCATCCAGAAGCCAAATATCACTGCCACACGGCTGCATGCCACGCTATCTATCCTCTATCTCCATCTCTCAGACAAGTTCAAGAACCACCGGTCTGGTGTGTCAGTGTGTAACTAGGTCAGCCTAGACTGGCCACATGAGATACATTAGATATGTTCAGGAGGCTACAGAATAATAAGCTCTGTAAAAATACATTAATTTTCATGCTTCTACATGTCTTTTTGTTGTTATAATTTCAGAAAAATTTCCTCAGGAACAATGTTAAAACATCAACCTTACATATTTTAACAGAATAAAAGTGTCCTACCTACCCCTCTCCCCCATGACAAGAGGATAGGGTACAACAAATCTAAAGCTGGTATGAAAACGAGACAGACTGAAGAGCAGAGGCGGACAGTGGATTGCTGGGCACGGAGTGAATCAAGACAATTTGCTACGATTCATCCATTCCCACCCACAGTATTCAAATTGTCATCACATTCTATAAAATATCTCTGTGCAGTCCATTCAGAAAAGCACCATGGAGACACACACACGAATAGCTTTCCTGAAATGTTTAATGGTATAGAAGAAAGAAGAGGGAATTTAATTCAATGAACTACTTTAAAGCCAGTATGATAGGTATAAAAGTATAAAGATTACTAAGGCTTTAGTAAAGGGGCTTCCAAGGTGGCGCTAGTGGTAAAGAACCCGCCTTCTTCAGGAAACTCAAACAGGGGCTCTGTATCAACCTAGAGGGGTGGGATGGGGAGCGAGATGGGAGGGAGTTTCAAAAGGGAGGGGATATATGTTTACCTATGGCTGATTCACTTTGAGGTTTGACAGAAAACAGCAAAATTCTATAAAGCAATTATCCTTCAATAAAAAAATAAATTTAAAACAAGAACCCTCCTTCTAATGCAGGAGACATAAGAGACTTAAGTTTGATCACTGGGTTGGGAAGATTCCTTGGAGGAGGGCTTGCAACCCAGTCCAGTATTCTTGCCTAGGGAATCCCACGGACAGAGGAGCCTGGCAGGCTATGTCCATGGGATCACACAGAGTCGGACACGACTAAAGCTTCTTAGCATGCATGACACATGGAGCCTAAAAGAAGAGGGAGTAAGTCAGGTGCAGATATAAAGCAAAACTGACAACACATGGCAAAATGAAGAAAGTATTCTGGAAAATGAAGAATAAAGATAATGTGAGGAATTAAAGTGGTAGAGAAGGAAAGATTGCAGAGCTTAATATATAAGAATCTCTGAGTGACTTATTTGGAAGGAAGAAGGAGAAGGTTGAGGAAGAGAAGAGGAGGAGATGAAAACAGGAGTGAAAAGAGAAGCAAATGTGAAAGGAAATTTATTTATAAGTCCAAAAAATAATATTGACTGGCACTGAATAGAATTAAATTATAAAAGGATTTCAAGAGTTTTGACTGAGAACAAATTCTTGAGTTCACAGAAGACTTGTTTGAGAACCCAGCTGTAAAAGAGTAATGTGTGTGAAAAGGAACCATTACCATCAGCCTGACTTTAAGGAACTTGACTGTGAAGAGTTAAGCACAGTTGAAAAGGGTCATCTTTACAAGAAGTCTGGTTGATGTTAAAATAGAGCAAAGCTCAACTACGTTGGTATATAGAAGAAAAAGAATTACAGAGGTAAAGTCATGACATGTCACATAGTCTGGAGACAGGAGGATTATTTGGACAATGGAAAACCTTCTATGTCCATCACTGGAAGGACTGATACTGAAGCTGAAGCTGCAATACTTTGCCCACATGATGCAAAGAGCTGACTCACTGAAAGAGACTCTGAGGCTGGGAAAGGCTGGGAAAGAATGAAGGCAGGAGGAGAAAGGGGTGACAGAGGATGAGATGGTTGGATGGCAACACCAACTCAATGGACATGAGTTGGAGCAAACTCCGGGAGATAGTGAAGGACAAGGAAGCCTGGTATGCTGCAGTCCATGGGGTTGCAGAGTCAGATACCACTCAGTGACTAAACATCATCAAACAAATTCAGGAGTTAAAAAAAAAAAAAGTGCTCTCCAAATAAAAATGAAAATTTTCCTTTTTTTTGATCTATCACATATACTAAAAAGGATGAAGGAAGGAAGGCAGAGGGTAAATCCAAAGGAAAATTCTCTTTGTGGGGTACTTTTGGGAAATATATTGTTTGTCAATGTCTGAATACTAGTCAAAGGAGCAGAGACGGCACTGTACTAGAAATATACATAAGCAAAATTACATATACCGTTCACAAAATCATAAACAAAATCCTTTATAGTCATAAATCCAGCTCAATTCCCCCTGACTTACAAAGTGCTGTTGTTGTTGTTCAGTTGCCCAGTCATATTCTACTCTTTGAGACCCCATGGACTGCAGCACTCCAGGCCTCCCTGTCCCTCACCATCTTCCAGAGTTTGTCCAAGTTCATGTTCATTACATCCATGATGTCATCCAGCCATCTAATCCTTCGGCCCTCTATCTTTCTCAGTATCAAGGACTTTTCCAATGAGTAATCTGTGCTCATCAGATGACCAAAATACTGGCGCTTCAGTTTCAGCATCAGTCCTTCCAGAGAATATTCAGGGTTGATCTCCCTTAAAATTGACTGGCTTGACTCCTTGCTGTCCCAGGCACTTTCAGGAGTCTTCTCCAGCACCACAGTTCGAAGGTATCAATTTTTTGGCGTTCTGCCTTCTTTACAGTACAGCTCTCACAACCATATGTGACCACTGGGAAGAGCAGAGCCTTGGCTATACAGATCTTTGTCAGCAGAGTAAAGTTTCTGCTTTTCAACACACTGTCTAGGTTTGTCATCGCTTCCCTGTCAAGAAGCAATCGTCTTCTGATTTCATGGCTTCAGTCACTGTCTGCAGTGATTTTAGAGTCCAAGAAGAGGAAATCTGTCACTACTTTCACTTTTTCCTCTTTTATTTCCCATGAAGTAATAGGGACAGATGCCATAACCTTAGGTTTTTTAAAATTTAGTCCTAAGCTGGCTCTTTCACTCCCCATCTTCACCCGCATCATGAGGCTCTTTGTTCCTCTTCGTTTTCTGCTATTAGAGTGGTATCATCTGTTATCTGAGGTTGCTGATGTTTCTACTGCTTATCTTGATTCCAGCTTGGCATTTCTCATGATGTGCTCAGCGTATAGGTTAAACAATCAAGGTGACAGCAGACAGCCCTGTTATATTTATTCCTTTCTCAATCTTGAGCCAATCAGTTGTTCTACACAGGGTTCTATCTGTTGCTTCTGGACCTGCATACAGATTTCTCAGAATGCAGGTAAGATGGTCTGGTATTCCCATTTCTTTCAGAACTTTCAACAGTTTGTCATAATCTACACAAAGACTTTAGTGTAGTCGATGAAACAGAGTGAGATGTTTTTCTGAATTTCCCTTGCTTTCTCTATAATCCAGCAAATGTTGACAATTTGATCTCTAGCTCCTCTTCCTTTTCAAAATCCAGCTTGGATATCTGAAAGTTCTTAGTTCACATAAGGCTGAAGCCTAGCATATGCAAGATTTTAAGCATGACCTTACTAGCATGAGCAATGAGTGCGACTGTCTCATGGTTAGCACATTCTTTGGTACTATGCTTCTTGGGAATTGGGATGAGGACTGACCTTTTCCCCTTCTGTGGCCACTGCTGGGTCTTCCAGATTTGCTGACACAATAAATGAAAAACCTCAATGGCATCCTCCTTTAGGGATCTGAATAGTTCTGCTGGAATTTCATCATATCCACTAGCTTTATTAACACCAGTATTTCTTAAGGCCCACTTCAAACTCCAGAATGTCTGGCTCTGGGTGACTAACCACACCTTGAAGCAATCCGGTTCATTAAGGTCTATTTTTCATACAGTTCTTCTTTGTGTTCTTTCCATTTCTTCTGATCTCTTCAGCATCTACTGGGTCTCTACTGTTTATATCCTTTCTTGTGCTTACCTTTGGATGGAATGCTCCCTTGATGTTTCCAATTTGCCTGAAGAGATCTCTAGTCTTTCCCCTTTTGTTGTTTTCTTCTACTATTAAGCACTGTTCATTAAGAAGGCCTTCTTGTCTCTCCTAGCTATTCCTTGGAACTCTGTGTTTAATGTATTTTCCCTCTCCCTTGCTTTTTGCCTCTCTTCATTCTTCTGCTGTTTGTAAAGCTTCAAATAATCACTGTCTTGCTTTTCTTTTTCTTTGGGATGGTTTTGTTCACCACCTCCTGTACAATTATATAGTAGACTTACAAAGTAGTGAGTGTCAGTTTATACATCAGAAACTATTTCACGTCATTTGGTTTACCAGGCAAATCCTAAGCCTGCTGAAAGCTTCCAAGTTTATGTATAAGATTGCAGGTTCCCTGTGCATAAAAGAACACCTCCTGTTCACAAAAGCTGGAGTTCAATGTGTCTTTGTATGAAGGGAGTCTGTAGATGAGAGAACCTTAGTATTGTTATATAAAAACAGTAAATCCAAAGTGCATCACTTTTCAGTTCCATCCTGCAATTCTGTACATATCAAAACCTAATGTCATAAACCAAAGGGATCCTCCATATACTTTGAGAGAAATGAGGAGATTTAATCTTTCAGTTTTGTTTCTTAATTGGGCAGCACAAGGTCAACTAGGATCTAGGGACTGTCTTCAATAATCAATAATTGGCTTAGATATAAATAAAGATGTAAAGATATAGCTATAGACAACCCCAGGTGGCTCAGTGGTAAAGAGACCTCCTGCCCAGCTGGAGATGCAGGTTTGATCCCTGGGTCAGGAAGATTCTCTAGAGAAATAGAAACCCACTCCAGTATTCTTGCCTGGGAAATCCCATGGTCAGAGGAGCCTGGCATGGGTTGCAAGAGAGTTGGACATGAATGAGTGACTAAAAAATCCAGAGAGAGGGTGTGGGGCGGGAGGGTGGAGGTGGGGGTCGGGATTGGGAGTTCATGTACACTCGTGGCTGATTCATGTCAATGTGTAACAAAACGAATACAGTATTGTAAAGCAAAACAAACTAAAAAATAAAAATTAATTAAAATAAAAAAAAAATCTATTGCAAGGGGCGTCCCAGATGGCCCTAGTGGTAAGGAACCTGCCTGCCAACGCAGGAGATGTAAGAGACGTGGGTTTGATCCCTGGATGGGACAATCCCCTGGAGGAGGGCATGGCAACCCATTCCAGTATTCTTGCCTGGAGAATCCCATGGACAGAGGAGCCTTTGGGGTACAGTCCATAGGGTCGCAAAGGGTTAGATATGCTCACACAATCTGTTTCAAGAGTATCTTCAAATAAAACCTCTTTGTTCTGTTTTGTGTAGGAATCCAGGTTTTCTTGAGGTATATGTATTACCCAGGATCTCAAGATCACAAATGTGAAATGATTTCCAAATTCTGGGATGCTTAAGAGGACAGTTCTATCCTATCCAACTCATATCCTTCCTAATAAATCCCAACAATCTCCCAGTCCCCTTCACCATACATTTTCCACTGGTGGTGGTTTAGTTGCTAAGTAGTGTCTGACTCTTTGCGACCCCATGGACTGTAGCTTACCAGGCTCCTCCCTCCATGGGATTCTCCAGGCAAGAATACTGGAGTGGGTTGCCATTTCCTTCTCCACGGGATCTTCCCGACCCAGGAACCAAACCTGAGTCTCCTGCATTGCAGGCAGATTCTTTACCGACTGAGCTAAGAGGAAAGCACAGAAACTACATATTCCAAAGACATTAGAAAATACTGAAAATGCAGAAAATGTGTAAATTGACCAGATGAGATTTCAGTTTCAGAGATTACTTCAAACATCATTCTTCTTCTGTACATTTGAAATTAAATTTAACTTTTAGAAAGCAACTGGATTATGCACTATTTGGGATCATCTACTTAGTCAAGAAAATAACTTCTGGTCAGTTAATCTATGACAAAAAGCAGCAAAAAATATTCAATGGAGAAAAGACCGCCTCTTCAGTAAATGCTGCTAGGAAAATGGACAGCTACATGTTAAAGAATAAAATTAGAATATTCTATAAAACCATATGAAAATTCCAATATGAATTAAAAACCTAAATGTAAGATTGAATATTATAAAACTCTTAGAGGAAAACACAGATGAAACACTCTTGACATAACTGTGACAATATTTCTTGATCCATCTCCTAGAGTAATGGAATAAAAATTTAAAATTAACAAATGAGACTTTATTAAATTTATTAAGATTTTGCACAGCAAACTGTAAACAAAATGAAAAGACAACCCTTAGAATGGGAGAAAATATTTGTAAATGATGCTACTGACAAGGGCTTAATTTCCAAAACACACAAAC